>JAZKJV010006242.1:0-322622 GCA_037367405.1 Ottelia alismoides | reverse complement strand
AATTAGCAAGCAGCACCCAAAATTTTTCACACTAATTTTCAAGTAAAGAGAATAAAATAGAGAACAAACAGGACCTGGATTTATATTTTTTTGAGTTTTCTTTAATTTTATAAATTTTTTTGAAGTTTTTAAGTGTTTTTAAATTTTTAGTGGTTTTCTTTTGAGATTTTTAGTGATTTTTGGATTGACACTAAAATAGGGTATAATAGACACTAGGTAATTTTTTTTGGAATTTTTGAAGGGGTTTTAATATTTTTTTGGCATTTTCTAAGCTAAACAGTACACAAAAAGCATGTTTTTGATTTTTTAATAAATATAAAAATAAAATAAAATCAAAAACTAAAATGGTAGCGTGAAAGTACACGTGTCCAGGAGCTTAAGTCCAAAATTTGAGAATGTTTGGAGTCAAAATGATGCCTTAATTAATTATATCAAGCAATTAAAGATTTAAAGGTCTAGCAAGGGCATACATGCAATTAGACCAAATCCCAGGGGCATATATAAAATTCCCACGCAAAAAATTGAACTGCATACAATATTTTCTGGACTAAATGTTAATAACAAAACCCGCAAGGGCTTCCTCGCAAAATCTCCCAGACGCACGTGCGTGCACGCGCGCCTGGCAGGGGCTTTTATGTAAATAGAGAAACTTCCAGGGCTCGCATGCAATTTTCCCACGAAAATATATACTGAAGAAAATATCTTTCAGGTCGAAAATTAAATTACAAAACCTGCAGGGCCTTCGCGCAAAATACCCAAGGCGCGCGTGCTAAGCACTCGCGCCTGGGAGGGGTGTATGTCTAATTAATGAAAACTAAAGGGCTCGAATGCAAAATTCCAAGAAATATAACGTCTGCAGATGAAAGTTTCAGGTTCTAGTATAAAATACAAAAATGGTTGGGGTTTACTCGCAAAATACCCAAGCCTTTGGCGCATCCGACGGTGCTGGGCTTCTCACTAATCCACGTGTCAGCTGCAAAACGCCCGATACCGCTTCGCGATGTATGGCTTGGATTAGAAGGTCGTCGCGAGATGGACGGCTGTAGTCTCGTCAGATCGGATGGCTGCTGAAGCGCGGGAAGAACAAAAGTGAATCCGACGGTCTGGACCAGGCGTGGACGAACGGCTGAAGGACTCGCCGAGAACGAGTTTGGGCTAGACGAAGCTCCGATCTCCGACACCTCTCTTCCCCTCGAACAGCTCGAACAAGCTCCTGGGAGTTACCCCTACCCCACGGCGGAGCCAAAATGGGCGGTGGAGCTCCGGAGCGCCGCCGCGCGGCCAGGGGTTGACGGTGGTTCCAGGCTGCTAGTCCAGCTTCAAAGATCGACCCTCAGGTGGGGTTCCTGGCTCCTGGAATCCTGCAAAAGAAGGTGAGAGGGTCGGGGGTAAATTGCCCCGACCCAGCGGAATGGCGAGAACAAGGTGGAGGTGGAGTGCTTGAGCTACGGTGGAATTGGTCGGAGTTGCTCCGGTCGAACGTCGATTAAGCGAATCGACGAGAGGATGAACCAGATAAATAAGGGGAAATGAAGCGGGGATAGTAAGGCATGAAATGACAACGGAAAAGACTAAGGTAAACACGGCCTCAAGCCCAGGTCAGGCGAGGGAAAGGTTACCTCGACGGCGGTCGCCGGAGGTTGGAGGGGCGCCCGGACCTTGCCCAACTCGTCTCCGATGATACGAGCAAAGTGCTGTCACCACCAGCTCGTCAATGGCCCAGGGAGATGGAGGCAGTAGGTCACAAATGGGAGTCCAACTTTCAAATTAGGTCAAGGATTAGTTTTTAAGGAGTTGACGAAGGAGGCCCCTTGATCGAGGTGCAGCGCCTCGGTCAGTGATTCAAAGCCCAAGATTTACCTTGGGCGTGAATCACGAATGTCCGAGGAGCAAAATCGCTGAAGAAGCCATCACGAAAAAACGCAAGGGCCGACCTAGAGAAATGGGTAAAAAGAGACAAAAGCTCACTGCTGACATGCTACAGGGGAGGTCAGACAGTTGACCGGAGGTCAACTGTCAGACCAACGTGGTTGGTCCACGTGGACCAACCAGGGAAAAACCCTTGTAAAATCAATAAAAAATAACAAATGATATTATTTTAATTAGGTTATAAATAAAAAAGTTTTTGTAATTAATTATTTTATTCCGATTTTTAATTAATTTTTTGAGATATATTTTTACAAGTTGCTATTATACCCCTATATAGGTATATTATCTATATGTATTATATTCTTTTATTTATATTTTGTACATTTGATTTTATTATTTTTATTTCTTATTTTATAAAATTATAAAATACTTTTATATACATAAATATATTTTTATTTTATTTTTCTGATATGTTTTGTATATTTAATAAAATACAAGTATGTTTTATATAGGTATATATATAGGTAATGTATCTATGTATCTTATTATTCAAGTATTTTTATTTTGTATTTTCTTTGCATGTTTATTCCAATTTTAATGCACATAATTATTACAAGTAATATTTACAACATTATAAAAATATAAAATTATAAAAATAATAAATAAATAATAAATTGAATATTTTAATATGTACACTTATACAATGTGGGTCCAAAACTCAACTTTCAAACCGTAGCTCCGCCAAATGCGAAACCACCACCATTGGATAGATTATTTTCTTCTATATACAATTAAAGGTAAGTTTGCTACATTTGGAGTTGTCAGTTGTGAGATACGGGTCTGGGAAGTTGGGATTCTGGATTCTTATTCAGATCATAACTTTTTATCTGTGTATTATTTTTCTGTGAAATCAATTTTGTATTTTTCTTTATTAAATTATATACAACTTTCATGTACAAAGTTTTCTTTTTTGATGTATAAAAAGTGGAACCTAAAATAGGTCCCAAAATGAATAAAGAATGCATGAATAAATATAGGTATTTTATCTGTATTCTTGACCTTATCTCCCCCTACTTTATTCCTGGTCGACCTACTCATCAAGATGCCTAGGTCTCGGGGGTTTTGGGTCATAAAATATTTACAATATTTTATTCTTTTTCTTTTCTTTATTTATTCTATAATTTTGGCCTTAATTACAGTATTTTAGACACTATCTGAATGCACATGCATGGATGCTAATATGCTTGATTTAAGGGTATTTACAGGCATTTGCTAGGGTTTTTAGTGCCAAAATAATAGAATAAAGATGATGAAATGTGGATTCATCATGGAGTTATGCAGGATGTGGAGAACGTTGAGAGTAACGAAATAAGGGTGATATTAGGTCGGAACGAGTCTAATTTATGATGAGAACATGCTCAGAGCTTGAGAGCTCCGATGAAGGGATTAAGCTAATATACGCTAAATAAGGAACTAAAACATGAAATAAAATGTTGCAATGTAAAACTAGAGCTAAATCTACCTAGAAAAATAACTTGCGCAACTCTTATACACTGGGTTGCTCAGGGTGTAGTGCGACTAGAGTTGGTCACAGTGGGTGCACCTTCTGCCTCCTTCAACCACCGTCAGACCTCAGGGACCTCCCCCTGTGACAAGGATGCACGCTAGGCTGAGGCTTAGGGGTTTTAGGGTTTGGACGATGACCAAAATGAGGAAAAAGGGGGGAGGTGTTTATTTAAGCACATAGGAAACACCCTTATTGGCTGACGATTAGGGAATAACATAGGCTATGTACAAGGGATCTAAGGTTAGGGTGTGAATGTAGATTGATTTAAGGTGAGCTTTGCATGAAAAATCGTTGAAATGGATTGATGAATAGAGCGAGAAATATGGAGGAAAAAAGGGGATGCTATATCTACCAGAGATCAGAGGCATCAGGGGCTGAGTTGATCGGGGGTCAACATTCGAAGCGACGCGATAGATCCATGAGGGATGCTATAGGACAAAATAGTCCAAATTATTTGAAAATTATTAATTAAATATACTAAATGATTTTATTAATGTTTAGTTATAACATAACAAATGTTTATTATTTATTTAATGTTTTAATATGATTTTTATTTTTTTGGATTATTTATTACAAGTTAATTTTCAGGGTATATTTGTAGGTGTTTTCATCTATGTTTTGGTTATTTTATTTTTACTTTATATATTTGATCTTATTATTTTATTCTCTTATTTTATATATTTATAACGTATTTTTATGTACACAAATATATTTTTATTGTATTTTTCTGATCTATTATGTATACTTAAATAAATTGGGATATTAAATATATAGGTATAATTATAGGTATTTCATCTATGTGTTTATGTACACTACTTTATTTTTGTATCTTATTTGTGTTTTTATTCTATTCTAAATATGTATATATACTAAAATAATATTTACAAAATTTTAAAAATTCAAAATAATAAAATAATAATAAAGAATAAATAAAATGAATATTTTATTCAGGTATATGGTACAATGGGGGTCCAAAACATAACTTTTACACCTTAATTCCAAAAAAAATATGAAACCACCTTCATTATATAGCTTACTAAAAGTTATATACAATTAAAGATGATTTTGATAATTTTGAGATTTTATTTAGGAGATATGGGTATGGGAAGTTTGGATTTTTGGCTTTTGATTTTGAGTATAATTTATACACCATATATTATTTTTGTGTAGACTCAATTTGTGTTTTTTCTATGTATTATTATCTACAACTTTCGTATTCAAAGATTATTGATTTGATGAACAAATAATAAAGAATAAGTAAATCCCAAAAATGCTTTATTGATGAATAAAAGAAGGTTTTTATTGTGTATTTAGCCCTGATCTCCCCTACTTTATTCTTTGTCAACTAAATAAATTCTTGACTTTGGTCTCAGGGTTTAGGGTCATAAAATACCATTGGCATTTTATTCTTTTTCTTTTCTTTCCTGTAATATATAATTTTGGCATTAAAAGCAATATTTTATATATAATAACTGTAATAAATGATAAATGCTAATATGTACAAAATAATGCTCTTTTCATGCATTATCTAAGGTTTTAAGGCCGTAATGATAGAATAAAGGTTATAAAATGAAGATTCATCACTTACCTTTACCGAGTTCTGAAGAGATGCGAAGTGAACCTAGTGCTCTCGTGGAAGAAGAGCCATTTTATGGTGATCGAAGATATTGTGTTAGGCCATGTCATATCAAATCGTAGCATGGTGGTAGATCCTACGAAGGTAGACATCATTTCAAACCTCAAGCCACCAACAAACTTGAAGAAAGCTAGGTCATTCCTAGGGTACGTATGTTTCTACCAATGATTCATTAGAGATTTCAATAAAATTACCCGACTGCTGACTGAGCTTCTGGGCAAGGAGGCAGATTTTATTGTTAATGAGAGAGTCCTCCAAGCATTCAATCAAATGAAAGAACTGATCACCCAGGCCCCTGTCCTTCAACCATCAGATTGATCTCTCATGTTTCAGATCATGACAGAAGCATCAGATTATGCCATTGGAGTGTTTCTAAGACAACAAAGAGATAGTTTACCATTTGAAATTCACTATGTTAGTAGAACTCTAGAAGAAGCTCAGAAAAACTACACTATCACTGAAAAAGAGCCGCTAGCCGTTGTCTTCACCTTGAAGAAATTTAGACCCCATCTCCTTGGATCCAAAGTGATGGTGTATATAAACCACTCTGCAATCAAATACTTGCAAGCAGGGATGCAAACGAATGGATACAGATAGAGATATAGGTATTACCATATCTTTATCTCTTTTTTAATACTAATATGGATACAGATACAGATATTGACGGATATTAAATCTATCTTACCATATCCTTAAAAAACGGATATGGATTAGAACGGATACTTGTCACATACGAGTAATGTTAGAAATACTCTATAGAACCGACTTAAATATATACGAATTGGATGGAAAACACATGATATAAATTTACTAAATGTGTTTATATCATGAAAATTATACAAATATGGTAAAAGAAGGTATAAATTATGTTGTATATGGTTAAAAATAAATCCATGACTATATTTATATACGAAAATGGATATACGGATACGGATACTAATGTTTGCGGATATCAAAATGATATCCATATCCGTATCCATTTTAAAATGGATACTGATACAAATATTACAATCTATGAAATAGATATGGTGACAGACCGGATATAGATATATCCGTAACTGTTTGCATCCCTACTTGCAAGCCAAGAAGGATGCTAAACCAAGTCTCATTCAGATGGATCCTTCTGCTCTAGGAATTCGATCTTGAAATCAGTGACAAACTTGGGGTCAAAAATGTGGTGGCAGATCATTTATCAAGATTACCAGAGCCAAAACTCATGAGCAGAGTTTACTGCCTATTATAGAAACCTTCCAAGATGAAGCTATTCTATCAGTCACCTCGCTCCCATGGATCGTCGATATTGTGAACTATCTTGTATTTAAGAGAATCCACAAGATTGGTCAAAGCTGAAAGTTGACAAATTTTTTTTCAGATATTCATTTCTATCACTGGGAGGATCCTTATCTCTTTTTTTTGTAAGGAAGCAGATTGCATCTGGAGGAGATGCATTCCTTAGGAGGAAGTTCAAAGTGTCCTTGAACATTGTCATGCCAGAGAATAGGGAGGATACCACTTTGGAAGACGTACGACAATAAAAATACTACAATGTGGCCTCTAGTGGTCGACTCTCTTCAAATACGTAGAAGATTTTATTAAATGTTGTACTGACTATCAGAAGATGGGATGAACTATAAGAATGAGAGACACAATGACCTTGAAGTACATTCAGTTTTAAACGATTTTGATGCATGGGGCATTGATTTCATGGGCCATTTCCTAACAACCAGGACTATGAGTATATTCTGCTAGATGTCGATTACATCAGTCGTTGGGTGGAGGATATCCTAACGCGAGCCACCAACAGTCGTACCGTCTGCCGATTTCTGAAGGAAAACATCATTGCAAGCTTTGGGATCTCCAAAATTCTGAAATCTCTATTTCATCAATAGAGAGGTGAAGAAGCTGACATAGGAATTCTGCATTAAACATCGTGTTGCCTCTCCATACCACCCACAATCCAATGGCTTAGCTGAATGTTCAAATATGGAGATAAAGACGATTTTGCACAAACTTGTGTGTCTTGATAGGAAGAATTGGTCTCAGCTCCTTGACTCCATTCTTTGGATCTATCGGACCGCGTACGAGTCACCATTAGGAATGTCTCCTTACTGCCTAATGTACAGAAAGACATGCCATTTTCCTATGGAACTCATTCATAAATCCTTGTGGGAAATTAGTGCCTGTAATTTGGATTCCAACAAGGATGGAAAGAACAAAAAACTGGATCTGAATTGATTTCTCGATTTCTGTGAGCATGCATACGACAACAACCTAATGTACAAGGAGAAGGTCAAGAAGTGACACGATAAGCACATCCGTCATAGGACTTTCGAACATGGTCAGAAGGTTTGGTTGTTTGATGCAAAGCTCAAATTATTCCCAAGGAAGTTGAAGAGAAAATGGACCGAGTCTTTCACAGTGAAGCATGTGCGTGACAATGGAAGCATTGTTATCTAGTTTGTCAGCTAACACAAAACAATTTGTGATCAACGAGCAACTACTTAAATCTTATCTTGAATATGATACGTTTCTATCCGTGGTTGATTCAATACAGGTTGTCTATCATGAAGAGTTCAACGTCGCAACATCAGCACAGTCAGACAAGGCACAAATTTTTTGATTAGCTAATCTTTTCCTTCTTTTCTTTTTTTCATTTTCATTCTTCAAATTCTCTCTTCAGTGTTGTCCTCACCTCATTCATATGTGTTATACTTAGAAATGCTTCATCTTAAGTATTGGGGGGGGTGAGTGCTCTCGAGCTATTCATTCTTTGATCCCTCGCCTGTCTCCTCAACTTTTGTTTTTTTATCTACATTTAAGGATATTTTACCATAAGTATAAGGGGGGATAGGCTAATCCAGTGATTTATTCAATCCCACCCTCGACCCTCCCTACATGTTGAATACAGTTTGCTATACACAGGATTAATTGATCCTACGTATATGGGAGATGGCCGACTTCTCATTCTTTATTTAGTCCTTGTAGTATAGACTTTCCTATACTTAGCACGAGTTGTGTCTTCCTTTTCACTCCGATCTTTGAGGACATAGCTCAAGCTACATATAGGGGGTTGTGTCTACATTGTATATACTTTAGCCATAACTCGTACATTAGTATTTTTAAATAATATGGCTAATTATTAAAAATTAATACACACATTCAATTCTTTGTATATATATTTAGTAAACTGGTTAAAAATATTTTGCAAAATTTTTGAAAAATAGTTGAAAATATCTTTGAAAATCTTTTGAAAACTGTTTGGAAAATATTTTATAAAATATGTTCAACCTTTGTAAAAAAATCTTTCTTTGTTTGAATAAAATATTTGAAAATCTATTTGCAAATAGTTTGGAAAATGGTTGCAAAAATATTTTGAAAAACCTATACATACTATTTGAAAATATTTGCAAAATGATTTTCAATTTTTAATGTTTGTAAATATTATTTGTCAAATTATTTTTCAAAATAAACTTTTTAAAAGTTCTTGAGAAAAAAACTTTTCAAATTATTTTGAGAACCATATATACGATTCAAGCAAATAAAGATTCATTACAAACAACTATAGAAACATCTGTAAATAATAAATAACTTGTGTAAATTCTTAACCTTAATTCTTGTACATAAAAATGCACTTCCGTGTAATTATCTGCACATAATTATTTGCCAAAACTCTTTTGTTTTTGAAAAAATCACTAAAAATTGCAAAATTAACATCCCATAAAAATTTGTAAAATGTTTCAAAAAATGCATAAAAATTTGCAAAACTTTTTCAAAAATCTACAAAAAGTTCAAAACCAAAAAAATACATCACAAAAATATTTTATGCATTGTGCTTAGCATTTGCATTTTTCGGATTGATAATTACAATAAAATGAGTCTAAATAAAATCCGAAGATTGGAGCTTGGTTGGACCTTAATCCGCTTAATCACAGGAACCTTATAGGAACTGGAATTGATACACTTCAGATCTACTAGACTTACTTCTTTGATACTACAAGACTTAGTTCAATGACTTGACTACCTAAATAAAATATTTCGAAATATACACATGAATCTTATTGATAGTGGCCAATCTTGCATCTTACACTTTGCCAACTCAGTTAAAGTAATAGAAGGTTGGTTCAGTAGTGCTTCAAAAGAGGGATAATCTACTGGCTCAAGAGGAAAACATCCTTATGTAAATGCCGATGTATATAGTATTCAAAAAAATGCAAAAATAAAAAACTAAAAAATCAAATAAAAAATAATTCCCATCAGTGCATGTATTCAATAAGCAAGCTTGAACTTCAAAATCAATATGTATCTGAGCCTGCAGCTGGATGACTTGGCTACACTGGTCAAGCATCCTAGGATAGGTAGCTACACTAGCTACCATCCATTCTTTTCTCCACCTCCTCCTCTTGAGCCGGTTGTACTTGAACTTAGAAGGGAATACCTTGCTTCTTGAGGAAATTATTATTGGATTGGGGAATTAGGTTCACCATATTGGAGAAGATTGACTTTTACCGCATCACCCGAGAGGAGTTATATACCACACACATTGTACAAGATAGACTCATAATCATAAGGGGTTGCGTATGATGTCGACTTGTTCTGACCTGAATTTCAAGGAGACTTGGGCATGGTTTTTGTGATTTTGGTTGCAGGGTTGGGTTGGGTTGGGCTGGGTGAATAGTAAAATGTGAGGAGGGGGTACTCCTGTGAATAGTACCCCAACCCAACCCAACCCTGCCCAACCCTGCAACCAAATGAACCCTTGTTGTGTTGCAAGTCCGATTCCAGAACAAAGTTCCGAACACACCTAAAATCCAAAGGTTCAACTGAGATCCAAACTTTGATTTTGTGAAGACAAGTTTAAGAGTTAAAATTAATCCAGTTTATTTCCTTTTCTTTTCTTTAGTTTCTTTTCTGCACTTATATGCACAAGTATTTGCTAGGGATTAGTAAAGGTAAGTATAGGGGGTGATGAACCTCTATTTCATCACCTTTATTATTTCATTTTGGCTTTAAATCCCTAGCTAAATGCATGTATATTTCATTAATTTTCCAAAATAAACACTCTATAATATCTAAACAAATACTGTATAAAATATTGTATATTTATTATATTTAATTCCAAAATAAAATAATAAAGGAAGAAAAGAAAAAAATGAAACACCATGGGTGTTGCGTGACCTTAGATCTTGAGACCTAGTCATCATGATGACTTGATCGATAAGGAATAAAGTAAAGGGGAGATATAGCTGAAGAACAATACAAAAATACACAGAAAACCATACATAAAATCCTAATTTCAATTCATCTACAATTAAATTTTTAGAGCCATTTTATATTATTATTTTTACACCTCAAATAATAAAATCCTCAATATGGTTATTGTATAAAAAATACAAAAAAATACAAAATTGAGTTTACAGAAAAATAATGCACAATGAGTTCGAACACACAAAATAAAAAGACAGAATAAAGATTTCACAGACTTGTATCTTCTCCATAATGTGTCAAAATGGATCAAAATCATCATTAATTGTATGAATCTTTTAGAAGCTATTTAATGGAGGTGATTTCATTCAATTTGAATTAAAGATGCAAAAGTTAGGTTTCAGGCCAATATTCTGCAATATACCTATATATTATATTCAATTTATTCTTTATATTTTTCAATTTCGTTAGTTTTTATAAAATTTTAAATATTACTTAAAATACATACCCATAATCAAAACAAATTAAAACCATTGATATATAAATAAATAAAATCAATCTCTTTTAATACATAAATGAAATATACCTATATAGAGGAGCGATCCTATGAGATGAGATTTTGTGAGATGGTGAGATGAGAGATTCTGGACCACTAGTTTCTGCCTTCTCTCTCCTGACTTTCTCTCTCCTGCTGAAACTAGTGGTCCAGAATCTCCCATCTCACCATCTCACCAAAATCCCATCTCATAGGATCGGCCCTCTACCTATATATACCTATAAAGAATCTATACATACTTATTTAAGTGTAGAAATAAGCTTATAAAAATACAACAAAAATACCTAATTGTGAAATTTAAAAATTAAAAATATATAAAATTAATATATAAAATAATAAAATATATAGTATAAAATAAAAATTAAATATTCAAAATACTAGTATATTTACCTATTACTATAAATGTAAATATTAACATGTAATAGAACATCTCGAAAAAATAAATAAAATTAGGTAATAAATACTACATAAAATTAGAAATATTTTTATAATAAATAATTAATTAACTCATATTTTAATTTATATTCATTTCCAAGGCATTTTTGCCTTGGAATTTCCTGGTTGGTCTACGTGGACCAACTAGGTGCGTTTATTTGTTGAACAAGGTCAAATGTATGTCTAACCCGCAGCCATGTCGGAAACCTCACGGGGAACCATTTTTCTCCCATTTTTCATGCACCATCCATGCATGCTCCGTCAACTCTGATCCCTACACATCCTCCACCTACTCGATGTCTCCATCTTCACCTACCACCTCTCCTCATCACGCAATCCCGCGCCAAAAATCGTCAACCACCACCCTTTAAAAATCACCCCTCTCTATCATTTTAAAGTTTGATCCCTCTCACGAGCATCTCAACCCCTCATATATGTTCCATGATGAGTGCTTGATGACATGAGGCTTCGTTGGAGGTCTGCAACGAGGAGGAAGCTCTCTAGAGGCGGTCCAAGCCATCGTCGGAGCAAGCTCCTGGTAGTTATGCTTCTTTGGTTTTCGAGCTAAATCGAGGCCCATTTCCCATTTCCCATGTATTTCTAGCATATATTTTCATTTTGTCCATTCAATTTCGAGTTTAAGATCTTAATTTAGGAGTAATCAAGAACCTCCTTTTGTCCCGGAGCTTGAGCTCCATGCCAAAATTATCCCATTCATGACCGTAACCCAACTCGAACTCACTTCCATCCCTTATCCCATATATTCTCTGCACCTTTCCCCCATCATAGCAACCTAGATCCATCATGGATGTGGATAAACGATGGTCAATCTTTCGCCTCTTGCCTGACCTTCTCCGCCCCTCTGTTCCATTCCTCTTCCTACGTCACCCAGTGGCCGAGGGGCTCCTCCTCGAGCCTCGGAGTATTTTTGCGCAGGTCTTGCCTTCTAAAAGCTCTCTGGAGCCTCAATCAGAGGTTTGCGCAGATCCCTAGGTGCCCCAGCTCGGACATATTCCAGATTTGCATCGGAGGCACATTGACTATATGGAAAACCAACAGTCATTTGGACCTGACGGCTAGGTGAATCGACGCCTGAGTAAGGAGGAATAGAAAATCGAAGGAACAACGGGGATGTGTTCTTCTCCATTCATCCACCACACCTGAGAGCCATCCAATCGGCTATGCCTCCGAGATCTAATCACCACTTCCCATTCAAACACGAAGCGTCGCCCATCCCCATCTAATCGATCATCCACGTGGCACGCATCCAGTTGCGATGAGGGGCGCTTAAATGGTTAATATACTAAACCCCCTCTGTATTTTTGTAATATTAAAAAATTTATGTAAATATTTTATAACATTCAAAAAGTTGTGGAATATTTGCAGCAAAGCCCATGTACTTCTTGTTTATTATAAGTAGGTCCAACGCCAGCTCAGCTCACGTGGTGCTCCACATGTGTTGGTCTTTTTGAACTTGTACCCTTCCGTCTTTATATATTTCGATTTAGTATATAAAAATTTTATTACAGTGTAAAATTGTAGTGTACCCTTTCGTGCTTCAAAAATTACACAAAAATAGGACTGCGTTCCTAATGCAGTGCTCTTCCATGCTATAAAATTTATTTTGCATTTTACACACTTTTCTATTTAAAAATAAAAAAGAGCACATTTATTCCCTTTTTTTGAAAATATAAAAAATTATAAATCATCTTAAAAAATCCAAAAATAGTAATTATTTATTATTATATTTTTACCTCCACATAAAAATACCTAAAAATAAAAAAAGAAAATAATTAAAATTTAAAAAGATCCAAAATCTTATAAAAATTAGAAAAAATCTTCAAAAAATCCAAACTATTAATATCTATTCTGTATTATTATATATACTTATTATTACATATTTAAATCAATTTTGAGAATTTTTGAATCAATTTACTATTTTTAAATCTCAAAATAATGCAGCGTATTTATTATGACCCTAATTTTCTATATTTTAGACTTTAAAAATACCTAAAAATAGAATAAATTACACTTTAGAAAAAATATTAAAAACATAAAAATAATTTATTTAATAAATTGTGAATAAATATACCTATATTTATAATTATAATATCATATATTATATACATATATAGATATATATAATTAATACTATTAGTTACTATAAAAACTCTACTATTTTTTAAAATCCCTTTCAAAATAAAAAGTATTGTTCTTAGGGATATTTTATGATTTGTACATATTTATTATACATATTATACTATATTCTACTTGTATTATAAATATATACTTTACATAGTACATATCACTTATATATAGTTATATATACCTATATTATATATATAAGAAAAAGAATGTAAAAATTATAAAATAATATAATATATAAATAAAAAATATATAAATATATTAAAAATAAAAATCCTACAAAAACATCAATTGATTAATTGAGTGGATATTCTACAAATACATATATTAATTAGTTGTTATTTATTTATAATTAATATACATGCTGCACCTACTTGTCTCCATATGTTCGACGCCCAGACTACTTGTCCACTATATACATTTATTTCTAGGTTATACTAAATTTTGATTCACAACTCACTTGATTTGCACTGCTTCATTATTTTGTGTGGGTTAATTGTTGAATTTAGTCGAGACTCTTATGAGAGGTCACTTCAGCGAATGTGGTATGCCTTGTGAGACCACACGACTCTCTCCTCTGGGTACTAGCTTTTTCAAGTACTCCATACTCTCTTCACCGACACATTAATTAGAGTGATTTTTGATTGATTGTTTTCCGATATATGTACTACAACTGACAAGATTTAAGCTAAGGTGAAAAATAGTTAATTATCATAAAGAATACATGTGCCAAAGAAATATGGCTTGCCATGACCCATGCCACATTGATAAGTTCCTAGGTACACATACAATGAATCACCGAGGAAAGTGTTGACATTTGCCAAAATTATTGACACTCATTTTGGGAAGAAAGTGCCACTTACCTTCCATCTATCACACTCAATGTTAAGCTATTTGCAGATGCAACTTCCGAATTTTGGATATTTTGTGTGGTATCATGTTGGCATGCCCAGCTTGTGAAGTTTGGCTTCTCAGGTGTGGAAGCTATGGGAGCGTGATTCTCCAACATGAAAACTACAGAAGACATGTTGGGCCTATCAGCAGGGTCATCCTGCACACACAGGAGTCCGATGTGCATGCACCTGCCAACCTCGTGCAATGAATCAGAATCACGCACTGAGGGAGCTGAGATCTCCCTTACATTTCCACTTCTCCATGACTTCCATGCCTGGAAATCATCCCTGATTTCTTATTAATATGTTTAATAATAATATATGAAGAGTTGCACTGCTATATATCTTGCTTACGAATGATAGAAGGCTTGGAAATGCTGCATCAAGGCGGAAACTGGTGTTTCTTCGCCCGCTGATGATTTCAAGCATCAACACCCCAAAGCTGTATACGTCAGATTTTATAGAAAACAATCCTTCCATGGCATACTCCGGTGATATGTATCCACTGCAAGTTAACAATTACCATGATCAGCATTTCTGGACATAAAATGGAAACTAAATATGTTGACAACAACAAGATGGACCAAAAACATACGTATTATTTCTGCATTTTATCAGACAAATGTCTGGTTGCTTAATAAAAAGGAATTTCATTATTCATTTGTGAAATAAACATGATTTTTGGGAACATAATACTGTTGAAGAATGGTCTTAGTGTACTATGTTTAGTACCACATCTTAGAGTAGTGAATTTTGATCCTATTGGTGGAGGTATATAAAGAGCCCCACACCCATTGTAACTTTTGAGAAAGATTAATGCGAAATCAGCTTTTTGAGGTGGTTTTCCCGTGGTTTCATCCCGCTCCTACCGGAGTAGGGTTCCACACAATTAAAGTCTTCTTTTATCTTATTATTGCTTTGATTCGCTTCCGTTTCATATTTCAACATGGTTTCAAAGCCAGTTGATTTCATTTTTTTCCAATATTCTCTAAAGATACTCTGCTACAATTGGAGATGAAATTTTATTTGATTCTTTCGGGTGGAGGTTAGATTGCATATTCCCCAATATATTCTGGAGATACTTTTGTTCTTGAAACTATCCGCACAGGCGCACCTCGCGTTGTCCAGCGAGCAATGCATGTCGCATCGCAACTCCAAGCATCTCGCTCGCTCCTCTCCAGGCGGCTCTCCGTCCTCTCGCGCATTGCCATCTTGCATCACTCCAGGTGACGCGCGCTCCACGCTCCTCGGCGAGCTCCATGCAGTGCCTCGCGCACTCCAGCGGCGATGACGGTATGTTTTCTGACGACGAAACCCCCATCCAGGCGGAGCTCTTGGGGGATTGAAGGTGCCCATTCCGCTTCTCCATCTATCGCCATGGTGATGATGGCACCTAACGGCACCACCGCGTGAAGGCCGGGATCGACAGCTCGGCTGGGGCCCCGTCCCGCACCTCGCTCGTCCTTTTCGGAGTCGGTGGCGGCTAAAGAGCAAAAAAAAACAAAGGGGGCGGTGTTAGGGGTTCCCCAAGTGGGAACCCTAAGACCCCGTTCGGTTGGGGGGTTACCCCCCACTTTGAGTGGATAACCCCCAAAACCCCCACTTTTAACCCACTAGTGGGGCTCACTCCTTTGTCATAAAAAAATATATATTATACCATTATATCATCTAAAAATCATAAAATACTCAACTTCTACTCACTATTCCAAACTTCAATACAATCACATCACAACAAGCACCCACTATGGTGCCTTCTCTGCTTTTGGGATTTGAAAGGCGGTCACTGTTCACTGTTCACTGTTCAATGTATCGTTGATTTAGGCTCATTGGCACTACTGTTTTACTCCAAAAATTAAAAAAAAGGAAGAGAGGGGCTGTTGTGTTGGGAAAAAAAGGGGAAGGAGCATTGAAAAGAAATGCTCTCATCAGTGAAAAAACGGCTTTGTGAAAACAAAAATACCAAAGGCCCCAAGTGGAGGCCGTATGTAAAAAAATGCAAGGGTGAGTTGGGCCTGTGTGAAAATGAGAATGAAAGGTGAGTTGGGCCTGTGTGAAAAAAAAGGGTGAGTTGCTTTGTGAAAAAAAAAAGAAGAAATGATGAGTGGAAAAAAGAGATTGCAGCTAATGTTCAATTGGAAAATGGCATAAGGAGAAAGTTTTGGACAAAAGAGTGGGCAAATATGTGAAAAAAATTTGAGATTGAAAAAAAATCAAAATTTGAGGCGCTATGGTAAAAAAAAGGTGAAAAAATGAGATCGAAAAAAAAGAGAGATAAATGTTTGTGAAAATAATACAGTCCAAAAAAATTTGTGTTGGGACTGTCAACTAAGGAAAAGAAAGAGAATTTCTTGTTAGCCCTTCATTGTTCTCCCAACTTGGTTGTTTCCGACAAATTTGGGAGAAGGGGGGAGTGATGAGTAGAGCATTTCATGCTCTACCATTGTTAGGTAGCGGTGTCATACCCTAAAATTGTTTGAAGTGTTGGGTAGAGGTTTCTGAGCTTTACCATTTTTTTAGGCGCTCTATTTGAGTACCTATGCTTTGTGGAGTTCTCCAGAGGGAGACTCATTGCTTGAGGTGCTCTATTTGAGTACCTATATTTTTTGGAGTTCTCCAAAGGGAGACTCATTGTATGGGGTACTCTATTTGAGTACCTATGTTTTGTGGAGTTCTCCAGTGGGAGACTCAATATTGGATCCATCCTCTAGCAGTCGTGAACTCCATTATGTATGGATATTCCCACAATATGTTTTCATGGCTATGAACTCCACTATGTATGAACATTCCCACGACGTTCTTGTTGGCCCTTCAGAGTGATGGAGCAGTATTCAGTGAAGACATGTTGCGGACCGGAGTACTCCATGATGAAGACTCATTTTGTTGATCAGATATCTCTGCAGATCATTATTTACACTCAAGTCACTTGTTCCTCCTCACCAACATGACATGAAAAGCATCGTCTTCGGCAGTAATCGACAACGTGCGTTGAGTTGACATTGTATGTTGTTTCATGTACTTTGTATGTGAGTGGGTGCGTTCTTTTTGTTTATCCAAGCTTAAGCATTGCATGCTTAGCTTGAGGAGGAGTGTTGAAGAATGGTCTTGGTGTGCTATGTTTAGTACCACATCTTGGAGTGGTGACTTTTGGTCTTATTGGTGGAGTTATATAAAGAGCCCCACACCCATTGTAACCTTTGAGAAAGATTAATGCAAAATCAGCCCTTTGAGGTTGGTTTCATCCCGCTCCTCACGTAGTAGGATTCCACGTAAAATTAAAGTCTTCTTTTATCTTATTATTACTTTGATTCTCTTCCGTTTCATATTTCAACAAATACCACAAGCAATAATTCAAATATAAGTAAAATATACATAAAACAGAGAGCAGGTTAGACAAAAATTGTGATTGCCTCCATAATAAGGACTTCGCTAAAGAGAAACCACCTCCATAGTACCGATGTAATGCTTCAAGTAACCTTTCACATGACAAGAGCATCTACACGGAGGCTTACATATTTTTCTCAATTGTCCATGAAAATCGTCTTAAAGAATGTTGGTTAAGATATTAAGTTCGCTCAACCTCTATCTAGAAGCAAGGAATATCGCATAGCAAAGAATTATAGAGTTTGTTATGTATAGTCTAAGATCCATAAAATAATATAAGGATGATATTCTATGTAAATATGTAAGCGTATGTGTTCAAAGTTCAAACTGCCCTTACATGGGAAAGCCAAATAGACTTTACACAATTACAAATAAATTAAGTTGGTGCATTTGTATTTAACCATATAAATCATAGTATGACAACATGTGTTTCAGTAAGAATCTTTTCCATTCATAGATTATTGCAATATTTTTGTTTGTGAGGAAAATACTTACTACGTTCCAACAACTCGTTTTGTATTTGCTTGGTTCTGACTACTATCGAAGATCCTTGCCATGCCAAAATCAGAAATCTTTGGATTCAAATCTGCATCTAATAAAATATTACTTGCTTTCAGATCTCGATGGATTATTTTCAACCTCGAGTCCTCGTGAAGGTAAAGAAGTCCCCTGGCGATCCCTTTGATGATCTTGAAGCGTTGTCCCCAATCCAAGAGCCCATATCTTCCATTATCTGATAGACAGCAATTTCAGCCTTTAATGTTTCACCAGCAAGGATTTGGCAAAATAGCAACTTAATTGCAAGGATAAAGAGCTCAAAGGAACATCGGAAAGTTACCAAACAGGAGAAGCTCTAAGCTTCTGTTAGGCATGTACTCGTAGATCAACAGCTTCTCCTCCCCGTGGACACAACAAGTCAAAAGCCTAACCAAGTTGCGATGTTGGAGTTTTGCTATCAAAACAACCTCGTTCTTGAATTCCACCACACCTTGGCTTGATTCATCGGAAAGCCTCTTGATTGCTACTTCTACTCCTCCAGGCAGCTTTCCCTGAAATCACATTCCTTTTTAGCATGTAGAGCGTGAAAGATAACTGGCCTAGTGCGCATGAACTGTACTGTGAGTATTAGTAAAGGGTGCAGATCCTCTGTACAACAGAGGATCTGCTCCCATTAATAGAAATGAGAGATTTAGACTTGCAAACCTTGTAAACAACGCCAAATCCTCCTTGACCGAGTTTGTTGGTATCACTGAAGTTATTCGTGGCTGTCACTATTGTTTCATAATTCAGAAACAACATATCTTGACCTCCTTGATCATTGTCAAGACCGAATCCATTTAAGTCTGCGATGCCCTCACCATCCTCCATGTTATTGAAAGCCAACTTGTCCTCTCGTCCCCTCTTCTTTGGATCTGTCAAATAAGATAGCATCTTGAGCGTGATAGAAATAGTTGAAGTGGACGATCATCGGCATTCTCGACCCGAGAAGAGAATTATTGACATACCATGTTTAGTTCTCTTGCATTTCCACATGAAGCATGTGACCGCGGCAAGGAAAGCAAATCCAACAGGTACTGCTACCATGATAATCACCTTGTTTCCCTTTTTGCTCTCTGCATCAAGATTCAGAAACCCAACAACAACAAAAGATTATGAAAACGAAAATTCCATCAAACTTTTTTTATCACTAATGTTTCTCGCTTTCGATCAAAACCGAATCATACTAACTGAAATTAATATAAGAAAAGTGGAAAAGATGAGGAAAAATCTATCTATAGTTGGATATCAACTATGATCTCAAGACCCTCTGCACGGATACTAACTATAAGCTCTTGAACCCTACCCGCTCTTTCTTTCTGTAAAATGGGTGTTGCAATCAGTGGAAAATAAAATCAATTAGAACAGAGTTAAATTTTGGGCTATTGCTTAATATTATATTATTTAATTACAACTTAATAATGCGATCCTTCCCATGAAGAATATGAAAGACATAGAATTTGACATTTTTGGCACATCCTGATCCTCATTATTGAGCGGCTCCCCTGTGTTACATTACCCACTGTAACATCAGAGCATCCGCTCCCCTACATTACAGTCTAACATTGAGTAATTAGAACTGCAAAATATTGCCCAAAAAAGCATGGATGAACTGCTGGATATATATAACAATTCGTTTTAAGAAACTAAGTTATCGAGATAATGAGTGAAGTCAAAAGGCTATCTGGTGGTTGAGGAGGAGCAACAAGGCATTAATAAATTGAGAGATAATGAAGAAAAATGATCCTATCCATTTTCGTGATAATCGACGGGAAGTTACTCCTAGATAGAAATCAACCATCTAGTCCTGCATCAAAATGAAGAGCATCACAGGCTCAAAGACTTGGCATGAATTTTATAACGTAAAGAACCATATCCAGATTAAATGCCTATGCACTTGTTGATTGTGATAATCCATCATGTTAACGGAGAAGTTATGAACTAAAAAAAGGCCACTCCTGCGAGATTTAAATAACTGCAACGAAAAAGCGAATATACCGAGATATATAGAAATTATCATGCAACTTACTCAAGGGCGACGGGTCGACATTAACCTTCACATAGAGGTCCTCTCCGGTGGAATCATTCCTCAAAACCAGATCGAGGAGCTCCCCACCCCAAACCAAACATCTGGGCACCTTCTCCGTCCCCATCCACAGATCAGAGTACGCATAAGCCATGCAAGAGCAGTTGCTCCTACACGTCTCCCTGCATGCGTTCCCGTCCCTGACGTCTCTCAAATACGTATTGTAATCCGGCATCTTCATGTCCTTCAACCTCACCAACTCGTCCGTCCCATCGCACGCCAACGAGTGCTTCCTCACGCACCCGCCTCTGTGATCACCACCATCCCACTCGCTCCTGTTACGTGGCTCGAACCCATCAAGGCACCTGCACGTCGGCGGCGTCTGGGAGCAGTACCCGAACGCCCCACAGAGACCGTAGGACGCGCAGGGCGCTGGGTCACTATAGAAGGGGAACCAGACCTTTGAGCTCGAGACCCAGAAACGGATAGCGACCTGGCCGCTAGAGTCTAACCTCACCAGGACGCCCGACGACTCGGAGGAAGTGAAGGAGATGTTCCACCAGTTGGTATCCATGGAGAAGGAGACGTAAGGGAGGATGCTGCCGGTCCCTCGGGTCGTGTAGGAAACGCCTGCCCACACGTGGGACCTCCACCACTTGCTGAATCCCCGCTTCGTTACTACAACCTGCAGGGGGGTGTAGGGATCTATGCTGAAGAAGAACTCCCCCGGTGAAGGGTCCGCGGGGGACATCCAGGAGACGGCGGTGGCGGCAGTTTGGGTCTTGTAATTGGCCCATATGGGCATCCCCGGGAGGGCCGTATCCGTCGGGTGATCGAAGCTCTGCCACAGTACGACACCTCCTTCCTGGCGAAGCAGGTTGACGTTACCGGAATCGAGGAGCACCGCGAAGGTGCTCTTGGGATTGGAAGGACTAGTACCAGAGGACCAGAGGATGGTGCCGTTGGAGTCGGCCACCTCGAGGTTGGAGGAATTGGAGAGCCTGAAGACGGCATGGGAGAGTGGCAACGGGGCCTCGCGGTTGGCGACCCATATGGCATCGCGGACGTCGGAGCCGTTGCCGCCATACGCCGAGGTAAGACTTGGAGGTGGAGTTGGAGGGGGAGAAAAAGCCGAGCACGAAGGTGCCACTGCTAGACGACAAGGTCTGATTGGCGGTGATGGATTCGCCGGGACTGAGGCGATCGGAGGCGGAGGAAGGACGCAGGAGGAACAGCAGCAGGAAGGGGAGGAGTGAAGGAGCCATAGGGTGTGGACAGTGACCGTGGGGAGGAGGTGACCGGTCCTTTTTAATTGGAATTTGAGCTGCTTAAATATTGTTCCGATTCTTTAAATATTAAGATAAAAAAACAATTAGTCTTTCTAAGATCCAATTTGTAAGGTTAATTTTAAAACAGACATATAAAAAGGGGATTATATGCAGACGGGCGTAGACTCTACTTGTGGAAAAGTGGAGTCAACGAGAGACAAACAAGATGATTTTTTTTAATGACGGAGCCTCTATCACATAGTGCCAATCCTTAAAATATTAAATAAGATATGTATTAAAAAAAGGATTTTTATCCGAAAGACGCTATAAACTTTGCCAATTACCTCCACGACCTTTGAAACATCCTAATTCCCCTCTCAACCACGTAAACTTGTCAACTCTTACCCCATGAACCCTCCGGGTAATCTGTTTGAAGCTCGTGAGGGTTTTTGGGGTAATTTATAGGATCGATGGGGTAATTATGTTGTGCAAAAGGTCGTAGATGTAATTTAAAAAGTTTCTAGGGTCTGCCAGATAAAAATCCCGAGAAAGCAATGCGTACCAAGTATTGCAAGTAGACAGGGAGGAAACCGTGTCGCAAACTTACATGTATTTGCTCCTGGAGCATGTCCTGTCCGGGAAATAGCTCAAAAATAGGTGTAGGGAGAGAGAGAGAGAGAGAGAGAGTCAAAGTCGAGCATCTGGACGGCATTCTACCCGCATCCGGTATGCCATTCTCGATATTTTTATCTTAGTTTGATCCGGCTTGGTTATTTTTAAAGTATCTAGTATCGAGTCTGTCTGAAATTTTGTTCCTAGAGTTCAACATAGAAAAAGATAGGATGCTTGTCACCACGATTTCAGATGCCTACGTAGTGTCATATGTGCTGCTATTATAACTTGTCTAAACATACCTTTATTTCAATTGAAAACCCTTATTTTGTTTCCTCCGATTATTAGATATCTAAATCCTTTAACCGTCTGATTTATTTGGTTTGGTTGTACTGATGTTGTTACAATTACTTGTCCATTAATTTCGCCATTTTTTTCATTTATAAATACTCATGTTGGTGTGCTGAAAACACGTTGGTCATTTCCACTTCACTCGTTATCTTGAAAGGCTACTTGTATATAGTACCACAACCAAGTAACATGAAACATATGATTTGAGTTTTAATCCCTTGAGATGAGTAATCCCTTCCTTCGTAAAAAAAGCAAAAAAGAGCAGCAAGGAAATGTGAACCATGTCTAAGCCATGTGAGTAATTGTGGATACACATCATTCTAGTTAGGGATGAGGATTGGGCTGGGCCGGCCCGGCCCAGCCCGAAGCCCAGCCCAAAAAACCCGATCCGGCTCAAGCCCAAACGAACATTAGGCCGGGCTTGGGCCTAATTTTTAGGCCCGGAATTTTTTGGGCCGGGCTCGGGCTTGGCTTTGCCCAGCCCGACCCGGCCCACGGGCCTGACCCGAAGAGGGCCCAAACCCTTCCCATATTCTACACATATGGAAACTCTCACCTGTAATGCACACTATGTTCATGTATCCTATCTGCATACAATGTTTATAAATCAAGAAAGTCAAGTGTGGGACAAATGAGTTGATGATCATTGTATTTTATTTCAGAATTATTTTTTCTTAATTAATCTATATCTTAGATTCTAGTGGTTATTCTTGAATTTTTAGTGTTTATTTTTCTATTATAATATTTTCTATTATTGAACCTTTACCCAATACGAGCATTATGCCCTTTTTTTAACATGTAGTGCATGGTGCATATGTTGTTGTTAACTGTATAAACTTGGTTCTATCTTTCAATTTCTGTAATGAGAGACGTTTATGGTATATAACATTGAGTGGACTTGTATAAAATGAGAAATCATCTCCGGTATAATTGAGTTTTAGTTGTTTCACAAGTATTATGCCATATGTTTTAAACAATTTTAACTCGTCTAACTTGAATTGAGATTGACTTTAAACACAAACTCAAAGTTAATAATATATAATGGGTTAAGATGGGTCGGCCCGGCCCAAGCTCGACCCATAGGAATTGGGTCGGGTCTAGGCTTGGGCCAAACCAAAAACAATTTGCAGGCCTAGGTCCAGCCCAAAGCCCGAAGTTTTTAAGTGGGCTTGGGCTTGAGCCCTTCAGGGCCCGGCCCAGCCCGACCCATGCTCATGCCTAATTCTAGTATGAGAGATAATTATACATACACGTAGGACCATGAACATTTGATTAATGGCAAGTATGGTGTGCCGGATCGCTATACATAATCATGTCTTGACCATGGTCTATAATCTTGATTATATGCTTTGTAAGGTAGTGGACTTCAGATACAATTTGATCATATAGGCACCGCCGTGAATCCAAGGAGGTGCTATATTTTACTTTCGCGTGTCCTCTTTCCTAAATCTATACCCTACAGTTAGCTATGTAACAATTTAAGGAAAGTGATTATCAACATTTTAAAGATGGGCGAAAAGAAAATAAAGAGTATAAACTTATATCATCTACATATCTTGTACAATGAAGATCTCGGTTAGTGGAACAAAAATGATCATGTGAGCCACCTTTCTATAAAAAGGAAATTGCATTCAAAATTAGAATATAATGATTATGGCAAGATAACAATAATCATACAAAGGGAGCTACCTTTAAAGTACCGCTATTGTGTCCAAAAAAGCATCACTACAACAAAATAGGTTTTTGCCGAAAGACCTATGGTGACGGAATTCAAAGTTATGGCCGACGGTATCTGCTATGACAACAATTATTCCGTCACTCAGGCAACACTGCCAAAAGCTGTGTTGCTAAAGACTTCGGCGACAACTAATCTGTCACCATGGTTTAATGTGACAGACAATCCATCACGTAAAAAATCATTGTTAAATTAACCATTTTTACCCACAAGCCAACATCACCTGCTTTAGCTGATTGGAGATTCCACATTAGTATGACAACACCTCTTCAGAACCATCTAAAAACAATAACTAACAAAATCCAAGCTTTTTTTTTAACTTTATTGCTTGCGGTTGGAGTTAGTTTCACTGATATATTGTATACAATAAGGTATATAATTGTACATACTATTAGGTACGTAGTTGTGCATAACAAAAAAATCTCTACTTTAAAAGCAATCATTAAAATTAGAACGGTATGGTCTCTACTATATAGATTACAAAGCTACTATAATCAGATAATTGCATTGCAATTGCAACTATAATTACATGGGTTGAAAAAATGTATAGATAGTTTCAATCTTTTCAATTCTTCGAAAATCACATAATTCCTTTCTACTCCAGCTATCCGCTCAAACCGATTAGCTTCAGTTCATTGCACATACTCAACAATCTTAATCAGTAATAAGAGACAACCTGCACAAAATAACAATAACAATAACCTGTTTGCATCTATTACATCTACAGGGTTTCACTTAATAGAGCTTGAACACTAAGATATGCACCTTTTTGAGATAAGGGTTAGCAACTAGCTAAATTTTATACATTAATACTACTAACAATATGGTACATACAACTACAATTAAGTACTTTATATAGACATCCACAGAGTAATCTTACATGTGCAAGGTGATAACAATGTTACATGAGAAATTTTCTACTAAAAATTTGCCTTTTTAAAAATCACTCAAGCACACAAGGTGCATATTTCATAGCTTACATAGTCTATACATCAATCCTACCTGAACAAGAATTAAAAAATGATTTTCAAACAACTTAGCTACCAACTTTACATTAATAATGTGCATGAAAATTTATTATAAAATGCATATGAATAGTCCTGAATACGAATTTAGAGATCCTCTCTAAAGTGGTGTAAAAGGAAAACAAATTCCATAATAATGTAATATTAAAGCATACTCAATGATGTAGGTGTTGTGTTGCTGGAGTATATCCAATGGAGTAAATATGAATATAAATAAAAGTGAAATTAATATTAAGACAGTATCAAACTCACTAAAGAGAGATTTACCTTTTCTTCTTCTATCCATTACATCCACTATTACATATCAAATTATCGGTGGACTCTGCAATAATATAAAATGGCAAAAGTATGAAATATAGACAAATTTCAACCAAAAAAAGACGACATGAATTAGTTCAACAATTATAATACCAAAGACTATGATTCAAGCCGTGTCGGATTTAATGTTTGTAAATTCCTGATTGGATCATTACTAGATTGATGACCCTATATATGAAAAAAATAACAATTAGAAACATAAGAATATAGAATATATTCCTCAACTTAGCATATTTACCGATTTGAGTTTGTTACCACGTTGAAAATGATAATATGAACTAAACATATTGCAATAATATCAAAATGTCAAGACACAAAGTTTGAATTGGTCTAACTCACCATACAATCCATCGAGAAGCAATCTTGCAACCACTTGGTAATTTCCTCATCATATATCATAAGTGCACGAGATGTGTGATGGAGCGTCAAAGAGGGTGAGAGAGGGAGGGAGGGAGAGCGTGGCAAGGAGGACGAGAGAGGGAGGGAGGGAGAGCGTGGCAAGATGAAGGAGGTAGTGAGGGGGAGAGAGAGGGGAGGAGAGGGGGTGCTAGACCGGGGGATGGCAGTAGGAGTGGCGCGGGTGTCGAAGAGGTTGGGAGGGAGGTAGAGATGGACGAGGCCGACACCGATGTTGGTTGGTCCTCAGTTGTGTCGAGAGGTGACCGACGGAGGAAAAGGTTGGAGTCAAGCCGGTGCTTTCGGTGCGAAGATATCGATGACCTTGCAAGGGTGTGTTCAAAGCTTGTCGTGTGCTTCAAAGGTAATGGAGTGGGGCATCGAAGATATGTCTGTCGTCGTCGGGGGACATGGCAACTAAAGGCTCAACCATCGACTCAGGTGGTGACGGTGAGGGATCGACATCTCATCTCGGATGCGTTTGCTGAGGATGTTTCAACGACGATGGTAGATCTGTTATTTGTGTCGGGTTTGGAGTTCAAAGGGGACGTTGTGACCTTTGATGGAGGGATCGTTTGTGCTCAGGGTCTTTCTGAGCAAGAGGAGACACGTCTGTTGAAAGGCGACGTCGACCCTTTACTAACTCGTCCTTGGCGGAGGGCTCATTTCCGTGATGGTGTGAGGCCGGTTGTGAGATTGGTTTCGACACGTGTTCTGATCACCGGCATTCCGTTGAGGTGCAGGATCCTTAACCTTATCCGGTCTTGCTTAGTGTCATTGGGAAAGGTTGTTGCGCTCCTATCTGACGGCCTTCAGCCAGGTGGTGGTTCAGAGGTTATGGTGGAGTTCACGGGGTTGCTTTGCCCCTTGCCGCAGGCTGCGATGCTGGTAGTGGGTCGGACCTCTTTCATGCTCAGCCTTTCAGAGGTGGGTGTTGCTTCTTCATCATTTTCAAGTTTGTCTGGGGGTCGTGTTGATCCCTTGTGCGGGGGAGAAAAGCATATGGCTGAGAAGGAGGTGCAAGGGTGCCCCCCGCCAGCAGTGGTGGTGGAGGTCTCCGGCAGCATGGAGCCATGTGCTCTATTCACGGGGGTAGGTGCGTCGCAAATCAAGGAGTCGTTGATTGGTGAAGTTATTACCCGTAATAACTTCAACTTTCTTAATTGAACAGCAGTTCAAATTCCTTCTCATTCTGAAGCGGTGGGGGGAGTCCTTCCAAATGAAAGGACCTTACCATGCAATGAACAATTTAATGACATGCAACGTGGTCCTAATGTTTCCTATTCGGTGGCATGTACGGAGGTTACCTTTCCGGGTTTTGCCATGCAAGAAGGTGTCTACGTACCTGTTAGTGCTGTGGAATCTGTAGTGGATATGTCTCCAATCCCTGTTGTAGGTGCTTGTTTTGGCTCAGATGCAAGGGTCGACGACGGGGTTTCTAGTCATGCTGCTAGTTTTTGGGTTGTAGATTTCTCCTGTTACTTAGGTCTTGATAAGACGTTGGAGGTTGGTGCAAGCAAGGACGTTTGTTCAGGCAGGGGAGGAGGACTATTTTCGTTCACTAGCTCGGGGAAGGAGCGAGAGGTTGTTGGGTGCATAGCGGGAAGTGGGGGAGGAGAGGAGGAGTAGGCAGGGGAGCTAAAATGGAAGGGCTTGAAAGGTCATCAGGTTATTTGAAATTTCATGAAATTTCATTAGGGGGAAGTGGGGGAGGAGAGGAGGAGTAGGCATAGGAGTAATACGATCTCTCAAAGGGATCATACAGGTTCACTCATGATCCTGTATGATCAGCTAACTAATAGAGACATGAGTCTCGATCGAAATTTCGTTCATTTCGGTCATTTTTTGTACTAGGACCCCCATATTTCAGTTATTTCGGTCATTTCGGTCGAATTTCGATTTCGACTGGATATCGATATTCGACAGAAATTCGATCGAATTTCGCTGAAATTTGAGGCCATGACACCAGCTCGCCGGTGTATAGACCTTGGTTAGGTCATCAACCTAATGGTCTGCCAAATGTACATACTCAGACATATAGTAACACATCTGTCTCTGGTCAGAGGATGTCCCTATGCTGTGACAGTATTCAACATAGGACTTAGGTTATCTCGATCTCGCTAAGTCAACCCATTGACTTAACTAATCTGACACCTTCGAATCACCATTCCCATGCAGAGGACCTGCATCAAGAGGTCGGTCAGATATCAGCCTATGTGAGAAATGATTGCCATCTCCTACTCAGGCTGGAGATCATCTCTTAATAATCATTTGGCGGTGCTTGACGAGTCCTCTATCTAACCCATTAGATATTCATCCAAGCACCAGCCTCTATGATTCATCTAATGAATCAACAGCTATATGATTATCAAGATGGCCATGGTACATAACCCTAATTGTACAGAGGGACCTTATAGTGCATTCATTCGCTTAATTTCAGAAAGGGAGTGAACAATCAATAACTTTTATTGATAATACATATTTATTACAATAACACTTATTGTAAGAATGGTTCGCCTCGGGCTCACATGGCTAACATGGGAAGCCCCCTCTGTTGATAAATGAGGATCATTTCATGGAATGTGTGAGGTCTAGGGCAGCTAGAGAAGCAATGAGCTATCGGATCTCTATTAGTTAGCTGGAGAGCAGATGTGGCTTGTTTGCAAGAGACAAAGATAGCGTCGTGGGACCTACTGAGGTGGACATTGTTGTTGGGGGCCAGACTTTCGGAGTTTAGAGCGGTGCCTTCAGTTGGTGCAGTGGGGGCATCCTTGTTGGCAGGAACGGTGATTCAATGCATGTGAGTGATTTAGTGGAGGCTCAACACTCATTGCCGGTGGTTCTAGAGCGCAAGGCTGATGGGTTTTGTTTTCTGTTATCTGCGGTCTATGGGCCTTCAGGTG
Organism: Ottelia alismoides; assembly: GCA_037367405.1. Lineage (NCBI taxonomy): Eukaryota > Viridiplantae > Streptophyta > Magnoliopsida > Alismatales > Hydrocharitaceae > Ottelia > Ottelia alismoides. The sequence goes on along the minus strand of JAZKJV010006242.1, from coordinate 293,767 downwards.
CTTTTGCTGGCTCAGGTCGGAGGAGCTCTGTTTGGTGCGGGCAAGATATGATGATCTTCCTTAGCTCATTGGTGGGGATTTTAATGTAACCTTGCTTTCCTCGAATCGACCTCAGGATCGAGGTGGGATGGATCCTGGTTCACCTACTTTTAGAGAGTTTATCGAGGAGAACTCTTTGGAAGTTTTTGATGTTTTGAACTCCCATTTTACATGGAGGAACATGTCTTCAAGATCTAGAGTGGATCGATTTCTGTGTTCGGTGGAGCTCCTGGGGGCTTTTCCGCTAGCTTTCGCTATCTCTCTACCACAGTGCCATTCAGATCACACTCCCATCTGTTGGGACTCTGGTGAGTCGGTTCGCTTGGGAAACGTCTTTCAGTTCGAACGATCTTGGCTCTTGGAGGAGGACCTCAAGGGGTGTGTCACTCAATACTGGAGAGAGTTTGTTTCTTCTGGTTCAGCATCCAGAGATATGATGGCTCGTCTGAAAGTACTTTGATCTTTGCTGGTGACTTTTTGTAGGGAGTCAGAGTGCATCGTAGTGAAAGAAGGGACCTGGCCCAGGCAGAGGTGACCAGGATATATAAAATTGAAGATGACAGGGAGCTATCTGAAGAAGAGAAATTGGAGAGGTGTATTCATCACAAGGTGCTTCTTGAGGAGGACAAGAAAAGAGAAGTAGAGTGGAGGCAACGTTCGAGTCAAAGTTGGTTGAGGGAAGGCGATGCGAATATGAGATTTTTTTCATGCGATGGCGAGTGGCAGGAGGCGGAGGAACTTGATCCATTCTTTGGAGGTTAGGGGAGTACATGCTGAAGGACAAAGGGAGATTGGGACTTCAGTTGTCGGGCACTTCAGGGAGATGAGTAGGAGGAACCGTCTCAGTGGGGTTCATTGGCATGATAGGGATGTACCTTGAGTCTCAAAGATCCAGGCATCACAATTGATTCACCCATTTACTATTCAAGAGGTACACACATCAGTTTTTGAATGCTGACGGTTCTCCGGGGCCAGATGGATTTCCTATTTTCTTTTTCCGTGAATTTTGGGACTTGTTGGGCCAGGATGTGCTGGTTGCGGTAGAGGAATTGAGGGGACAGAATTGTGGCTTTGATCGTCTGAACCGTTCCTTGATTTTCCTTCTGCCTAAGAAAGACGTGGTGGATCGAATAGAGGACTTCAGGCCTATCGCTCTTTCAAATGCCATCTACCTCATTGTTACGATGGTTCTTGCAAATAGGCTTCGTATTGTTCTGGATGATATTATTAGTGGCTTGTAGATGACTTTTGTTCCTGGCAAAAGTATGATGGATGGTGTGATCATTGCCTCTGAGATTGTTGCTGATTGGAAGAGGAGGAAGGTCAAGGGCTTTCTGTGGAAGATTGACTTTTCCAAGGCGTACGATTGCGTCAGCTGGAAATTCATTTGGGCATCCCTTTCCAGACGAGGTTTTCCATATGAGTGGATTTTCTGGATGAAGAGGTGTGTGATGACAACTTCTTGCTATGTGCTAGTTAATGGAAGACAGGAACGGGGTTTCTTCCAGCCGTAGAGGGGGGTTAGACAAGGGTGCCCGTTAGCTCCTCTTATGTTTGTTATTGTGGCAGATGCGCTGTCAAGGATGGTTACTCGTGCGGTGGAGAGAAATTTTCTCAAAGGTTACACTATAAACGATCTGACAGACCCGATCTTACAATATGTTGATGACACAATTCTGTTTGTGGAAGGTGGAGCTTGTGAGGCTGAAGGAATTGCTACAATTTTGGAGCTATTCGGGGGTGTATCTGGGCTGAATCTCAATGAAAAGAATTCAATGTTTGTTCCCTTTGGTCTTTCAGAAGGAGAAATAGAGGCTTGTCAGCAAGCCCTGCGCTCACGACGGGGATCTCTCCCTTTCACCTATTTGGGGTTGCTTGTGGTCCCGTCTCGATTTTGTTGGTCATCTAAAGCATTGAGATTGGTTACCAGTGGTAGAGAGGCTTGAGAGAAAGCTTGCAGGATGGCGTGCTTCGTTCCTATCAGAGAGATGATGCTTGATCCTCTTGAGATCGGTCCTTTCAACGATTCCTATCTTCTTTCTATCTTCTCATTTGATGTCAGTTGGGATTTGTAGGCGGTTGGAGACTTCGATGCGAAGATTCTTTTGGGTTGGAACTCTGCTAGTCAAGTGGAGGGTTGTGATGCTTACTAAGGTTGATGGTGGTCTGGGAGTTTTAGACCTTGAGGTTATAAACAAGGCCCTCCTTTCAAAGTGAGTCACTCATATTTGGGGTGAAGGATCATATACTCTCTGTACACTTTTGAGGAAGATTTATGGTGTGTCTAATAGTCTGGAGTGGCGCCCTAGTAGTTTGGTCAAGCCTTCAAATATTTAGCGTTGGATATGCTCGGTGCTTCCCCAGATCCCTCCTTATCTGAAACCTATTTTAAGGGATGGTGAAGAGGCTAATTTTTTGACTTGGGCAGATGGTGCTTTCAGTGTCAAAAAAGCCTACAAGGTCTTATACACATCCATCGTTTTTTATCCGAGAATTGCAATACCAAGTTTAGGACAAATCTGGTATTGGAGGATACCTAAAAGAGTGAAAGTTTTCTTATGATTGTTCGGAAGAGAGCGGGTGATGACTGGTGCTCAGAGGGCCAGGCTCTTTGGGGCGAACGACACCTGCTCGCGGTGTGGAGACGAGATGGAGGATGCTAATCATTTGTTTTTCTTTTGTTCTTCTTCGAGACAGATTTGGGCAGGGGCCAGTCTGCTTACAGTTGCATCCTCGGAGTTAGAGAGTTCTTGGAGTCCATTGGTTTATCTGGAACTTGAACATAAAGCGGCATCTATCTTATGGGCGATTTGGTTGGCAAGGAACGGAACTATTTTCTGTGGGGAGAAATTTTATATAGAAAATGTACTAGTTCATTCCAGACTCCTTTATGAGTCTTGATCTTTGTAATCTTTGTACTTAACTTGTGAATATAAGTTTTTGGATGTCCACCTTTACAGTTTGACACCTTTTTTCCTTCAAAAAATATCATAAGTGCACAAATAGAGGCACAGTCTATTCATGGATTCTTTGATTCAAAAGAGAATTTGGGTCATATTATGTTTAGAAATTAATCTACTTGATTATTTTGATTTTTCCTATTAATCAACTACTTGCTATGTAGAAACTTTAATGGAAAATGACATATCAAGAATTTGATTTATCCTCTTTTTAATGCTCACTGGAGAGTTCCAGATCTCTAAAGGTAATCTGCGCATCGTTATTAACAACACAAGTCACTGATATCTGACCCAAACACGTGCACAATCTCCTCACCTCAACCCCTATAAAGCCCTTCCTCCCTCCCCAACCCTTCCATCCAAAAATATATCATCACCATAGTCTTAATCATTAAGATGCAAATGGCCCTTTTCATACACTCACTATCAATATGCTTCTCCCTAGTCATCACTACCATAGCCTTAGGTGCCCCCTCCACTCAATCCAGTGGACATGCCCTTCTAGAAGAACTATGTCCCTACGTGGGCCATTGACCGCATCAAGCACTACAATGGTGGCAACGAGGCTCCACTCTATCTCGATAAGAATTCATGTAATCCATCTAATGATCCCTACTTGACCCATTTCACATCTAGATAAACATGTGTATATTTTACATAACATGTGTAGATTATATATAGATAAATGGAGATCTAACACAACAGCTCTAATGTCCATTGGTTCTAGAGTAGATAAACAAAATTCTTCCAGCATTAATTAATACTCTAAATACAAACAAGAACTTGATTGAACCTAGCAAAAGAACATTTTACCAAATATTAATGGATGAAAGCATCCTTAATACATGTAATTAGAGAGCGTGAGGAGGTCTGCTGGTGTGCTTAGCAGTGCAACATGAGAACAACCTCTCATCCATTTTTTTTGCAAACTTCATGTATGAGGTATTCATCCCCAACACAAATGATGTTTACCACAAGCACATGAAGATAGATTCAAATAAAAGATCGACTAAATCACTTCAGTATTTTAATTCAATGCTTGTAATATCTTGTTCAAAAAGCAAGATTAGTATAGAACCTGGTTCCAACCAAGGAAATAATTACATGTCCAAATGTGGCCATGGGGGAGGAAAGAAATCTAGACCTAAATAACAATAGTAAATCTTAAAGTCATAAAAACTTTTAAGTAGTATTAATCGAGATATTTCATATACCATAAAGCTTACTACATATTTTCGTGAGACACAATAAAAGTTAGGAGGAACAAAATCATTGATTTTGCCAATTTCTCATTTTCCATTAAAGCACACAAGCACCACCTTCCTCGTAAATGAGGACACACTATGCCCTATGAACTATGGAACAAAGGTTGAAGTAAAATTTCTAACACGAAATCATGTCAATTCGTCATTGTTACCTCGAATTTTGCCAAATTAGATGGTGGCAAGGCAACATGAATCTTGGCAGGTGGACAATCTGCTGTAAAATGATAGCAATTTAGCATACTAAAATTACTAAATCTAGAAGAAGAAATATGAACAGTTATAATGGGGAGATAGATGTTGATAATAGTTTTTACTGCAAGGACATATAGAAGTTGCAAAAAAAATGCACAAAGGATAATTGTAGTGAGTGTTAATTAATATTAAGGTGTGGGGAAGTTCGTGTGTGTTGTTGTCTGATGTAAATTTGTTGATGATGATAATGATGATGATGATGATGGATGAAAGGGAGATCGTGCATCCTCCTTCAAAATTTACCACTCCCTCCCCATATTTGTATGTAGATGCATCAAGAGGACCACATCATCATTATTTCTTCTAAAGCACAGATGTAGGGCTATCAAGAATAATAGCAATTTATATTTGTAGTTATCACTTTGTGATATGTATCCTTGATTTCCGATTACATCCATAAAGAAATTTCATATTATTTTGTGATATAGCATATCCATTCTTCACTGCTTAAAGTTTAGGATCCACAACTATTCTGAAGGAAATAAACTAATACGGAGCAATTCGTTCATTCAACTAGGGAAGAAAATCACTGGCCAGTTTGCCAGTATGAACGGGACTAACTACGAGCTTTGGTCCATGCATTTCATAAGTCATGGAAGATCATGAAAAAGCATATGCATTGAAGGATCCAAAGGCCAAGAATAACATGGAAATTTCCTTCATAGAAGGACAATACCTCAGCCAAAGCATAGCTTATTGGTTGGGGAGTTGGATATTGATTATTTTTATTTGGTTGGGAAAAGATGGAATAAGAGAAATTTGGCAAGGGATTAATATTAGAAACAATCACATTACACTCAAAATTATACCGGTGAGTTTGAGACACCTCCCCCATAACTTGAGTTGTTAAGCCCAAAATTAAAGGGGATAATCCAGAAACTATGGAATAACCAATGAATGCAACACGGACAAAAGATTGACATATTGTTAGCTTACAACAAGATTCAGAGCCTCAATCAACCAAATATGTAAAAGAGCATCAAACAACTGTATAACTGTGTATGAAGAAATCTTCCTGTTGCTTATCTCAGTGAGCATGTGTTTCCCTAGACGTCCAATTTTTTCAAGTCAAAATTCGAGTTGTCTCATAAGCACTAGACACCTAAGGGTTTAAATACATGATACTAATGTCCAGTCTCCTTTGTGGCTATGTTGATCTTTTGACACAAACTATTCCGACCACAAGCATTTCCACTTTTATATATTAAATTAGAAAACTCTGATAAATCTTAAGCAACAATATAGAAAAATATGTGCACCAAGTTTCATGTACTAAGAGATCTCAATTAATCTAAGAGGTGATATCACTAAAGAAATCTCAAAATTTGGAAGCATATGAAATCAATTGCATGGGTACCTGACTAAACTGGTTTGCTGCAAGAATGTACGAGCACAACGAAGGCTTGCCTCAGTCTTAAGCTCCATATCTACACCAGCAACATGCAGAGCTAACATGCTCAGAGCAAATTTGACAAGACCCCTGCATTGTTCTGCTCATTTAATTTTAATTTTAAATTCAAGATGTGGATTTAAAAATAAGAATGCTCACTTATGCAGTGCACGTTCATGAAGGAGCTACAGTTTTAGCAAGTGCACATGAGATTCTGAAATGACAACCCTTTTTTCAGCCATCTTCAAAGCATTGAAAGCATCTGCAAGCAGTATGCTTTAAAGTCTGTTTTCATAGATAAATTGCAGATCAATTACCTGCCCCCTTAGAACTTCACTGAAAACCCATGTCTTGTCTTTAACAGATGGAAAGAATTAGTGTTTAGCAACTGAAGTGGAAGATAATTTGATTGGGATATAAGTAGAATATACATGCTATGAGATCACCCCTACTGCGTGTGAGAGCATCGATCTTCCATGTTGGGCTGTAGTAAAAATACCTTGTAAATATTAATAGAGGGGAAAATGAGATGTTTGTTGTGATAGCCAACTTACAGCATCAATAACTTTGTAGGAATCCATAATTCTTTTGAAGTTCAACTAGCTCGAGGATCGATTCATCGAAGAGATCTCCTTCCATGCTAATTAAAGATAAAAATAACTTACAAAAAATATATATATACACATGATTCTAATTACGATACATTCATATAGTCTTTGATTGGCCTTCTTCCATCACCAAGGAGCGTGACAATGCCACCCAATGCTGATAAAAAAGCACTATTGGCAGCAAGGAGCATGGCAATGCCACCACAGAGATGAAAAATCATACAAGTCGATTAATCAGCGGTTAGACGTTGTTTCATCTAGAAATAATGTAATGAAACTCCAACGGAACATGATCAAGTTTCCACAACACTCAAAACACAATGGCGACTCCAGAACTACCACCAACATCGCCACCATATTGTTCATAGAAGTATTCATAGCAGGAACAACATGAAAGAAAATTTAAAATAAAAAGGAATTGTAAAGGAAAACCTACAAAAAAAGTTGAGACCTATTTAAAATAAATTATAATGATAAAATGATTTCAATCAATCAACTATCTACTAAAAATTACAAAAAAGAAAACTTGAATGATCACTACTATATCATTCAAAAGAAAAACTCAATCGAAATAATAGTCAGACATCAAAAAAATCGGGGTCGTTGATGAAAATCACAACATACAAACGTTACTTTGAACAGCTTAATCATAACGATTTTAAAAGTTTACCATGTACATTAAGGAGTTTAACATAAAGAAGATTATAGCAGCTCACATGGCATAGTCTCAACTGTAACTATTCCCTGATCTGAATAAGATTTGCCTGCTTGTCAAAATCCATCACTATTGCCCCACTTTCCTCTAACATTGTGACCTCCCGATAATAAAAAATTCAAAATTGAATGCATACCTTCTCTTTGATCACAGAATCCCCTTTCATCTAGATGACAGGATCTACTTGTGCTTCTTTTTCCATACTTCCATATCACAGTCATAAATGTGAGTACCTACCGCAACATGTTCTATATCCAAATCATCTAGTAAATACACCTCCATGTTTAATATTGTCTGTAAACAACCAAACCTCTATGTAAGTCGTCGTAGTAGGATATTCATAATCATATCCAAATCAAAAGCCATTGAAATGGTATAGCTTGGAGTTCAAACCTTCTCAAAGGGATTGGACCATAATTTTCTCAAACAGTTCAATAACAAATTAGAGCAGAATGAATTGCTCCAATCAGCAAAATCGTAATCTGTATGTTCATAATATTCTTAACGCGAACCATAAAAGTTGGTGTTCGAAACTGCAAATGAACTTTTTCTTACAAAGGTGAAGGGAACCATCCATCCTTGTTCGCATCAAATTCCATCATCCAGATCTATTATAAATATGAGTATCCACCACAACAGTTTCTCCACCTATATCATCTAGAAATCTTTCACCAAAAAAAGATATTAATACATCCCTTCTTCTATCTATATTTTTTTCTCCCAATCCCATGATAATTCATTAGAAGAACAGAATCAAGACATGAAAATGAACAATGCAAGAGGAAGATTTGTGCGATGAATGTCTCCACATTTAACATCAGACATGACAACGGATGCTAATGATACTACTAATCGCAACTTTATAAATTCCAAAAGAGGTTCACTATCAATGATAATCACTTAACAATAGATTACTACCTTTTATCATCATTAAAATTTATAAATACAAAAGGAGGTTCATAATCAATTATCACCATTTTTACAATTAAATTAAATTCAATTAAAAAACAGCAGAACACAGAGAGAAAAGAAAGAACTTGAGGAATTCTAACAACGATAAAAATCTAAAAAATAATAAAAACTCTCAAATTCATCTATACTAAATCACAAGGGATGTCATTGCCAGGAAAGGGGGAAAAGTGCAATTAGAGAAAAGTGCACAACAACCTTCATTTGCTAGTTATTTTTTGGTGTTGGTGGATGTGCACACGATCTGAGCAGGTTAGTTGCGAAGACTAGATATAGCTGCCTGCTCATGTAACATATGAAGGCTGTTTGATCACCACACATCCCGCATTCTAAATTTGGTGTCATGTTCCTAAACGCCGTCAAAGCTTTTATAAAAATTGTAACTATTTTGTAACTCTTTTTTAAAGAAAAATAAACCAAAAACACAGTTCAGATTGTTATTTGGCGTCATGAACACTACTTTTTTAGAAAAAGGGGCCTGAATACCCAAATATAAATATTATAACATGTGAAACTACAATTTAAAAAAATGAATAAAAGTACCTCACAAAATCATAAAATGAGTAGCATATATTCCCATAAATCCTTAAATAACTGAAAAAACCATCTGATCTGCAATTATAAAGAAGAACAGTATCGCTTTGACCTGGTAATTTTTTGCAAAAAATATTAATTTGAAATTAATCTTTTTTATTTTATATCATTTATACTCCTAAACTTAAGTGTATAGCAGTAAAGTACGTGAGTGTCGAACTCAGGGAGGTAAATTGTTGTAAAAACTAGGACTAATTATAGAAAATTAGGATAAAAGGTTTTTCAATTTTTATTTATTTTTAATGATTTTTTTCTGGAATTTTATTTAATTTTTAAGAATTTTATATTATTATTTTTTAATTTTAAGTATTTTAAGATTTTTTATTATTTTAGAAATTATTTTATAATTTTTATTTGGTTTTTATTTTATGATTTTAATGGTTTTATGTTTATTTTCTATTTTTACGAATTTCAGAAGGTTTGTTAGGACTTTAGGGATTTTTAATTATTTTTAAGGTGAAAACTTATTTTTTATGGAAAGCTATGGAGTATTTTTTTATTTTTAAAATAGTAAATAATACGAAAATATTTTTATTTTATTTTTATTAGAAAGTAGATGAAAATATCTTTAAAACGATATGTTATATGTTTTTGGGTGATTTTTATTTATTGAGTTATGATTTTTGTAGGTTTTAATGAATATTATATTTTTATTGATTTTAGTATTTGATTTTTATTTTATTTTTGATTTATTGTATAAAGTACTGTAAAATATGCTAAGGGTAATTTGTATAAGATTTTTGATGAAGTTTTTATATTTTTATAGTTTTTAAGTTTGTTATATTTTTTTATATTTTTATATGAATGGTTAATAATAGAAATTGTTTTTAATTTTCGAAATATATTTAATACTATATAGGAATTATGGTTTTTTATATGTTTTTATCATATATTTTTATATTTTATGTCTTGTTTCTTGTATAGTAATATGTATAGGTAATATATATTGGATGGAGGGTACTTATGTAATAAGTCTAAAAATTTAGGGGCGTACGAGTAAAGGCTTAGAAATGCAAGCTGTTTTGCGCAAATTCTTCATAGAATCAGATGTCGTTCACGTGAACTCCACCCTGATGGATCTATTTGTGAATCAAAGAATGGCATGGGTGTTTTATGCAGTAATTCAGCAAACATGTGCTGATTATAAGAAGCAGCTCAACCTGCACCTGTGTAGAAATAGGACAAGAGCCGAGGGTGTTTATGTAAAATAACCAAAATATCAGCTTCATACATGCGAAGTGTGTGATAGCATTTAAATAGTGGGGCGCAGGAGATCAACGCGTGGCTCGCGCTAAATTGTCAGATTTGAGCTGATCATGTGGTGGTAATTAGTTTTGGAGCGGATCTTGTTCCTCCCCTAAATCAGAACTCAAGCGGTGACGACACTTCTCTATCGACGGTCGAGCTCTCAAATCAGAATCAAACCTTCGACGTGTGTTGACTCAAATTTGTGGTGATGGATTCAACTTTGATGACATGCATGTTGATTAAATGATATGGCGATGGTCTCTACAATTACAAATTCGAGCAAATTTCGTCCGCTACAACTCAGTGATCGCTTCGGGTATTTGATTAGCTCGCCATGTCTGAACGCTCGGCTTGTTCCTTGTCATCTGAAAAGCTCGGAGCTCTAGTGGTGTATGTAAGTTTCGATTGGCTCCATATGAGGTACGAGTTCTTGCAAATTTAGAACTTGGGCTCGAGATTTAGATCTCGTCCAAGACATTAGATTCGAGGTACGGATAGATAGATTGATTTTTGATGATTGAAGGATGAGAGCAGAATCTCAAATCCAGAATGGATTTGAGTTGAAAAATTCTAAAAGGAGGCGGATTAACGTGTGAAGTAGATTGGGTGGTGTGAATGGTTGATTAAATCAAAAACATGATGAAATGACAGAAAGTAACAGAGATCAGAAGAGAATTTGAGAATAGAACAGGGGAATTGAGAAGAGAGATTAGGGACTAACCTGAAAATCAAAATGGATGAATGCGGTTTGCCTGTATATCTGGAGTGGAGGCTCCAAATAATCCTTGCCTCAAAGCGGCAAGCCACGGAACCTACGCGCGGCGGAGAATCACCTTGACGTCGACCAGATCTCACCTTTCCCCCCTCGACCTTGCTCGATGGAGAATGAGGGCCTCTGTCACCGAACCTCGATCTCTCGGAACTTTGGGGTGGATAAAAATGACGGATCCGTTGACAATGGGGGCTCGGAGGTCCTTAAATAGGAGAGGGGGAAGCTGGTCACCGCCATCGGTGAGGGGGAGCGCAGGAAGTTGAAGGAATGGCTGGCCGTTGGGATGGTTGGGCGGTTGGCGGTTAGAAGAGGAAGGAAGGAGCGACGACGGCTTGGAGAGAACGGGGAAGACGAAGATATTTGGGAAAGTTAGAGAGAGAGGAGGAGAAGAGAGGGAAAGGGATAAAAATAAAATAAAATAATCAAATCAAATTAATAATTAATTAGATTAATAATTAAATGATTTTAAAATATAATTAAATAGTTAATTAAGTAAATAAATTAATAATTAATTAATTAATTTAATATATAATTAAGTATATAATTAAATAATTATTTAAACTAATAATTAATTTTTCATTATTATTATGTAAATTAATGTACAATGAACAATATACCAATATGATCTTGAAAATCGTATTTTCATATATATTTTGATTTTAGCGAAACTAATGTCATTTTGTAGATAATTGAATAATATAAATTTTAAGACTGAGTTTGCCCAATTCAGATATCATATGGCCGAGTTATGAGGTCCGGAAAATTTAGGTATGGGCTTTGAGACTTCAGGTTTTAATGGTATTTTGACTTAATTATATTTTTATATTTATTTATATATATTTAGAAGATTTTTAAAAAAATTAAGTTAATCGGATTTACAATTAATTAATTAAAAATTCGGGAAGTTTCTACATATAGTACAAGCATATAACGGGGCACAAATGTCAAAACTCACTGATTTTATTCTATTATTTTTTGATATTTTTAATAAATAGTATTAAGTATAAAATAGATTTTAAAAGTAAGTTTGGTCCGTTTGGAGTTTCTTATAAATAGTTATGAACCTCGAAAGTCTACTTTTGCGGCTTTTTCGGTCCCTTATGATATTTTATTTTTAACGAAATATTTTTCCGATATTTTTATAAAATAATATATATTTTTGTGAACAACTTTTATAAAAGAAGTGATTTAATTTGAGATAGTATAAGTGATGAATAAAATATGTGAAATATTTACATTGTATAAAATGGATAAATTATATTTTTGGTCTTGATTTTCTTGGTATTTTTATAGATTAAGATCTTTATCTCATCCTACTTATTTATTTTGTCGATCAAGTCAATATTGACTTGGTCTCGAGGTACAGATCTATATATCTCCATCCTTCTTCTTCTTTATTTATTTTTTTCTTTATTCTTTTATTTTGGGTAAAATAAGTGTTAAATATATAATATTAATATGTGTGGTTAAAATGATAATTAGTTGGAATTTTCACTATTTACATGTATTTTACTAAGGATTTTAGTCAAAATGAAATAATAAAGGCGATGAATCACTGATTCATCAATAACTTCCAACAAAGCAATTCCGTTAAGCTGTCTCTTATGCCGAAATCTGACATAGGTGGACCTTAAAGGCAATTTTCTGGGTAAAATTTGAATTATAACTCATATCATAAAATTCATGTCCTAGAAAGATGCATTCGTATTTGAGATGTAATATGTATTTACAAAACAAATAGCACATACATATTTAATAAAGCTTATACACTTAAAATGACCCATATCAAACTAGAGTAAATTAAATGATTATTGATCAGATGAGAAATTAATAATAACTGGATATGTGATAGAAAAGAGCACGAGGATAAAAAAACCTTCCAATTAAATAAAACCTTATGATCAAGTGGAAAAGAATACCTAGAAGCGGAGGTCGACATTCAGGGTGAATATGTTGCGATGGTGAGCACTGTTGCTTTTTCAAAAGGAGATTAGGGTACGAGGAAGAAGATGAATGATGTAGGAAGGAGATTAAGCATGTATAAAAAGCCCCACAAGCAACCTCTAGCAATAAAAATATAAGAAATTAATATATTTGGTGTTAAATAAATGGGAACAAAGTTCAAACCTTTGGAAAGTAAAGATCAAATCCAAAAACCGTACATCGTAGAGGAGGAGATGGCCCGTTATCCGCCCAATCATCATAGGAGATAGTTCTTCACCCTCCCTCAAACCCTAAATCGCAGAGGATGGGGACAACCACTTGATAAGTGATGGCCAATGTTTGAAATGACAACTGCACGAGAAAGAGGGGTATATATACCTTGCACGGATGAAGATAGATGGAGGTGAGGGGAGGGAGGGAAACATCCGCAGAGGGACGGAAACCACAGTCATAGAGACAAAATAAGGGGAGGGATGTTGTTGTGAGGAGATTGGAGATGGGAGGGTATGTTTATAATCCTAAGATTAATTTATTAAGAACACATGAAACTCAAATAAATGTATTCTTACAATTATACCATCATACTTTTTAATCGATTCAAGGTATCTGTTAATTCTATTGTCTACAATATATTAAGCAACTTTTTCTTAGGAGTATTGTGTCGCTCCTAAGACCATGGTGCAGTTTGCTTACTACTCAAAAGATCAGGGTTCAAATCCCCCCTCGTGGACATTGAGTTAGGTAGTCGACATCAAGCGTAAAAAATAATTGAATCTTTCGAAATGTATTTGAGCAAGAATCTAATAGCGGGCTCTACTTATAGTTGGAGAATAATTTGTCATTTATTTAGTATTTTGTTGCTCATGTGGTTTGCCCTGCCACATATGCCTTAGAAGAGTATCAGACTGGGGGCAATTGAGCAAGTAAGGAGAGATTGGATACACATCTTGGTGGTTTAGTTTTTTTCCCTTTGTCTTCTTAGATATATACTCAAGGAAATATTGGACTTGTAAGCTCTTGGGGACCAAAAAGTTACTCTATTTTATCTCTTCATCTGAATTGAATGTTTGTGTTTGTACTTAATTAAAGGTCCCTTAGTATAAATAGGGTTATGTACCATGGTCATCTTGAATATCATGCAATTGATGATCTAAGTAATCAGATTGAGGACATAATTGGCTTCTTCATATGATATTCAAGATTGATCTGCAATTCTGATAAGGAGATGGCAATCTTTCACTAAAACCTAATTTTTGATGTACCTCTTGATACAGGTCATGTGCATATGAGTAGAGATTCAGAGGTATCATAATAAAAGTCAAAATATTGACCAAAAAACCAAAATGCTCATTATATGTCAAAGTGTTGACTTGACATATCGAGATATTAAAGACCTGAATTATAACTATCACAAAGAAGCATGCACCCTCTGAGCAAGGACAGATATACATCTATATGTCCAAGTATGTACATTTGGTAGACCATTAAGTTGATGACCTATACAAGGTCTATATGCCGACGCACTGGAGTGCATAGGAGGAGATATGCTATGTATAATCTATCAAAGAAATCATAACTTGAGGAACCGAGAGACATAGCTCATTCAAAAAGTAATGGGGTCATATAGAATTCCATACATGGTCGTCTTTTTCTGAAGCAATACATGAATTTAGAAATATTAATATATGCTTTTTGAGAGCATATTATTGGTATAACCTCGAATGAGATAATCAAACAACGGTTTGAACTTTGGATTTATCAAAGTCTTCTAGTATGTAGGATGATTGAGTACTAGGAATACTCTAGGTTGATGCATTTATAATATATTATACACCATGATACTTCCCTTTCGAGGAATGATAAAATCGGATGGAGTTTAGTGACTCCATTGTGTAGCTAATTGAGAGAGAGAGAGAGAGAGAGAGAGTTAATCGGATTAATTCACACTTCACTAAACCCATTTGTGTGGTACCCATTTCTAGATCCAAATGTTAGAAATGGAAACGGGCTCCGTTCCATGACCTATTTCTGAACTCCAAATGATTTGAATAAATGATTAGAAATGAAAATGAACCCATTTCTATAACCCATTTCTGAGGTCTAAAGAATTTGGACAAATAGAACCAAATAGAAATGGTACCAAATAGTTATGCCCATAAATGATTTAAACAGTGATATCAGATATCAAGTCACTATACATAGATAGTATGATCTCTCAAGTATCTACGTTTGTTGTGCACACATCCTAATTGGATTAGGACTTGCACATTGAGATATCCATTTTCTGATGATAAGTATTATTATCATACATAGGATTGAAAAATATGAGTATGATTAAAATTATTGGTTATTACTTATTATGGATATTGATTGACAATAATTAATCTATATGATTATACATATTTTCAAGGTACATATGAATCACAAAACTTTTACAAATATAAATTAGATTTACATTTTTGTTTTGGACTAATGAAATGAATTCATTTATTAGGATGATATTTTTTATAAATCTTCTAATATTGATATTTTCATTTAATTTATGACGATATGATTAAGCTGAATACCAAGTCATAATTAGAATTGAAATGAGAGATCTTCTTCATGGGTCCACCATGGGCGTCCACCATGGTTGTTAGAGTCCAAGTTTTTTAGTGTCTTCAACTTGAATTAGGGTTCTCTTAATTTGGCTATTATCTTGGTGATAATGTTGGCTAATTAGTTAGCCAACTACTTGAAGGATTAGAAATCCACCATAGTAATTAATTGCTAACTAGCTTATTTAATTTGTGATTGTTGTATTACGATCGATTAGCTATTGATCGGAACTGAGCTAAGTAATCTCGATGAAGAGAGCTTGGTTAAATTATCATGGATATGTTTAGGGTCAAACACAAGGATACAAGTGTATTAGTCTATCTAATTAAGATTTAAATGCCTAGTTAAATTTTTTAAAGTGTATCTAAGTCAAGTCAATTTAATATACGATGCTATATAGTGGCAATGAAACATAACACAAATGTACAAAATAAAAGTTACAATAACGTTCATGAATTAGTGGATAAATCTCAAGATGAATATTTAAGTTAATAATCTCTAAGTTGATCCATGTTTATTTCAAATTTCAAATAAACACAACAATGCGGCTACTTGAGAGACCTTCCAATTTTAATCTATGAACCCAAAATACTCAAATAGGTTATTTATTAAAAAAATTATTAAGCAATCTAATTAAATTATAGTTCATTTGAATAAATCATGATCTATTGCATGCATTCAATTAATATAATAAGTAAAAATGATGATTACTTCAAAAAAATGCTCAAGATAACTCTCCAATTTAATGTGAACAAACACAGATCAATCATGAACTTTAGTATGACAAATTGAATATCAACAAGAGAGCTTTCAAACAAGACCAAATCATTCATTTTGGATAAAAGAAGCTCTAGATATTAATGTACTAATCCGAGAGCCTAATTACAATAAAACATGAATTAAAAACTTAACAAAACATCACAAATAGGTCTAAACATGGACTAAAATATAAATATGAAGAACCAACTGCTTATCTTGCAATTTACCCCTTGAATGGGGGTATTTTTGGAATAATTAAGAGCTGGTGGTGTGCATGTGTAAATTCCCCATGCTATCATGCGTGGAGTGCGTGTGGGGAAGCTTCGGGACGAGACTTGGGCATGCGTCCAGTCCAAATCCATGTGGAGGTTTGATACCCCTTCAACTTGGCTCGATTCCTCTGAGCCTTCAAGTAAGAAGCAATGGTTCAGTCTCTATTTGGATGTAGGATCAAGAGGATCCTACAACTATTGCTCGTCGAGGGAGTCTTCTCCTCATCCGCAACCGATGGCTTCTGGAGAAGCTCCGTAAGAGGATCCCATCGTCCGATCTTGGAGGGTCTACGGTACCCGACAAGTCGGATTTGACAAATGCAGTGTCGATTGCTCTTACAGCTCTCAGATATCCTCAATCGATGTGCATTAACAATTAACCCACACTAATGCTCAATCGATGAATAATAGTAAGTTAAAATTTATTATACCCAACATAATGATATGTATAATATGCAAGCGTAGAGGTCAAACCACCAAGGAGCAACGGGAACAGACAACACAAATTGACTAGAAAAGACAATAAAAAAATATGTTTTTATAGGGATTTTTAAATTTTTTGTGGATTTTTCATATTTATTTTTTATTTTTAAATTTATTTTATTTTTAGTTTTATAATTTTTTATATTTTCTAATTTTTAGTTTTCTTTTGAATATATGTACTATGTATATAGACTATAAAGATAGTAGTTATATATTATAAATATAAATATCTATACAATATAGAAAAATCAAAATAAATACCCTATGTACAATCTTTTTTATTTTTTAGGCTTTTAAATTATCTATAGTATTTTTAGTAATAATATAAGTAAACATAGATATGTGTATATATATTATAAGCTAATATATATAGCTATAAATACCCATAATAGGAGAAATAAAATAATTCTCTTTTTATATTTTGCTATATTTTTATTCATTTTCTTTTAACTTTTTCTATTTTTTTAATTGAATAAAATCAATAAAACAATGAGTAATAATATATAATATGATTATTTTGGAATTTAAAGTAGCTGAATAGGTTAAAATTGTCTAAAACTAATTTTAATATATAATAAATAAGGTAAATATCATACAAAAATAGGAAATAATATTTTTTGGATTTTTCCAATTCTTTTAATTTTTTTAAGTTTAGAGAGGTTTTGCAATTTTTGGGTTTTTCTTTTGTATTTTTAGTGATTTTTGGTATGTAGGTTCGTAATACAATAATAAATGACTCTTAAGTTTTTCTAATATTTTTAAAACCTTTTTATAATTTTTATGTATTTTTTAGTGCAACCAGGGAATAAAAGAAATATTTTTGAATTTTAAAATATAGGAAAATATTCTACATAGCTTTTCAAAAAATATATACAATTTTAAATAATGTTAGGCACTTAAAATATATTTCCTACAAAAATTTTTATATTATATGATATTTTTAATACAAGAAATAAAAGAAATGAAAATACAATACTGTATGGGTATAATTGTAATTAAAAATAAATAAAAATGCATTTTAGAATAAAAATACAATATCTAAGGTCCTCTACACAATTTTTCTTGAATATTTAATTCATACAATATAAGCAGTGGCATAAATATCATTTATAAGAAGCGATAATGCATACATGAAATTTATTCCAAAAGTTTTGAATTGGAGTACAAATTTATGGACTAAATTATAACTGAAGCACTCAGGATATAACTTTGTATTATTTTATGTACATAATATATATTGTCTATTTTAGTTGTTATCCTAAATAATATACATTCATTTATTTTTATTATCCATTTTAGTCTTTATTATTTTATGCATATAATTTATATATATATATATAGTTTATTTAAATACACATAAATATATTTCTATTGTATTTTTCTAAAGTTATATGCACACTTAAATACATAGATGTATTTATTATATATGTATATGTATGTATATGTCATCTATATATTTTAATTCACTTAATTATTTTATTATTTTTATAATTGTTTTATTTTATTTTATTTTAATTATGTGCATGTATTATAGGTAATATTTACAAAATTATAAAATTATCAATCAATCAAAAATATAAAGAATAAATAATTTAATTATTTTATTCATGTAAATTGCAAAATAAGGGTTCGAAATATAACTTTTACATCTTAACTCCGAATTGAATGAAATCACCTTCATTAAATAGCTTATTAAATTTTATTAACAATCAAGGTGAGTTTAGTCAATTTTAATACAGTATGGAGAATGTACAAGTCTGGGAACTTTGATTTTGTCTTTTTATTTTGAGTGTCTAGGGCTCACCGTGCATTATTTTTATATGAAATAAATTCTTTAGTTTTCTACGTATTTTTATATACAAATTTCATGTATAAAGTTTATTGATTTGAGGTATAAATAATAAAGTATAAAATAGGTCCAATATTGAATTATTGGGGAATTAAACATTAGGGTTTTTATTATCGTTTTGCCCTTATCTCCTCCTACTTTATTCCTTGTTAACTGTTGATACGCCTCAAGCGAGGGTCTAATGTATCCTCACAAGGCGAGAATACCATCGACGTGGCAATCTCTAACGAAAAGAGAATAAGACAACAATAGCCCACAAAAAGATGAAGCAAATAAAATGTAAAATTAACATATATTATAACTCTACAAATAATGTGTATAGATGTAAGTATGTGTAGAGTGTCAAACACGAGGAGCAAGGGGAATAGAGCACAAAAATCTGTAAAAACACAATGATTGTTTTGTGTTTTATAGTGATTTTTGGGTTTTAGTAGATTTATATATATATATGGAATTTTCCTTTTATATTTTTTGTTTTTGATTTTATTCTATTTATATATATTTTTTTACTTTTATTTTGAATAACTACAGGGAACAGAAATATTTAACTATAGATAGATAATAGATTAGATGATATATAATAGAAAAAAATCAGAAAAATACCTTAGGTACAATCCTTTTTATTTATAAGGGTATTAACAATATTTTTAGTATTTTTAATAATAATAATAATAAAATAAGTAAATATGATAAATATACAATATAGCTTAGTATATATATACATATAAATACTCAAAATGCATAAAATAAATTATTTTTATCTTTTTTATATTCTACTCTATTTTATGGTTTTTATCTGAATACATGCTTGTATTTTTAATTGAACTAAAATAAGCAAACAGTGAGCTATAATATGTAGTCGGATTGTTTGTAATTTAAAAATAGTTAAATAACTCAAAATTTTCCAATACTAATTTTAATATATAATATATCCTACAAATAAAATTCAGAAATAGAAAAATATATTTTTTGTGTTTTTAATGATTTTTTTATAATTTTTAGTGTTAGAGATGGTTTGTAACTTTTTATTTTTATTTTAGTTTTTTAGTGCTTTTTTGTCCGTAGGTGAAAATTATAGTAATGAATAACCCCTATATTTTTTAGATTTTTTCAAAAATAATTTCCTAATTTTTATGGTTTTATAATGCAAACTTGGAAGAAATGCAACATTTTTGGATTTTCAAATATATGAAAATATGTTACTTTGGTATCAAAAAATATATGTGATTTGATAATATAGCAGCCACTTAAAATAATATTCCTATATTTTTTAAAGTTAAAATGATATTTTTAATACTAAAAATACAATAAATAAAAATACAACACTAGTAGGGATTGAATGTAATTATAAATAAATAAAAATGCAACCAGGAACAAAAATATGAAGTCTAGGGCCTCAACACAATTTCCCCACAAATATTTAATTCATACAATACTATTGGGGGTACAAGTGCAAATTATAAAAGGTAGCAGAGCTTACATGCAAAATATCCAAAAGGTTCTGAAATTAAGTACAACTTTACTGGACTAAATATTAACACAAATCCTCTTGGGGTCCCTTGCAAAAAGCTCACAACCTCACGAGGGACCTAAGTGCAAATAAAAGTAGTACATGGATCTACTTGCAAAATAACCAAAAGTTTTTACACTAAATAATATTTTATGGAATAAAAAAATACACAAAACCAAAAGTAGATATGAAAAGTTACACTTACATGCACTGGCTGACGGTATGGATCTAGTCACTTATACACATGTCGACGTTTGGACGGTGTGTGACGGTTCAGAGATAGACGGCCCAGATTAGATCCCATCAGCAGATCGTGTGGTGGAACATTGCTGGATCCAACTTCCATAGTAAAAAATGAAGCACCTCGATGACCGGGCGGTTGCTGCTCTTCACAAAGAATAGGGAAGAACAACAATACGAGTGATCTTCGATCAACTCCTCCTTCCTCACCTGGAGGTCTCCGGCAGTCCTCTTTGGCTCAAAATGATCCTGATGTCACCCTCCAACGACTGGAAGCTTCATAAAGGTTCCTGGAGCTTGGAAGGTGCCTAGCGAGGTCGAGGAAGTTTTGGATCTCTGAGACCCTTCGTTTCGAAAAAAAACAGACCCAAGAGTGGTCCTTACCCTCTAGGACCTGCACGTGAAGCTCAAGTACACAAAATAGGGGGTCTTGGGGATCTAATCTGGGTGAGATGAGGTGAGGATGAGTCGAGCAGAGGGTCTTCAATGAGTGGTGGAGTTGAGGCCCTAATCTCTTGATCCGGGGAAGATCAAGGGGTATGGAAGTTTGTGGGGCAAAGCCTATGTGTAAGGAGAGAAATGGAAGCGATCTGATGGTCGAAATACAGTTGGAGCACTATGAATTAGTTGTCGGCGAACTACGAATTTGAAATTATACAATAAAAAATGTGATTTTAACAAAACTGAAGCACTAAACTAATATAATCTAAGTTCTAAGAACAGAAATAAAGGGATAGACTATGGCTCTAAATCAAAAGATGAAGGATCCAGAGGAGCTCCGCCGTTGGTGGCTGACGATGCTCGGATCTCAACCTCCACTCCTCTTACTCCATGTCAACGGGTCCGACGAGACTCCTGTTGTCACCAGGAAGCTACAAGGCACAAGAGTCGGGGATTTCAAGGGGCTAAAGGGGATCAAATTCAAAATGGCTCCGGTGAGTTTCTTATGTAGACGGAGGTTGGATTGGGAATTGCGCTTTACTTTGAGAGCCTCAAATCGATATAACATGTGCATGTGATAGACCATTGATCGAGGTGCAAAAGCTTAAAAGGAATCAACTCAGAAGAATGGAAGAGTCGAACGAGAAAAATTGAGAAATTTAACGGCCTAGGCCTGTCAGATGCAGACCTAGTGGAGAGCGGGGAGTTGACCGAGGTCAACTCTGACCGCGTCCCCATTGGTCCACATAGGACAGAAACAGACATGAAATCAATTAATTATTCAAATTAAACTAGTAGATATTTTTTTTATTAATTTTTAGTGAAAATATAAAGAATTTTTATTTTATGTAGTATTTAATTATGATTTTGATTTATTTTTACAAGTTAATTTATTGTGTGTTACTTTTTACAAGTATAAATATAGGTATATCTACATGTATAGTATGTATTTTATTTTTATTTTCTATTTATTTTATATACATAATTTATATATTTATAACTTATTTAATTACATATAAATATATTTTTATTGTATTTTCCTGAGGTTATATATAAACTCAAATAAATAGGTATATTTATTATATATGTACATGTATACATATTTCATATATTTTTTATTCACTTATTTATTTTATTATTTTTTAATTGTTTTCTTTTATTTTAATTATGTACATGTATTTCATATATTATTTACAAAATTATAAAAATATGAAATTGTGAAAAATATAGAGAATAATTAATTGATTATTTTATTCAGGTATAATATACAATATGGGTCAAAGCATAACTTTTGCATCTTAACTCCAAATTGAATGAAATCACCTTCATTAAATTGCTCAATAAATTTTATATAAATTGGAGTGAGTTTGGTCATTTTTGATACAGTATGGGGAATATACATGTCTGTGAAGTTTTAATTTTAGCTTTTTATTCTGTGTCTATGGTGCATTGTGCATTATTTTTACATGAAATAAATTTTGTACTTCTCTATGTATTTTTATCTATAATTTCATGAATAAAGTTTTATTTATTTGATGTATAACTAATAAAGAATAAAATAGGTCCCTAATTGGCTTTATTGGGAATTACAAATTAGAGTTTTATTATCTTTTTAGCCATTATCTTCCCTTACTTTATTTCTTGTTGACCCAGTCAAAATAATGCCTAGGTCTCGGGGTTTAGGATCATTAAATACATATGGTATTTTATCTCCTTTTATTTTCTTTTATTTATTCTTTTATTTTAGCTTTAAATAGGCTATTTAATACAATATTTACTATGTAAATAACAGAGGTTAATTTGTGCAATATAATGCTATATACATGCATTTAGCTAGGGTTTAAAGGCTAAAATGAAAGAATAAAGATGATGAAATGGAGATTCATCATCGATGAGTCATCATGATGCGTAGGTCTCAGGGTTTAAGGTCATTGAATACCTATGGTATTTCATTTCATTTTCTTTTCTTTTCGTTTCTTTACTCTTTTATTTTGTCTTTCTGTAGTGTAAAATTTTTGGTTATTTTGTAAGTAGCCCTGTGTAGTATTCTTATCTACACTTAGGCTCTCTGCCACGTCCCTTGACGTGCTCATACACGTGAAGTGGTGGGCTTTCTGCAAGGACTCCCTGCATTTGTATGTTATTGTTTGATCCAGAAACTTTATATGCCAATTCAATACTTTTTGTGAAAATCGCATCAATGCCCTGTTGTGTTTTACAAATTACATTTATGCCCCTACCGACGTGGAGTGAATTAAATATTTGAGGGTAATCTATGCACAGGCCTTTACACTTTAGAACGTGGTTATGGATTGCATTTTTATTTATTTTTATTTGCATATTAGTCCCTACTCATCTCATGTTTTTATTTCTTTTTCCTTTTATTAAAAATACCATTTGCATTTAAAAATGGTAGGAATTTCATTTTAAGTGCCTTATATAATAATCAATCACATATATTTTTCGTAGGGAATTTAATATTAATTTCCTATATTTAAAAATCCAAAAATATTGCATGTATTCCTGATGAATACCCATTTATCACTCTTTATTCTTATATTTTAGCTACAAAAACCTATGCAAATGCATGTAGATATGTGTAAATAGGGTAAGTTAGCAAAAGCATGCATGTTTGTAAATATAGATAATCAGCATGTTTTTGTGCAAAAATAAAAGAATAAAGATGAAAAAGAAAAAGAGGGAAATATTTAGAATAAATATTGAGCAACCTAACCCAAGGGAAGGCTCAGCATGGGCCTGACCGCATAAAAGCCAAGTAGAGGGAGATAGGGGCTCACACTTGTATATATTTGTAAATAAATATTTTCCTCAACCAAAAATATGTTGTAAATATTTGTAAATATTTATGAAGTATAAAAACAAAACAAAAAGATAAAAATCAAAAATTCAAAAAGAACCCTTCACCTTGTACATAGACCATCATCCTCATTTATTTTACCTTGTAAATAAACTTATTTATTTTCAAAACTTTTTGTAAATATTATCTTGTATATATTGTACATAAAATAAATAAAAAGAAACAAAACAAAAATCAAATAAAACTTACAAAATTAAAAATACAAAAATATCTTGTACATATGCCATGTATATAGTGTATATATCTATTTATTTCACCTATGTATATAATTAATAAAAATAAAATAAAAACAGCCTTTTATTTCTCATTTTATCCTATAAATAAATAAAATATAAAATAGGAATAAAAATGTATAAAAATAAATAATTAAAAATCAAAAATCAAAAATCAATATAGTGTATATATACCTATGTAGAGCTATATTATATAGACCTTATTTTTATTTCCAAAAATTAATTAAAAATCACAAAAAAATAGAAAAAATTAAAACAAATATTTTTCATGTTTTAAGTTTTTGAAAATTCGGCCATTTAAGGCCCCAAAAAAATCAAATAAAAATGTAAGCCTTGGCGGGCTCTGATTGGTCCACGGGGGATTGTTGACCCCCGGTCAACACCTCCCCCAGGACCACCAGAGCCCGGGTCCTGTTCGCGGACCCGACTTCGCCCAATTATTCCCACCAAACCCGATCACTATTTCACCTAATCTAGGATCCTAATTGTTCCCCAGGCATCCGGGAATCTCGCCCGACATTCCTCCTTGGGATCCGCGCTTCAGCTCGCCCTACCCGATCGATCCTTCCCGGACCTGCACCCATATAAAGGTTGAGCTCCGCCGCACTCCACTCCCATCTTTGGCTCTCCACCTTCACTCCCGTGACCTCCAATGCATTCAGCAAGGTGACAGCTTCCGTCTGCCGTGTTGCAGCGAGGAGGAGGTGCTTGGACCATCGATCCGGCAGCCGTGCGCCGCCGTGCTCCGCCACCTAGCTGGAGCTCGAGCCTCAGGCAGTGACGACCTTCGAGGCGACGACCGGGAGTGAGCCACACTCCAGCACAGTCTTCCGCTCCACCCAGGTAGTCGATTAGCTCTTCCATTTCGTTTAATTTCTGATTTCGCCCAAATCGACTCTCCGACGTGTTCCCCTGATTCCGGCCATCTCGCGTAATATCTCGATCATCGGAACCCCCACACACCTTCGCCATCCTCCGACGCACGTTCTACGCCCCACTCATCCAACCCAGCTCGCCCCGGAGCTGGGAGTCGAGCTCCACCACCTACCGCTCGCCGGAGCTCATTCGCACCGACCCACCAGCCACCGTCACCCCGCTTCTTTGGGTCGAGGCACTTTGCCCTCGACCCGCGAAGCTCCTGGCGTGTTTTGCAGGACAGAAGGAGGGCATCTGAGCCCCCCTCACATCAGGTCCAGGAGCCCACCGCCGCCGAGCTCGCCGGAGCCCCTCCAGGGCTCGGGTGGGCCATCGGACAGTACCAGCAGCTGCGGGACGCCGTCGCCTATCTTCCCCGATCATCAGGAGCAGCTGAGGAGGATTGCAGCTCTTGCACAAGGCCGGCGAAGCTCGCCGGTGGAGTGTTCTTCCACCATCCTCCAGCACCGTCCGATCAGCCCCCGCTCCCAGTCTGCATCGCCACCGTCCGTTCTTCGAGGAGCAGCAGCCGTCGATCATCGTTAGGGGCTGATCAGGACCGTTCGAGCAGCGGAGAGAGACACCTGAGGCCATACCCGTTCGATCTTCCACGTGTCCTCTCCAGCACCGTCGATTTGGCTCGAGGTCAGACGAAGAGGAGCGCCAGCCATCCAGGACCGACCGATCTTCCACGTGGCGCGAATCCGGCCGTCGACGAATAAAGGGGTAAATTACTTAGGGCCCCCTCTTAGTTTGTCTTTTTAGTCCTAGTCCTGTAAATATTTTCGTACTTTTAGTTACGTAGGGTAAATTACAACTGGGACCTTGTGCTTGTTTTTATTTACGTTTATGCCCCTGTGTATGTGAGACCACGTGCTTCGTCACGTGCTTGTTTGGGCTATTTACATCTTTTTCCCTGTAGTTCTGTTGGGTTCTGAAATGAATGTTAACTTTTTGGTAATTTCATTTATGCCCCTGTGAGTGTTGTTTATGCGCATGTGCGGATTTTAGTGGGATTTTTTGCATCCAAGCCCCTGGACTTTTGGTACGAGTTACCAAAAGGTCCAGGAACTTGGTTTTTATTACCAAAAGGTCCCTGAGTGCCCCAGGCACGCGCCACGCGCGTGATTTGCTGGGATTTTTGCACCTTGGCCCCCAGAGCTTTGGGTATTTGCACTTACGTCCCCGTGCACTGTGCCCCCTTTTTGATTTTTGAATAAATATCAAACCACCTCCAAATTCGATGAAAATTTGACACATGGCTCCTGCCATGTTGTTGGATTTTTGAGAATTTTTGAGGACATTTTTGATTTCATTTAGTATTTTTAAAAATTCAAAAACATCCTTTTTAGCTACTGTCTAGGTTTAAAAATACCAAAAAAATATAAAAACACCTTCAAAAATTCCAAAAAAATTAGCTACTGTTTCTTGTGTGTTGTTTGATTTTCTAGCCAATTTTGGCTATTTTTCATTGCTTAAAAACCCTAAAAATCTAAAAACACCTAAAAACTCATAAAAATTATAATAAAGAATACAAAAATCCAAAAACAATAATTTAGGTGCCCAAATTTTCCTTATTCTTTCTAGATTACAGGAAAATTACCTCCAGGGCTTGTTGAGATCCATAAATATTTTATTTTTGGGTTTCAAGCCTTGCTGGACAGTACCTAGGACTTAGAGCACTGTTTGATTTTTATAAAATAAAATATACATTAGAAAAATACCAAAAATTCACCAAAAACACTTAAAAATCTAAAAAACATAAAAACAATTTTTCTTTAATTTTTGCTTGATTTTTGGTGTGTTAAATAAATTGCTCAAGTGTGCTTGGCTTTCTTTTCTTTACTTTTCTTCACATTTTAAAAATCCAAAAAAATATAAAAATTATTAAAAACCACTAAAAAACACTTTTCTTTTATTTTATTTTCTTTTTACTACTTCGTAGGCCCTAGGCCAATCCGTGCTCCTTGTGTTCGACCCTGGGAGCTATACCAGGTTAATCTTATTGCTAGACCGCTCGCTTTCGTGCTTGATTATTTTTATCTGTTTGAGTGGTTGATTTTTCTTGATATACATGGTCTGATTGCTTTGGTCACAACGACCTGATTTTTGTACCTCATACCCTAGTGATCAGGCGTGTTATCAGAATGGCGCCGTTGCCGGGGAGCACGGCTTAGTAGTATTTTTGTTTTTATTCTCGTTTTTCTTTTCGCGGCTTTTCGCGGCTCTTCGGAGCTCGCGGCTTTTTCGCGGCTTTTGTATCTAGTTTCTTTTTGTTTTATTTTTGTTTTATTTTGATTTTCTTTTATCTTTATTTTTGTTTTCTATTGAGTGTTTATTTTATTTCCATTTTTGCACATATACCCCTGCTTTTATTTTCATTCATTATTTGATTATTTTATTGGTCTGACCACTTTCTTCTCTGTTTCTTGCGAGGGCCCGAGGACCGCGGAGGCTACTTTCGAGGAGCCGGTGCAGCCGCGAGACTTGGAGGTGGCTTCTTTCTCTACGAAGCTGCAGGAGAGAGCGAGAGGAGAGAGTTGAGTGGGTGAGGCAGTAGGATAGTTTTTATTTCATTTATTCATTCTTAATTGTAATAATACAGGGACAGGCCTTTCTGAGACTCTTAGACACTTAGACCGTAGCGGGTCTGTTTCGCCGAGCACCGGCGTGCTCGGGGGACCCATTAGGACCCCTCGGTTTTTCGCGGCTTTTTACGCGGCTTTTCTTTTTCTTTCTTACTGTCATTTGCCGGTTTTTCGCGGTTTTTGCTCGAGCCCCTAGATTTAGGACTTTGTGGTGATTGTGACGTAGCTGAGTAGGATCCAAACACCTTAAGGCTTATCTGTTCCTATAGAACCGTAATTGGACCTGCTTAAAATAATTAATAAAAATAACCGACTCGCTAGCTTCCGTAGCCTACGTGCCGTAGCTCGTCCTGTAAAGCGCTTACTCCTACCCCCGATTTGTCGGGCAGGGGAGGGACGAGCCAAGACCGGACCCTTTGGCTTGGAGGTCGGTGACCAGTTAGACGGTTCATCGCTAGAAAGTGCTCGTTTAGGACTCGGCTTTTTACCGTTGCATCATATAGCTTAGTTTAATTTCTGTCTTTATTTTATGCGCGGATCACTCTGCATGTAGAGAGCTGGAGGCAGGTACGCTTTTCTGACTTTGCATGCATCATTGATTTCTCGTGCATCAGCTTTTTCGACTTCTCCCCCCGTTTTTGGCTTAATAATCAGGAGAATCGAAAAATTCGTTAGGCATTTTTGTTTGATTTGAAAAATACCTAAAAAGAGAAATCATAAAATTGGGACTGTTTAAAATTATCGACCTTAAAACTCGCTCACCCTAAAAATTTTGTATTGGGGAGAGCAACCCCCTCATTGCTTGGTTTGCATGTGCGAGAGAGTGACCCGAACACTAGGTAGAGCCCCCCGTTGCTATACTTGACTGACTACCGACTCTTCCGTGCGGGCCAGTCGGTTGGGTTAGCAGCGGATATCCCAACAGGTCACGTAATCGCTCTGATATTTGTGTGTTCACCAAATAAAACAGACAAGATAATTTGACCGAACTTTCACGGTCTTCAGCTCGCGTTGCGTTGGTGAACCGGGGGTTTGTTTTCAGATCATAGTTTTTCCAGATCCCATCCGCCCTACTCGCCAGATCAAGATGATGGGTAGACGGTCTCTTAGGCAGCCTCTGGCTGCACCGCTTTCGGGCGGTCTACCTCATCATCTAGGTTGGCTCGCGAGAGCTCAGACCCGCTCTCCGAGCCCGAGTACGACTCCACCCTGTTCCCCCTCGATCCCCTTTCTGACCGTCCTGAGAGACATGAGCCCGAGGAGAGATTGATACATTTGACGGCACCTGAGTTGGGCTCATTTGATTTTGCAGACGTCGAGATGGCAGGCGCAGGCAGTTCTGACGATCACTCCCGTCCCGAGCACTTTGTACTAGACCAGGGAGCGATCAACTCCACCCTGATCGCACAGTTAGAGACAGTCCAGCAGCAGCTCCGCGATCAGGGAGCTTTTATGATAGAGATGAGGCGTGAGATGGAGAGGCTCAGAGCAGATAGAGATGAGCAGAGCGAGCCCGAGGACCCGGATGCAGAGGCACAGGCACGAGCCGCAGCAGCAGCAGCAGCAGCCGCGGCCGCCGCCGCAGCGGCAGCAGCCGCAGGAGGAGCAGGACCACCTAGACCGATGCGGGAGTTGCACAACCCCGGATCTACTTTGATGCACCATTGGGTTGTGGTTCCAGCCATCGTGGGGGATTTCAAGTTCCCCCCGAACACCTTGCAGATGCTTCCGCGGTTCCATGGACTGGCTACCGAGGAGCCCCATCTCCACCTACAGGAGTTTCTCATGATTTGCAGTACTGTCCACGACAGGCATGTGGACCAGGATACCATACGGATGATTGCCTTCCCCTTCTCACTGGCAGATAGAGCAGCCACCTGGCTGAAGCATTTGGGGAGATTCGTGTACACCTGGGAGCAGCTCCGCACCGAGTACTTGAACAAGTACTATCCACTCGGGCGGACGAACGCAGCAAGGGCCCTGATCAGCAACTTCTCCATGTTCCCCAACGAGCAGTTCCATGAGGCTTGGGAGAGGTTTAGAGAGCTTTTGGACAGATGCCCACACCACGATATCACGAAGCCGAACCTAGTTCAGAGCTTTTTCAGTGGGTTGTCACCAGAGCTACAGGGCCTAGTGAACGCTTCTTGTAGCGGGTCCTACTTCGCCAAGGACCATGACCAGGTCTGGGCTATTTTTGAGGAGATGGCAGAGAATTACATGGTGATGTCCCAGACCCGTCTCTACACCCAGAAGACCCAGCCACATCAGCCAGGACCCGTGCAGTACCAGAGGATAGCACGGGTAGATGCAGGTCCATTTAGTTCGTCCGCAGCCACAACAGCAGCACAGTTAGAGTCGTCAGCTGCGGACATGGGCATCATCAGCGAGAAGCTGGACCGCATGGAGCTGATAGAGAAGAAGCAGTGCCAGAGCATAGCACAGATGGATCAGATGGCACAGGTCTTGAGCGACCTGAAGACACAGCTCATGTGTCTCCAGGAGACACAGACGGCTTCTCAGCCCCGTCTTCAGTCGCGAGGCGACGCCGGCAGCAGCAGCAGCTCGTCCCAGCGCTCCAGCACCCCAGTGCAGCCTAGACAGGTTCACCTTGTACAGGCGGAGCCGTACCAGCAGCCGCAGCCCACTTTGCAGTCACCACCATCTCCAGAGATGCAGATGGTGGTCTACCAGCCGGATCAGCCGTTGGCAGTACTACCCCCAGCCCCCTTTGATGCAGAGCCGTTGATGGATGTCAACGGGATCTGGTACGACCGTCCCCAGCTTGGGATCCGACGAGATCATCCCGGATTCAGGTGGGGGAGTGGTGGTGCCCAGCCCTAGCAGCAGCCGTCAGCACAGGGAGGGCAGTACTCCCAGTCGAGGGACCATCACCAGCCGCAGCAGCAGCCCCCAGTCTACCAGCAGCAGTCGTCCTACGTTCCTCGTCCCTATCAGCAGCAGGGACAGCCTTGGAGACGTGAGCAGCAGGCTCACCAGGGATACCAGCACCAGCAGCACCCTCCTTCCTACCCCTCTTACCCTTACCAGCAGTCACAGCCTCATCCACAGAGAGGCCACCCGTCGGGCTCCCACGAGAGCCCCGCTTTGGATGATATCACCCGCCTCCTCACGGACCAGCAGGCGACATTTCGACGGGAGATGGATGAGTTCCGCCAGGAGTTGCGGGACCTGGTGAGAGGGAAGGCCGCCATACCCGCCCAGATAGAGCCGAACCCGAACAATCTCAAGCGGAAGTCTGAGCAGGTAGTGCATACTGAGTTAGCCACTCCTAGCGATCCATTTGATGATACTTCTTCAGATCTTCTTGATGTTGATTTTACCACGCTTAGGAGCGGTAGGACCCCAGCCGGCGGCGGCGCCTCAGCTGAGCACCATCCCGAGGCGCCACAGGAGGAGGAGGAGAGCGGTACTGAGGCCGCTCCAGATGATGACGGTGGTACTGAGGCCACCAAGGATGCTGATCCCACAGACGGTACTGAGGCCGCCACTTCACCAGATCTAGGAGGTGGTACTGATGCCACCCATGCAGCCGAGCCAGCACGCGGTACTGATGCCGGGAGACGTCTACCTTCAGCAGCAGCAGCAGAGCAGCCCGCCCGTGGTGGTACTGAGGCCACCGGTGTTTGTACAGATAGTGGTGTTGTTTTTCCTCATGGTCATGTATCTCGGAACTCTGCTATGAATAAAGGAAAAGGTTTATTTTCTTCTGGTCCCACTGTGGTGCGTGATGTATGTGTGGATCCGGTCCTTGAACCGCTTAGACCTTTTCCTAGTCCTTCATCTGAGAAGGACCCAGTGATCCCCTTCCCTAGAGCCCTTCAGATGGGGAAGGGGAAGAAAAATGATCCAAAAAAGAGAGAGCTTGAGGAGTTCAGCCAGAGCATGATAGATCGATTTCACATTCAGCTGACCCTCCAGGAAGCTTTGCAGCACATCCCCCTTCTCCAGAGATCTTTGAGATAGAGGACTACAGTCAGGAGGAGAAGGAGGAACCACACTTCAGAGATCCATGTGCTGACCAAAGCCACGTGCTTTGCGATCCAGAACCGACTGCCAGCCAAGAGGCCAGATTCAGGGGCCCCGTATGTCAGATGCCAGATTAGTGAGCAGTGGTTCGACCGTACTCTTCTAGATAGCGGATCGTCGATCAACCTTCTTCCGGCAGCCCTTCTCGACCGCTTCGAGTTGGGCACTCTTCGACAGAGCAGGACAGTCCTTCAGTTCGCTGATCGATCTGTCAAGAGGCCGAAGGGGTTGTTACGAGACGTTATCGTCACGATTCAGGGTCTGCAATTCCTCGTGGACTTCGTAGTGTTGGACATGGAGATCCCTGAGTCAGTGACCGATACCCCCATCATCCTTGGTCGTCCGTTCTTGGCCACTGCCAAGGCGGTGACTGATCATGATAGCGGGAAGGTGTACTTTCGCGTCCAGGGCGAAAGTATACAAATAGAGACGGTCGAGGACTATAGAGCCAGATTCAGATCCCGCTCAGAGGCGAGTACCGATTCAGAGCAGCTGACAGACGCAGAGCCAGACATCCACCAGGACTGTGATTTTGTGATCACAGATGATGAGGCAGCTTGGGCAGATCTTGAGACACAGACCACCCTCTCACTTTCAGACACAGCTGATGCAGAAATGACAGCAGAGGAGAGTCTGGAGAGCACAGACCTGGTTCAGGATACCATTGCGGCAGCAGAGCCGGTCCTTGATCGCAACACGATGATTTGTGATGGTGGTGCTGATGCCACCTTGTTTTCTGGTGGTGCTGATGCCACCTTGTTTCCCGGTGGTACTGATGCCACCGTTTCTGATACAGATCCCTCGGATTCAGAGTCTGATTGGGCCGATTGCTATGAACATATGCCAGACTCGAGTCCCGTTGAGCCTATTGATGAGGAGGAGGTAGATGCAGAGCCGAGCAGAGATAGTGTAGTTGAGCAGCCTTCTCCCGATCCAGTTTGCGAGAGTATGCTTTCACTTTCCCAGGCAGATTTGGCCGACCTTGCAGCATTCACTCAGTTTCTTCCACAGCCAGATTTGCCGGCACCCAGCATTCCAGAGCTGAAGCCGCTCCCTACTTCGCTGAAGTATCGATTCCTTGCGGGCGATCCAGAGATGCACCCAGTCATCATCTCCGCCGAGTTGACTGGAGAGCAGGAATCCCGTTTGATGGGGGTTCTTGAAAAGAACCGCAAGGCGATCGGATGGAGCGTAGCAGATCTCCATGGGATTAGTCCATCAGTGTGCTCCCACCACATTTATCTCGAGGATGGGGCGAAGCCGTCGCGTGAGTTCCAGCGGCGTCTGAACCCCAACCTGAGAGAGGTTGTCATGAAGGAAATATCGAAGTGGTGGGGTGCAGGTTTTATTTATCCCATTTCCGACTCCAAGTGGGTCAGCCCCTTGCATGTAGTGCCCAAGAAGACGGGCATCACGACTGTGATCAGTGAGTCGGGAGAGGAGATTGCTACACGAGTACCCACCTCTTGGAGGGTTTGTGTTGACTACAGGAGACTCAACCAAGCCACCAAGAAGGACCATTTCCCCCTGCCTTTTATTGACCAGATCATTGAGAGACTGGCAGGGAAGAGCCATTATTGCTTCCTGGATGGGTACTCGGGCTACAACCAAGTGGCCATCGCTCCTGAGGATCAGGAGAAGACCACCTTTACCTGTCCCTTCGGCACATACGCTTTTCGACGCATGCCATTTGGGCTATGCAACGCCCCTGCGACTTTCCAGAGGTGCATGCTGTCGATCTTTTCGAACATGGTAGGGGAGTGCCTTGAGGTCTTCATGGATGATTTCTCGATCTACGGCGACGGATTTGATTCTTGTCTTGACTGCCTAGATCGAGTACTTCAGCGATGTATTGAGTATCACTTGGTGCTATCTTGGGAGAAGAGTCACTTCATGGTGACTCAAGGGACGGTGCTTGGCCACATCATCTCCAACAGGGGCATGGAGGTTGATCCGGCCAAGGTTGATGTCATTAGGAAACTCACACCGCCGTCCAACCTGAGGCAGTTACGGTCATTTCTGGGGCACGTTGGATTTTACAGGAGATTCATTCAGGATTTTAGCAGGATTGCCCGACCGTTGACTGACCTCTTGACGAAAGACACCGAGTTCCTTGTCGATGACAAGTGTCTTTCGTCGTTTGCTACTCTCCAGCAGTGTGTGATTGAGGCTCCTGTCCTCTAGCCACCTGATTGGTCTCTCCCATTCGAGATCATGACGGACGCCTCCGATTTTGCCGTAGGGGCAGTGCTGGGACAGAGGAGGGATGGAGTACCATTTGCTATACACTATGCTAGCCGCACATTGGATTCCGCCCAGCGGAATTATACAGTCACAGAGAAGGAGATGCTAGCCGTAGTGTTTGCCCTGGATAAGTTCAGATCATATATCATTGGATCCAGAGTGACTTTGTTTACAGATCACACCGCCATCAGGTACCTCATGGCAAAGAAGGATGCCAAGGCCAGACTGACTAGATGGATCCTTCTACTCCAGGAGTTCGACATTGAGATCAAGGATAAGCCTGGAGTCAAGAATGTGGTGGCGGATCACCTCTCCCGATTAGAGCAGCCTGAGGAGACTGAGCAGATTGATCCTATCAGAGATACCTTCCCAGATGAGGCGATCCTTGCTATCGCCTCACTCCCATGGTATGCCGATATTGTGAACTTTCTCGTTGCTGGGAAAGTCCCACAAGATTGGCCCAGGCAGAGGCTTGAGACCTTCCTAGCGAAGGCCAAGTCCTACCATTGGGAGGATCCCATCCTTTACCACGAAGGAGGGGATAGCGTCTGGCGTCGGTGTATTCCTCAGGAGGAACACCATAGCGTCCTCACTTACTGCCACAAGCTTGAGGCAGGAGGACATCATTCTGGGAGGAGAACGGCACAGAAAGTGCTCCAATCCGGCTTGTGGTGGCCTACCCTCTTCAAGGACTCAGATGAGTTCGTGAAGAGGTGTACTGACTGTCAGAGGATGGGCACTTGTGGACAGCGTGATATGATGCCGATGCAGCCCATTCACTTCTGTGAGGTTTTTGACGCATGGGGCATCGATTTCATGGGTCCATTCCCTAAGAGTCAGGGATTCGAGTACATTCTGTTGGCCGTAGATTATGTGAGTCGTTGGGTGGAGGCTATCCCCGCCCGATCCGCTGATGCAAGGACAGTTTGCAGATTTTTGAGGAAGCATATCATCACGCGGTTCGGGGTTCCACGAGTTCTTATTTCTGATGGGGGATCTCACTTCATCAACGACCAGGTGAAGGCACTTGCTAGCGAGTTCGGCATAGACCATCGTGTTGCTACACCGTACCATCCACAGACGAATGGTCTAGCCAAAGTGTCGAATAGGGAGATCAAGACTATTCTGCAGAAAGTCGTCCGCCCTGACCGAAAGGATTGGTCACAGCTATTGGACTCGGTCTTGTGGGCATATAGGACGTCTTTCAAGACACCTTTGGGTACATCTCCCTTTCGCCTCGTATATGGCAAGCCCTGTCACCTACCAGTTGAGCTGAGGCACAAGTCACTCTGGGCAGTTACAGACATACTTATGGATCCAGATGGTATAGGAGACCAGAGGAGGGCAGAGCTAGCTGCCCTGGAGGAGATTAGAGATTCAGCTTTCTCAAGCAGCCTACATTATAAGGAGAGAGTCAAGGAGTGGCATGATTCCCATATCAGCCACAAGCATTTTGAGATTGGACAGAGAGTATGGTTGTTTGATGCGAGGCTTAGATTATTTCCAGGGAAGCTACAGAGCAAATGGAAAGGACCTTATCTTGTTCGGAAGGT
This sequence comes from Ottelia alismoides, assembly GCA_037367405.1. Classification (NCBI taxonomy): domain Eukaryota; kingdom Viridiplantae; phylum Streptophyta; class Magnoliopsida; order Alismatales; family Hydrocharitaceae; genus Ottelia; species Ottelia alismoides. The sequence goes on along the minus strand of JAZKJV010006242.1, from coordinate 258,398 downwards.
ACACGACAACGGTAGCATCGACATATCTGAGTTGTCTTCTGAGAGTACCTTCCGAGTGAACGGCCAGCGGCTCAAGCCATTTCTAGATCATGAGCCGCGGGTCGTTGATATTGCCCCTATTCATTTTGCGTGAGATGTGGTCTTTGACTCACATCTAATGCATCCCACGCCTGAGCTTTACTGATCCTCCGCTGTACATAGATCCAGATGTCCATATCACCACATTCCTTAGTCCCACATCCCTTTCTTCATCTTGTGATTATGCTATACTTAGGGTGCACTTTACCCTAAGTATAGGGGGGATGTGAGACCCTTTCGGGTATTTCTTTTGTTTCTGTCTACCCCTGTTTTGCTGCCTATACTTAGGGGTATCTTACCCTAAGTATAGGGGGGGTGGACCCTGTACATTCTTCACTCGGTTTTCCCTTCGTGTACAGCCTGCTATACTTAGGATTACTTGATCCTAAGTGTAGGGGGAAGACCCGAGTCCCTCTTCACTTTTTATTCTGCTTTTGTATAGCCTTCCTTTTCACTTCCCTATACATAGCACGAGTTATGTCTTCTTCATCGCTCTTGACTCTGAGGACATCGTTCGAGCTAAGTATAGGGGGGTGTGTATATATTTCATATATACTTTAGCCATAACTCGTACTTTGTGTGAGTGTGTTAATAAATAAAAATGGCTAAAAACCACAAAAATTAAAAATTTTTCATGTACATAATCTTCTTTTATTTGCACATACATAGCTAGTGTACAAATTATTTTTGTAAAAATGATTTCAAAAATCTTTTGTGTAAAGCTTGTGTAAATATTTTCTGTATCAAAATTATGTATATAGTACAAAAATTTTCCAAAATGTTTTGAAAAATCAAAAGTTTGCAAAAATCTTGTGTAAATGTGTGTAAATATCTTTTGCAAAACTTGCACTTCATGCATCATCATTCATGATTTCAAAACATTTTTCAAAAATTTTGCATGATTGTAAAAATTTGTGTAAATATGCATCTTTTTGTACAGATGTATATAGTTTTTCTTGGATGATAGTTGACATTTAAACTAGCCTGGAATCAAATTGAGAAATGGAGCTTGATTAAGATCTTAATCCACCTAATTCTAAGAGGAACCTTATAGGGCTTAGGTTTAAGGCTTTTCAGGTCCATGGTGACTTAATTCTTTGAGTCCACTAGGCTATGATCACATGTCATCTCAATGAGCCTAAGTAGAGCACTTAACAACAACACATGACTCATATAGATTATGGCTTTACTTGGACAACCGCACTATGCACCGAGCTCTCTACGGATGAGATGGTGAGGAGGCAGTCTTCCTTGGCTTGGGGTAGCATATGAGGGTAGTACTTCTAGGCGGAACCTCTCTTCTTCATTTAGTGAAGGAAGTGCGTCTCAACTTGGTCTGGTTGCCATGAGGTCTAACGACGGGAGTTGTGGGTTGCAATAAAGCTTCAAAAGAGGGATAGTCTACTGGCTCAAGAGGAAAAACTCCTTGTATATATGCTGCACATGTACATGTTGTATAGATGCACTCGAAAAAAAAATGCAAAAAAGAAAAGAACTCCAAAAAAGTGGTGGGTCTGAGAGAAAATGATAATCCCACCGGAGTATGTATATAAGTGCAATAAGCAAAGCTTGGTTTCATGATCCACCTGTTGTAGCTTGCAGCAGGGAGACTTGGCTACACTGGTCAAGCTCCCAAGGGTACTTGGCTACACTGGCCTTGACCCATTCTCTTCTTCCCCCTCTTCTTGAGCCGGTTGTACTTGAACTTATAAGGGAATACCCCGCTCCTCGAGGAAAGAGTGGCCAGATTGAGGTCATAGAGTTACCTTGTTAGGGAGGGTTGTCAAGTTGCCATTTCAGAGGTGGAGAGCTTAGACCTCACTTTCACAGGACAAGAAAAGATTCATGGTCTTCAGGGTTTGTGGTTGATGACTTGTTCTGATCTGGAGCATTGAGGAGTCTTGGTTATAGAATAGTGGAACTTAGAGGCTGTCAGGTTTTAAGCTTAAGTCTAAATAAGGTTCCGACACATCAATAATCCCAAGATCTGATTAAGCTCCATACCTCAATTTAATGAAGGCAAGTTTAATAATCAACCTTAATCCATGAACATTCTCTTTTTCTTTTTCTTTTTCTTTCTTTTTCACTTCTTTTTCAAATAAGTGTTTGCTAAGGGACTAGCAAAGTATAGTATAGGGGGGTGATGAATACCCATTCATCACTCTTTATTCTTATATTTTAGCTACAAAAACCTATGCAAATGCATGTAGATATGTGTAAATAGGGTAAGTTAGCAAAAGCATGCATGTTTGTAAATATAGATAATTAGCATGTTTTTGTGCAAAAATAAAAGAATAAAGATGAAAAAGAAAAAGAGGGAAATATTTAGAATAAATATTGAGCAACCTAACCCAAGGGAAGGCTCAGCATGGGCCTGACCGCATAAAAGCCAAGTAGAGGGAGATAGGGGCTCACACTTGTATATATTTGTAAATAAATATTTTCCTCAACCAAAAATATGTTGTAAATATTTGTAAATATTTATGAAGTATAAAAACAAAACAAAAAGATAAAAATCAAAAATTCAAAAAGAACCCTTCACCTTGTACATAGACCATCATCCTCATTTATTTTACCTTGTAAATAAACTTATTTATTTTCAAAACTTTTTATAAATATTATCTTGTATATATTGTACATAAAATAAATAAAAAGAAACAAAACAAAAATCAAATAAAACTTACAAAATTAAAAATACAAAAATATCTTGTACATATGCCATGTATATAGTGTATATATCTATTTATTTCACCTATGTATATAATTAATAAAAATAAAATAAAAATAGCCTTTTATTCCTCATTTTATTCTATAAATAAATAAAATATAAAATAGGAATAAAAATGTATAAAAATAAATAATTAAAAATCAAAAATCAAAAATCAATATAGTGTATATATACCTATGTAGAGCTATATTATATAGACCTTATTTTTATTTCCAAAAATTAATTAAAAATCACAAAAAAATAGAAAAAATTAAAACAAATATTTTTCATGTTTTAAGTTTTTGAAAATTCGGCCATTTAGGGCCCCAAAAAAATCAAATAAAAATGTAAGCCTTGGCGGGCTCTGATTGGTCCACGGGGGATTGTTGACCCCCGGTCAACACCTCCCCCAGGACCACCAGAGCCCGGGTCCTGTTCGCGGACCCGACTTCGCCCAATTATTCCCACCAAACCCGATCACTATTTCACCTAATCTAGGATCCTAATTGTTCCCCAGGCATCCGGGAATCTCGCCCGACATTCCTCCTTGGGATCCGCGCTTCAGCTCGCCCTACCCGATCGATCCTTCCCGGACCTGCACCCATATAAAGGTTGAGCTCCGCCGCACTCCACTCCCATCTTTGGCTCTCCACCTTCACTCCCGTGACCTCCATTGCATTCAGCAAGGTGACAACTTCCGTCTGCCGTGTTGCAGCGAGGAGGAGGTGCTTGGACCATCGATCCGGCAGCCGTGCGCCGCCGTGCTCCGCCACCTAGCTGGAGCTCGAGCCTCAGGCAGTGACGACCTTCGAGGCGACGACCGGGAGTGAGCCACACTCCAGCACAGTCTTCCGCTCCACCCAGGTAGTCGATTAGCTCTTCCATTTCGTTTAATTTCTGATTTCGCCCAAATCGACTCTCCGACGTGTTCCCCTGATTCCGGCCATCTCGCGTAATATCTCGATCATCGGAACCCCCACACACCTTCGCCATCCTCCGACGCACGTTCTACGCCCCACTCATCCAACCCAGCTCGCCCCGGAGCTGGGAGTCGAGCTCCACCACCTACCGCTCGCCGGAGCTCATTCGCACCGACCCACCAGCCACCGTCACCCCGCTTCTTTGGGTCGAGGCACTTTGCCCTCGACCCGCGAAGCTCCTGGCGTGTTTTGCAGGACAGAAGGAGGGCATCTGAGCCCCCCTCACATCAGGTCCAGGAGCCCACCGCCGCCGAGCTCGCCGGAGCCCCTCCAGGGCTCGGGTGGGCCATCGGACAGTACCAGCAGCTGCGGGACGCCGTCGCCTATCTTCCCCGATCATCAGGAACAGCTGAGGAGGATTGCAGCTCACGCACAAGGCCGGCGAAGCTCGCCGGTGGAGTGTTCTTCCACCATCCTCCAGCACCGTCCGATCAGCCCCCGCTCCCAGTCTGCATCGCCACCGTCCGTTCTTCGAGGAGCAGCAGCCGTCGATCATCGTTAGGGGCTGATCAGGACCGTTCGAGCAGCGGAGAGAGATACCTGAGGCCATACCCGTTCGATCGTCCACGTGTCCTCTCCAGCACCGTCGATTTGGCTCGAGGTCAGACGAAGAGGAGCGCCAGCCATCCAGGACCGACCGATCTTCCACGTGGCGCGAATCCGGCCGTCGACGAATAAAGGGGTAAATTACTTAGGGCCCCCTCTTAGTTTGTCTTTTTTAGTCCTAGTCCTGTAAATATTTTTGTACTTTTAGTTACGTAGGGTAAATTGCAACTGGGACCTTGTGCTTGTTTTTATTTACGTTTATGCCCCTGTGTATGTGAGACCACGTGCTTCGTCACGTGCTTGTTTGGGCTATTTACATCTTTTTCCCTGTAGTTCTGTTGGGTTCTGAAATGAATGTTTACTTTTTGGTAATTTCATTTATGCCCCTGTGAGTGTTGTTTATGCGCATGTGCGGATTTTAGTGGGATTTTTTGCATCCAAGCCCCTGGACTTTTGGTACGAGTTACCAAAAGGTCCAGGAACTTGGTTTTTATTACCAAAAGGTCCCTGAGTGCCCCAGGCACGCGCCACGCGCGTGATTTGCTGGGATTTTTGCACCTTGGCCCCCAGAGCTTTGGGTATTTGCACTTACGTCCCTGTGCACTGTGCCCCCTTTTTGATTTTTGAATAAATATCAAACCACCTCCAAATTCGATGAAAATTTGACACATGGCTCCTGCCATGTTGTTGGATTTTTGAGAATTTTTGAGGACATTTTTGATTTCATTTTAGTATTTTTAAAAATTCAAAAATATCCTTTTTAGCTACTGTCTAGGTTTAAAAATACCAAAAAAATATAAAAACACCTTCAAAAATTCCAAAAACATTAGCTATTGTTTCTTGTGTGTTGTTTGATTTTCTAGCCAATTTTGGCTATTTTTCATTGCTTAAAAACCCTAAAAATCTAAAAAACACCTAAAAACTCATAAAAATTATAATAAAGAATACAAAAATCCAAAAACAATAATTTAGGTGCCCAAATTTTCCTTATTCTTTCTAGATTACAGGAAAATTACCTCCAGGGCTTGTTGAGATCCATAAATATTTTATTTTTGGGTTTCAAGCCTTGCTGGACAGTACCTAGGACTTAGAGCACTGTTTGATTTTTATAAAATAAAATATACATTAGAAAAATACCAAAAATTCACCAAAAACACTTAAAAATCTAAAAAACATAAAAACAATTTTTCTTTAATTTTTGCTTGATTTTTGGTGTGTTAAATAAATTGCTCAAGTGTGCTTGGCTTTCTTTTCTTTACTTTTCTTCACATTTTAAAAATCCAAAAAATATAAAAATTATTAAAAACCACTAAAAAACACTTTTCTTTTATTTTATTTTCTTTTTTACTACTTCGTAGGCCCTAGGCCAATCCGTGCTCCTTGTGTTCGACCCTGGGAGCTATACCAGGTTAATCTTATAGCTAGACCGCTCGCTTTCGTGCTTGATTATTTTTATCTGTTTGAGTGGTTGATTTTTCTTGATATACATGGTCTGATTGCTTTGGTCACAACGACCTGATTTTTGTACCTCATACCCTAGTGATCAGGCGTGTTATCAATTCCCTGTTTGCATTAAAAATCCATAAACACTAAAAATTCTTTTTTGAAAATTTCTAAAAAAAAGGGTTTTTGTGTTTTACACCTATAAAAAAATCACGAAAACTTTAAAAGAAAAACACCAACAAATAGCAAAACCTCTCTAACCTAAAAATTATAAAAATCATTTAAAAATCTAAAATTACATTTTCTGTTTTGAAATTTTCCTTAGTATATTTTCTATAAATTAAAATTACTTTTGGAAATTTTTGAGCTATTTAGCTATTTGTAAAATCCAAAACAATTCGGCTTATTAATTTAAGTCAATGTAAATGGTGAAAAGTATAAGGAAATAGAAGAAACGGAGAAAATCTAAAAAAGACAAACACTTTATTTCATCATTTTTTAGTATTTGTAGGTATATTTATAAAAATTCTTTTCTCGCCACATATAGATTAGGTTTAAAAAATACTTTGCCTTGCATTCTACATGGAGAGCGTTGGGAAGCACTATAATTCCTCTATTTAAGCATTCATCATTCAAGCACTAAGGTGAGATTTCCATCTTAGTTTCGTCTTGTATTGCTTTGTCATTCTCTCCCTCTGATTTTGATATTGAAAATACTCAAAAAAGTGAAAATTAAAAACTAAAATAAATGGACCGCTACCTGAACTTTAACCTAATTAAAAGTCGTAACGGAACATCATTTTTTGGGGTTCACAAAGCCCACGTTGTATTTAGGTGTACTCCATACTGAGTAAGGCACGACCCTTAAGGAATATAGCCGAAAAAACCCGATCTGTACTGCCTCAACTACCACTTGGGATCGATGAAGTATTGGCGCTTCTATCGTACGTGATTGAGTAGGTGATGAATCTCCATTTCATCACCTTTATTCTATCATTTTGGCCTCAAAATCCCCAGCAAATGCATGTAAAGAGCACCAATTTGTGCATAATAGCATTCATCATTCATTGTATTAATTATACATTGAATAAGGTGTTTAATGCCAAAATTATAGAATAAAGAGAAGAAAAGAAAAAGGAGTAAAATATTGCAAATACTTTATGACCCTAACCCCGAGACCAAGGCCAGCATGGAATTGGTCGACAAGGAATAAAGTAGGGGGAGATAAGGGCCAGTGTATAATAAATACCTCATTTATTCATGCATTTATTTATGCATTTTTGACACCTATTTTGTACATAATTATTTATTCATCAAATAAAGAAACTTTGTTCATGAAAGTTGTAGATAATAATGTCAATAAAAATACAAAATTGAGTTTGTGTAAAAATAATACTCAGTGTACATTTTATACACATAATAAAAAGCCAAAATCTCAACTTCACAGACCCATATCCTGTAAATAAAAACTCCAAATCACCCAAACTCACCTTTAATTGTATATAGCTTTCCAAGAACTATTTAATAAAATTGGTTTCATAATTTTTGGAGTCCATCTGCAAAAGTTAGATTTTTGGCCTTCATTGTGCAGCCTGCCTGATTAAAATATTCAATATATTCATTGCCCAGTATTTTTAGCAAATTATATTTTTAGAATTTTGTAAATAATGTATATAATACATGAACATACTGAAATTAGAATAAAACCTAAAGGGGATTTACAAAATAAAATAAGTCAATACAAGATAATAGGCAAAATACCCATGATCCAATATGTACATAAAGAAAAAGGGAAAACATTCTTTAATTATTTTCTTTCTCATATTTTTATAATGTTGTACATATTATACATAATATATTAAAAATACAAATCCAAAATAAAAACCAAGAAAATACATTAAAATAAATAAAGTATACATAATATATACGTAAAATACCTATAAGTATAACTACATATACATGTACCTATTTATTTAAAAATGTAAATAAACTCATAAAAATTAAATAAAAATATATTTATACTCATAAAAACAAGTATAAATTTATAAAATAAAATAATAAAATAATAAAATAATAAAATAAAAATAAACAAAATAAAAATAAATAGATATAAACATACTTATAAATACATTATTAAAATAAACCCGTAATAAAACACTTCAAAAAATTAAATAAAAATCGTAAATAAATACTACACAAAATAATACACATTTTTTTATTTTATAAGGAAAAAATAATAAAATCATCTACTCGGTTAAATAAATCAATTTTGAGTAAAGTTTCCTATTTTGTCTTCTTGCGGCCGATGCGGACCAATGGGGCGCCAGCCCTTGTTCACCGCCTGGTCAACTGTCCCATCCGGGACCTGGCGCCTCTGAACTGTCATTTCCCTGGATTTCTTCCCTTTTTTACGGCCATCTCTTCCATCGATCGAGCTCTCTTTCTTCACAAGAAATAATCTCTGATGATTACTGATACCCGTTGTTATCTTAGATCCACCCGATACTCGTTGGATTAAGCAATAATCGCCGGTCAATAAGGCTTCAGGCCATTGTCTATAAATAAGAAGCTCCGCTCCCTTCCTCAAATTTGGTCAATTTCATCCAACCAAAACGCCTTGATTTCGATCCTGGGACGTTCCTCGTGACAGGGGGAGTGCTCCAGCACCTCGAATCGGCCGGAGGAGGGACAATTTTGACGCGGCGGAGCTCCGACGTCCGTCCTGCTCCCTGGTGGCCCCCAGGTATAAGAGCTTCTCCTTTATTGCATTTTAGTTAGGTTTTAATGTTAGCTTTTGATTCCTGTTGTTAGTTTAGGTTTAGTTAATCAGAGTAGCGTAAAATCCAAAAATCGAAGTTCGCCGGAGCTCAGCTCCGGCGACTTCTTCATTGTGCCATCAACCATCTCCGACCGCCTTTCGCCTCCCATTTCATTCCCCATCGTATTCTCCATCGATCGTACATCTTCGTTCAACCCAGGACCTCTGGTCTTGGCGAATCGGAGCTCCACCTCCGCCTTTCGCCGGAGCTCCTCCACCACACCTCATCTTGCTGTAGAGCTTCAAAACCCGGAGTCGAGGAGGAATCCCTCGCTCCCCCGGTTCTTCCTATGCATGTCAAACGAAGAAAGAAGCCCATCCGGGCTCGAATCGAACCAGGAAGAGGCTCCTGGAGGGTCCAACCTTCATCGACCTCGTCCGAGCGCTTGGGACCTCCAGGAACCATGGCGAGACCATCAGCAGACGCGGAAGACCTCCAGCTACGTGCAGACCATCTCAGAGGCGAGGGAGATGCCCGGAGGAGCCCACGCTCCACGATCGAAGCTCGCCGGCGGCGGGCTGCTTCCCTGTTCTTCCAGATGCTCCCATCGCCGTCCGATCAGGAGGCGCATCCCAGATTGCACGAGAGTCGTCCGATGAACGCCTGCACCGATCGTCAGATGCGAGGCGCATCTAATCTCACGCGTTCATCGGCGAAACAATATCCACCGTCGGATGGGCGACGCGTGTCCAAGTGAAGCCTTCATCGCCGTCCGCCAGCGCCTAAATAAGGGGTAAATTTCTTATTTTACCCCAGTCCTTTTTGTATTTATTGTTTACCCCTGTAAATAAAAGTTAAAGTTTATTTTAGCGTGAATATTTTGCATGGACCCCCTGTAGTTTCATGAAATTTCTTTAAGGTCCAGTCCACGTCACCTCACGTGTACCCCCACGTGAGGTGGCGAAATTGCACAAGCACCCCTGTAAGTTTGTAAATTCGCCTTTAGTCCATAAAATAAAATTTCCCGTGTAATATTTTTGTGAAAATTTGTATTAAGGACCCTGAACTTTTGGAAATTATGTTTTGGTCCTTGTGGGTGCGGAGAACGTGTAGTCCCACGTGCTGGGTATTTTGCGCGAGGGCCCTTGGTGGGTTTTGTATTTCTTTTTGCCCCTTAAAATTGCAAAGCACGTGTTATAACTTTGGTGTTTTTGCATAGAAGCCCCGGACTTTATTTTTATTTGCAAAAATACCCCTGCCAGGCTGTTTAATTTTTGTATGCTTTGTCCATTTATTTTAGGCCTCATATTAACTTGGAAAATTTTGCAAAAATGGATATAAGCTCATGTTAACTTACTCTTGCACGCCATATTTTTAGATTTTAATTTTGTTGCATTTTTGCATTTATTAAAAATCAAAAATATACATTTTATTTACTGTCTAACTTATAAAATACCAAAAAAATATTAAACCACCTCGAAAAATTCCAAAAAAATTACCTATGGTCTATCTTGTCGTGTTTTAGTGTCAGTCCAAAAAATCATTAAAAATCTCAAAAGAAAAACCTTAAAAATCCAAAAATACCCAAAAACTTCAAAAAAAATATAAAAAATTCTAGAAAACCCCAAAAATTGCAAACCCAATTTCTGGAGCTTCTATATTTTATCCTCTTTCTTTTAAAAATAGTTGGGAAAAATTTTGTGGCTGTTTTATGTTTTTAATTTCCATTTTATCCCCAGCCAGTAGCTTAATCCCTGTTTCCCCTTATTTTGCTATTTAAAAATACCAAAAATATGTTGAAAAATGCCCAAAAATCACAAAAATAGTAAAAAATCACCCTGGTTCTTGCACTTTTGTATTGCTCTCTGTGGTTCGACCTCTACATACTTGTTCACTATGCATTTTGTGGTAGAGTAATAAATATTAATTCACACTTTTGGACTTAATTCATTCATTCTTTTATTGTGGGTTAATTGCTGATCAAAAGGGTGTTCTGCGAGCGGTCGCCTCAGAGACACTATATATATATATATATTATTGCGACCCTCGCGGGATTATCGTGTTATCAGTAGGGCATGCCGATGATGGTTTCCTTCCTTGTGTGGAGTTGGACCTGGCCAAAGTGCGGGCCAGGCCAGGCAATGGGTCGGGCCGAACAGACTAAGTTTCTCAAACCCCATGTCCAAGGCCCGACCCTGTCAATGGGCCATACTTTAAAGCCCAAGCTCGACCCAGGTTTGGGTCGGGCCAGCCCATGGGCTGAATATAAAGTATTTTTTATCAATTTATTCTAACAAAAAAACCAGTAGATTTTATTTATTGCACTAACCATATTCGCTTCCATTCTCATGTTTTGAACAAAAAACTATGCCTTGTTCTTGGCCAACAGGAGTGGATGAATAGTAGTGTGAATGTTTGGAACTGGCCTGCACCATATGACAAACTTGGTTTGAGATATAGATTATGGAGAGAGGTACAAGCGCAAGGTGTCAAGCAATACTTCATGAAGTGAAATTCAAGACTAATATATTAACTTCGAACAACTCAGAAATGCTACAGTACATATCGAAGATAATGTATGCTTTTTCATCATCGTGAAGATTTCCAGAGGATAAAACATCCCATAGTGGACTGATTCAACATACACCATACATTCAAAAAGAGAAGATCCTTGTTAATTATTTCAGATATTTTATGTTGAATTCCAGTGATGGTGAAGAGTTCCAGTGTTTAGATATTAGTGACTTATCTGCAACATTCCATTATGGTGTTTAACTACCAAAACATAAAAAAATGTCGTTGGAGAATCTTGGAAGTGCTGAAGAGAACAATAGTTGAATAAGGTGAATACATAATTCATCTGCAGATCAATATGAATTGAAAGCACCACTGAAATTTATAACATGTAAAAGCCGAAGGACTTGGAGCAGAGGGCAAAGTCGTCTTTACAGAATAACTATCATTTTCACATCAGACCATGTGTGCTTCCAAGCTATCAATTAACTTTGCCTGCGAATCTGATTTTATATATTTTAACTTACAAAAACCATTTAATCTTCTATGCATTTTCAACTTTTCTTTTCTCTTAAACATCATATTTTATACCATAGAAATTTCATGGTTTTGAATTGAATACCATTTGAAATAGTATTTCTATTTTCCTTTTATGCACAATTACAATATATCATTGTTGCATTTATAAACAACAAGATTGTTGAATTTAAAATGGTTGTTTATGGATATAATTAAGCTTTTTTTAACATCATCTAGTCTTTCTAAATCCAAGTAACTATAATATGTGTTACTTTGCATGTAAACTATAAAATAAGATGTAATATTGATAATGTAAAACAAAAACTTGAAGTATATTATATTAAATATATCTAAAATATAATTTTTAAACATATATATTTATATGTGCAGGCCGGGCCGGGTTTTATGGCACATGTCAACGACCCGCCTAGTTGATGGGCAGGCCAAAGAGCGGGTCGGGTCAGGCAGGCCCATTCCTAAAAATTCTTGGCCCAAGCCTGGCCCATGAGCGGGTTGTGAGGGTAGGCCTCTGGCCCATTAGATAGGTCTATGTGGAGCACCCGACTTGGTTTGAAGTACTGAGCCTAGGCCACACCCTCACGGTTGTGTATCTTTCATCGGTTTGCAGCCGAGTACCTCACGTGTGGGGGAAGTAGTGGTTTCACCTATCAGCTTCCTCTCTCTTATCTGTGGTTGAGTAGACATCCAAGACTAGTATTAAGGACCTTAAAAAGTATAGATCACAGGATACAAAAAAAGTAGAACAAGTACAATATACTTTCTCGGCAGTACACGCTCTCCTTTAGGGCTAGCCGTTAAGGACTTGTGAAAATATTTTTACCTGAAGCACAACTCTAAAATTGAAAAGATAAAAATAGTCGAACTCTCACGACTTCACGTTGAGTTGAGTTGATGTATCCAATTTTATTTGGTGTTTATTTGCTTAGATTATGTTCAAAGATCAAAGTATGGCCCACTTGCACATTTTTATCACTATTCCTATTTGACCCCCGCTCATTGTGAGCCTTCTACTGTTTTACATTCCATTTATTTCGCATTCATCATCGTATACTTCTTTTAAATTGATCTTCTCTTCCCTTTTGAGATGTCAACTCCAGGACAGCTTAGTTGGGACTCTGCCAACACCCACATCAACTCCTCGAGTTCAGCATCTCCAATAATTTGATGTGATTCCAGGTGCATGATTCAGACTCTGTGGACAACCCTCAGGACTTCTTGCTTCTTCTTCCTTCCATGGGCTGGGAAAACTCTCTTCCCGAGTTCTGCCCCTTTTGGATAGATATTGATTTCACTCCATACTCCTCTCCATCCCTAATAAGATGCAGAATTGACCTAATTCTGATTTTTTTCTACATCTAGTTCTTACATGCGTATTGTTCGGGGTGTATTTCCCATTGTACCCCGATCTTAAGCTCGTGACTTCACAATCAATATAAGAAATGCCTCCTACATGAAGAGGAAAGGGACCACAACAACCGAACACATAGCCAGATATAGAGAAGGATACTGACCCATGTCAGAATGAAGTGAACAATCAAGTCTTGGCCTCTATCCAGGCCATTCAACAACAGTTAACTGACCAAGTTCTAGATCAGGTCGCCTTTCAAGGCATGTCGAATGACTTGAGGAGGAGATCAAAAGAGAGGGATGTGCCTCGAGGAGAGGTAATGATGAAGATAATTACTCTATAGATGGAACTCGTGGAGGTGAGAGCAAAACAAGGAGAGTTCGACCCAAACCAACCCTCAAGCAGTCATACAACCCTAGGGTCGGCCACATCAATGAGTGGATCCAGATCCCACTGGTCCACAGACATTTTGAGCTGCAGCTGTAACTCCTGTTGCTCCTCCCCAGCTTCCACGGAGATTCCAACGAGGAACCGTACATCCATCTACAACAGTTCGGTCGTATCTGCAGCACAACTAACTACCCCAACATCTCATTGGACGTAGTCAAGATGGCTACCTTCCCATTCATCCTTCAAGTCAAGGCCATCTTCTAGATCAACCATCTGGGAAAGGTGGTAATGACCTGAGAGGATCTGAAGTCCACAATTCTACACAAGTATTATCCTTTTGGCCATCTAAATCTTATGCGATTGAAGATCGCTAGCATCTCTCAGGGAACCACGAGTCCTTCTATGAGAACTAGGAGAGTTTAATGATTTGATTGAGAAGTGCCCCCACCATGACATCCCAAGGACTAACTTAGTCCAAAACTTTGGGAGTTTGATAGAGTCTAGTCAACATCTAGTTGGTGCTGCCTGCGGAGGATCCCGCTTCAACATGGACGAGGACACCGTATGGAAAATCTTTGAGGAGATGGCAGAAGGAGAAGTTGTGTTATCCTCATCTCATTCCTTCTGGATTCAACCGCAACCACAAATCCTCTGCAAGAATGTGAACATGGTGGATACATATGAAGTTGATATGTGTGACAATTCCAACTTGACCATCATTGGAAACCACCTGCTGAAGGTTGATATCATTAAGAATAGGACACATGACCTAGAGAAGCTCGCTGGGATTGAGAAAACGATGAAGGGATTGGATAGGCTCGATATTATCACCAAGCAGTTGGAGTTGTTGATGAACACCATCAATGCCTACAATGTAATGACTTGCCACCACTGGGCCTCTAGCTGAGAAGGAGCAGACACAGACACAGCCGCCTCAACCGAGCCCTAGTAAACCTCTAATCCAACACGTTTACTACATGCAGGCCCTGGAGCAGCCGCAGACACAGAAGGTTGTCTACCAGCCACCTGAGTTTCAACCTCAGTATCTCGAGCCTTTCTCTCCACCTCCTCTGCTCATTCAAGAGGTGAATGGGATCTGGAGCAATGACCAGCAACTGAACCATCCTTAGGTACAATTTCAGGGTCATCTCAATGCCAGCTGGCTATATCATCAGTAATAGGGAGGGCAAAATTTTTAGCCCAACCTAACCCATCACCAGTAGCCTCCGCAACATGGTTGCAATTGGAGGAAGAACAACAACCAGCAACAATCTAGATACCGCAACCAGCAGTACCAGCAACCAACTGCTCAATACCATCATCATTTTTCCCCTCGGCAGTATCATTAACACCCTTCTCTTCTTCCTCCTACTCCTCCTCACTACTCTTAGGGTTACCGGCAACAACTTTCCTCCTACCATCAAAGTCAACGGTCTCGTCAGATCGAATCTTCTGGGGTTGACCTAGTTAACCTAGCCCTGGATTGTCTGGCTCAACTTGTGAAGAACATGGCTAAGATGAGACAAAAGATAGATGACCTGACGCCCACTAAGACTATCATTCCAGCTCATGTCAAAGCTAATCGGAACAACTTCCATCGCAAGAAGCAGATAGCTTACAGTGCCCCACCTGCTTCAAGTGAAAATAATGGCTTTTTATCTAATTGTTGTAAATCTCAGGAGCGGTAGGACACTTCAGCCATCTGTGGCAGCGAAGGGGAAGAGAAAAGCATCCGACGGTGAATCATCAACCAGACCGACATTGGAGTCATCATAATTTTTTGGAGCAACACCAATTACAAAAAAACAAAAATGAAGAAAATACAAAACACAAAAAGAGAGCAGCATTCCCAGTGAAGCCATGTCAACCTTGGAGATGATTGCACGTGCAGCAGAACCAAAGCCAGTCGATGGATCCAAGTCTGTCATTTTTGGTCTACAATATGTAGATGAATGTATACCGTTTTACCATCTACATGAACATTCTTGATGATGTGCATATGCATTTTCCCTCTGTAATTTATAAAAACTATAAAAAAATAAAAAATTCTCTATCTAATCCTAGCATCATTGAAATATTACAAAATATTATGCTTGAGATGCCTCTTCTTAAAGCCATGGAGTACATGCCCAGTGTGAAGAAAAGGACTTAAAGAAGCATGTACAACAAAGGGATCAGGCTGCAAGAAGAAGAATCCAGAGATGCACGTCCTGACCGGGGCTACAGTAAACACCATCAGCAATCCCCAACACAAACAGAAAGACATGGGCGAATCACTCATCACATACACGATCTTCAATCAGGAGTTCGAGCACACCTTACTTGACAATGGGTCTTCTATCGACCTTCTGCCAGTGTATCTACACAAAATTTAGTCTAAGACCGCTCAAGCCAACTATGATGATTATGTAGTTCGCAGATCATTATGTCAAGCAGACTAGGGGCATGTTGGAGGATTCGATCGTCACTATTCAAGGGATGCAATTCCTTGTTGATTTTATTATCCTGGATATTGACATCTCCACACCTATGATTCATACCCCAATAATCCTTGACCGGCCATCCTTCAAATAGCTGAGGCAGTAGTCAACTATGACACCAGAGAGATCACATTCTGCTCCAGCACTGACAAGATCCAGATAGAGACTGTACCTGAGCTGAAGCTAATAGATGTTGTATCTGAGATGAGAGTGCTTGAATACCGATGTTTTGAGGACTGTGACTTTTTAGCAGAGATCAGAGATACAGATCTATTCTGTATGACAAAGAAATAATGGAATTCCTCTCCATAGAGGAAGATCGGGAAAGCACAATCCAATTAACCGAGATCTTTGAAGATGAGATTTCCGTTGATGCGCCAATAGAGAAATGTGATCCATCCCCCTTAGAGAAATGTGAACCATCCCCCTCATCTAAGCATGAAGATTTTATTGTAGATCTTTGTGATATTCTGAATGAAGAAGTTGAATGACCAGTGGTGGACAACCAATAGTTGAAGAACTAACCCCTGCAGTTTTCGTTGAGGTCACCACTAAGTAACTCCCACACTACCAGAGCTTAGACCCTTGCCCTCCAATATGAAGTACGCCTTCCTTGCTGGTGAACCAAACATGTATCTGATCATTATCAATGCTCATTTGATCAAAGACCAAGAATCTCATATGATGGAGGTTCTAGAATGAAACTGTAAGGAGATAGGCTGGAAGATATCGGATCTCCATGGTATTAATCCATCATTGTGCTCGCATCAAATTTACCTAGAAGAAGACAATATGCCTTCCCGTGAATTCCAACGCAGACTGAATCCAAACCTTCAAGAGGTTGTGATGAAAGAAAATTAGAAATGGTGTGATGTGAGATTCATTTATCCCATCTCTGATTCCAAGTTGGTGCATCCATGCACGTAGTGTCAAAGAAGTCCGAGATCACCATTGTTATTAATGACAAGGGAGAGGAGATTCCGACCATAGTGTCAACATCCTGGCGAGTCTGTGTGGATTACACATGTCTGAATTTTGCCACCAAGAAGGACCATTTTTCATTGCCCTTCATCGACCATATCCTTGAGAGGCTAGCTGCGAAGGAATACTTCGGCTTCTTAGACAGCTACTCTGGATACAATAAAGTTGTGATCGCTCTTAAAGATCAAAAGAAGACAGCGTTCACTTGTCCTTTTGGGATGTACACTTTAAGACAAATGTCGTTCAGGCTGTGTAGTGCCCCCACTACATTTCAGAGATGTATGCTGGTTGTATTTGCAGACATGGTGGGAAATTTTCTTGAGATTTTCATGGAGGACTTTTCAGTCTACAGAGATTCATTTGATCATTGTCTTGATTATCTAGACCGAGTTTTAAGGAGGTGTTGTGAAATGAACCTCGTGCTCACATGGAAGAAGAGTAATTTCATGGTGATCGAAGGGATCGTGATGGGTCATGTGGTATCGAAACATGGCATGGAAGTAGACCTATCCAAGGGGGAAGTGATTTCTAAACTTGAGCCACCTACCAATATGAAATAGGTTTGGTCATTTTTTGTTGCATGTCGGTTTCTACCAATGATTTATCAAATACTTCAGAAACTTGCCTGACCGTTAACAAAACTGCTAGGCAAGGAGACAGATTTTATTGTGGATGGTCATGTTCTCCAAGCCTTTAATCAACTGAAAGACCTGATCATACATGCTTCTATCCTGTATCCACTGGATTGGTCTCTACCCTTTGAGATCATGATATATGAGACAGATTTCACAATCAATGTTTTCCTACGCAAAGGCGAGATGGGATCCCTTTTTTGATTCATTACGCTAGCAGAACATTAGATGAAGCCCACAAGAACTATACAATTACAGAGAAAGAGCTTCTAGTCGTAGTGTTTATGTTGGAAAAGTTCAAATCACATCTTCTCAGATCAAGGGTGATAATTTACATTGATCATTCCTCCATCAAATACCTTAAGAGCAAGAAAGATGCCAAGCCTTGTCTAATTCGTTGGTTCCTTCTACTCCAATAATTTGACTTGGAAATTCGTGACAAACCAGATGTTAAAAATGTGGCAGTAGATCATCTTTCCAGAATTGTTAATACAGAGCTTTCTGAGCAAAATTTAATTCCAATCACAGAAACCTTTCCGGATGAGGCAATCTTGTCTATATCCTCTCTCCCCCGGTACACAAATATTATGAACGATCTCGTCTCCAATATGACTCCGTCAGATTGGTTGAAGATCAAACATGATAAATTCTTGGTTGACATTCATTTCTACCAGTGGGAAGATCCGCATCTATGCCGAGAGGATGTAAACTGCATCTGGATGAGATGTATACCTTAGGAGGAGATATTGGGTGTCCTAGATCACTGCCGCAAGCTCAAAGCCGGTGGACACCATTCTGGAAAGAGGATAGCAATAAAAGTACTTCAGTGTGGCCTTTGGTGGCCAACTCTATTCAAGGATGCATACGATTACATGAAGAAGTGTACTGACTATCAACGAATGGTCGGAAACATTAGCATGCATGACACAATGCCTCTGAAGTGCATTCAGAAATCCGACATCTTCGACGCTTGAGGCATTGACTTCATGGGGTATTTCCTAGCAGTAAGAGATTTGAGTACATCCTGCTCGTCGTTGACTATGTCAGTAGACAGGTGTAGGCAATCCCCGCTCGAACCGCAGATAACCGCACAGTCTGTCACTTCCTTAAGGAAAACATCATATCATGATTTGGGTACTCAAAGATTCTCAATTCTGATGGGGGAGCCACTTCACTAACTAGTAGGTCAAAAAATTGACCAAAGAATATGACATCAAATATCGTGTTGCAGTACCGTACCATCTACAATCCAATGGCTTGGTCGAATGCTCTAATAGGGAGATCGAAACCATACTACAGAAGCTTGTATGTCCGATCATAAGAATTGGTCACAACTGCTTGACTTAGTTCTTTGGGCTTATCGCATGACATACAAGTCCCTTCTTGGCATGTCTTCCTACTGCCTTATCTATGGAAAATATTGCCACCTACTCGTGGAATTAATTATTAAGTCCTTGTGGGCATTGAATATGTGCAAACTTGATTTCGATTGAGGAGGAAAGAACCGAAAAGTTGATCTAAATAGATTTCTTGAGTTCTGAGACTACACATATGATAACAGCTTGATGTACAAAGAGGAAGTCAAGAGATGGCATGGCAAACACATACGTAGGAAGACTTTTGAACCTGGCCATAAGGTGTGGTTATTTGATATGAAGTTAAAGATTTTTTTAAGGCAAGCTGAAGAGCAAATGGACAGGACCATTTATAGTGAAAACTGTGCGTGACAACGACAGCCTGCTGATATTAGAATTTTCACCTGACCCACAACCCTTTGTAGTCAACGGACAGTTGCTAAAGCCATAGTTAGAGCATGATACATTCCTGTTAGTTGTCGACTCCATAGAAGTTATATTTCAAGAAGAGCTCACTGAGGCAAATGGATCAGACATTTGAATAGAAAATTCCCAAAAAGATTTTTGTTTTCTACTTTTCTTCTTTTCATTCTCGTATTTCTTATTCTTCCGAAAAGGTGTTCATCCCTTTCATCACCGCTATACTTAGGACGTACTTTGTCCTAAGTATAGGGGATGAGCACCTCAAGTTATTCATTTTTGCGATCCCTCACCTGTCCCCTTAACTCTTGATATTTCATTTATACTTAAGGATATCTTACCCTAAGTATAGGTGGGGGGGACAGGTCAAGCCGATAAGTTCGTATATTTCCACATGTGACCCTCTCTGCCTTATGTACAATATGTTATAATTAGGATAATTTTATCTTACTATAGGACTCCTCCATCTCCCCGCTGTTCCCAAGCACTAGCAGAATCGAAATAGCGAAATTCTTGGGTCATCTCAATGGATTCAGAAACCACACGTTTCATAGACTTTCCTATACTTAGTACGAGTTATGTCTTCCTTTTCCTCTATGATCTATGAGGACATAGCTCAAACTAAATATAGGGGGTCATATATAAATTGTATATACTTTAGTCATAACTTGTACTTTCATATATTCAATAATATGGTTAATTAATAAAATTAATCAAAATTTTGTTAATAAATTGGTTTAAAAATGTTTTGCAAATATTTTAAAAAATAGTTTGAAAATCTTTTGAAAATTTTTTTGAAAACTATTTGAAAATTTTTTTGCAAAATATTTTCAAAATCTTTGTAAAAACCTTTTGTTTGTAAAAACTTCTTTTATTTGTGAAAATAAATCCTTTTGAAAATCTATTTGCAAATGATTTGAAACATTGTAGGAAAAATCTTTTGAAAACTCTATATACTGCTTGAAAAATAATGTTAATAAAAATGCTTGTCAAAAGTATTTTCAAAAATAAATTTTCAAAATATTTGTAAAAATATTTTCAAAATTTTGTGGACCTTGCATAAATAATAACTAAATTAAAACCAACAACTATATAGCCTATAAAAATGTCTTGTATAAAACACACCTTTACTACAATCTTGTAAATACAAATGCACTCCCGTGTAAATAGTTGTACAAATCTCTTATATTAAACTTTATTCAAGATTCCCTAAAAAGTTGCATAAATTCAAAAGTCCAAAACATTTAAAATCTTTTCAAAAACCTGCATAAAAATCTATAAAACTTTTCAAAAATACATAAAAAGATTAAAATTAGATAATTCCATCACAAAAATAGTGTTCTTGCATCTAGAGCATCGTTGATCAAGGAGCGCCTTCACTTGGAACGAAACAACTCCACCTCGAGAAGTTATCGGAGCATGCCTGAATCACAACCCCTAGAGCCTTGAATTGAGCATCATCATCTTAATCGCATCATCTACTTGCACATGGCTGTTAAAGCACCAACACCAGGAGTCAAATCGATCAAGTACCTCGAGCCTTAGATTCTATTTGCAGGTCACCTAAAGCATTAGTACGAGTCATCAGATCAACATCTTCGAGCTGGAGACGAACGATCCTCCTGGAGATCAAACATGAGGTGAAGCATCAAATGATCTTCATCGCCTGTAATGTGGAGATTGAGCACATAATCCTCATCGAGACCATGGCTGGAATCTAATAGGGAATCACTCGACCGACATGCCATTGCCATTGGTCGACTTGATATAAAGAGACAAGATGTGAACCATCATTTCCTGGAGATTCCATAATTGGGGAAGAACTCGACGAACGGTGCCGGCATCTCAAGATTCAACAGTGTACGTCTGATTAACTGAGGAGAATCAATCAAATATGTTTAATCCAAGAAATTGCAACCTTCGGATCGTGTTCGGTCCAATGAGCAGTATTAGCCACACTGATGTGTTCTGGTCCCTTAGATCATGTCAGCTCCAGTTGAATCCCTTTCCACTACATGCCGCTTAAGGATCAAACGTGAGGTGCACATGTTTCGAAGATACCGGGTCTTTCCCATTATCTTTCATATTGTTAAGAAGGTCTACGCCGAACTCAATCATGTGATTATCCGTGAGATTGTTTGGGTGTTTTGTATGGGTACCATCTAGAGATGGGCATTGGGCTGGGCCGGTCCGACCCAGCCTGAAGCTCGGCCCAAAAAGCTCGGCCCAGCCCAAGCCCAAGGGGACAATGGGTCGAGCATGGGTCTAAAAAATCAGCCCAAAATTTTTTTGGGCCGGGCTCGGGCTTGGCATGGCCAAACCCGTCCCGGCCCAAGGCCCGACCCGACATAGGCCCGAGTGGTGGCCCGTAGTATGGCCCGAGATTGAGCCCACGATCTAGCCCAAATGTCAGACATATGTCCCCTCCCAGCTCCCTCCCCTCACACCAAACACGGTTGATGCCATAGGCTCCTAACCCCTCATGCACGAGAAACCCAAATTCCACTCCCAAAATCCCAAGTTGTATTGTCCTCCAAGGCTCCAAGCTTAGTTGCTAAGGTATATCATTATTGAAGAATCTTTTTCTAATTTTACGATAGCAACTGAAATTTAATTATATGGTGGTTTTAGAAATTTTGACATTGTATTGTCACTAGAACATCATTATTTTACAGTTGAAGAGATTGATCTACAATTTTACAATGTTTTTTTCATAAGTAATATAATATTATTCTCCATTGTTTTGGTTAATGTTTTGTGTCTTATATTACATGTGAGGAGGATGGTATGTTCAATATAGGGGTTTTTCAGGCTAGAAATCATCCATGTAGTCACATTTCTTGAAGCAGGAAATGATTGAGTGTTGTCAAGGAGGAATTCGTGGTAATTAATCATGAGGAGCTCAAGGTATGTTTGTATATGTCCGCAAAATATGTCTAGTCTTGAGTCGGTCCGACCCAAGCCTGGCCCAAAGGAAATGGGCCGAGCCCGGGCTTGGGCCGAACAACAAGAAGATTTGCGGACCTAAGCCCGGCCCAAGACTCGAAATAATTAGATGGGCTTGGGCCTGAGCCCAGCCCTGCCCATGCCCATCTACCATCCTACTTTGTGTATTGTGCGTACAAGCACCGCCTATAGGTTGAGCACGCGAATGGTCACGTGTTGTTGCGTTTATTTTGTGTGTTCTATCCTTCTGCTTTGCATATTTGTGCTCGCTCCTTATAACTTTCAAATTGAGAAACATCTATTTGGCGTGTTTTTGGAATATAGTGTAGCTTTGATGTGCATTTGAATTAATATCTTGAAGACCTTAAATACAATCATTGAACATCCCTCGAGGAGTATCCATATGAATTTCCTATGGATGATATGTATTAGTTAAAAGAATATTTAGAATACAAGATATAGACACCCATTTGCACTGACTGACTGTGAGGTAGAATAATATGGAGTCATGGACTACACCTTGTCAGGTTTCAAATGTTTCAATGTATATCTTTTTATGTTTTTTTGCGGTTTGTTTGTTTATTATTTACGCTGACAGCAACTGAAGGTGACGTCGATTTGAATTTTGATTCGTATGGTGTTTTCTTAGGGCCTGTTCGGGTAGAGGGGTATTACCCCATATTTTCTCCCTTCATGTAGATCCAACTTTTTATCTTTTTAAAAAATTAAATAAATCAATTCTCCATCATCAATTCCGTCAAAAAATAATATATTATACCATCATATCATATAAAAATTATAAACTACTCCACTTCTACTGACTTTTTCAAACTCCAATACAATCACATCACAATAACTACTTACTTTTTCAAACTCCAATACAATCATATCACAATAAACTCACTTTTAACCCACCCCCAATTTAACCCTCTATCCAAACACTAAAACCAAAAAATAGGTTACCTGCAACCAGTTTAACTCACCTAAACCCACTACCCAAACACACCCTTAAGTGACTTTTGTTTTGGTTTATAATAACCGAGAGAGTAAGATGAATATCATATAAATTGAGAAAGGAAAATGAAATTTTATTCATACAGACATTAGAAGAATGTGATCACATTCGCCTATTGTCTTTCACTTTGTTGTGTTTATTCTTTTCTTATTCTCAATTTAATTGTGCAGGATCCGAGAATATATATATAAATTAGTGGGAAAAATAAGAATAAATATATTTAAAATATTGAAAATTATCAAATCAAATTTACATTGGCAAGGAGATCACCGTTATCATTTTGGGAAAAAATACTTTAAGTCATATTAATTGTTGGAATAAATCTCTTTTTGTTTGCATCATCGATATCGTATTAGTTGATGAATAAGTGACCATTGATTGTCTTATTTTTCTTCTTCTTCTTCTCAAATAATAGTCCATCCAGATTTATTTGATAATCATGCAGATAAATTCTGAAAATCTTCATAGTAGATTACATTGTAAACACTATTTGATTATATGTTTCACCATAAATAATTAGACCGTTTTAACCACCATGTGATTATTTTAAATGTAAGCCCTATTTCATCAATTTCCTATCATCGGATCTTTACATATATATAGATGATCGTACGAATGCTCAACATTATTCACCATTATTTAGACGACCTTATAAATATTCAATATACTTTTGTATAGAGTTATTCACGTCAAATGACATTGCAACAATCACTAAAATGTTTTCTTGAGGACCATAGACATCTCAGGACATATAGTTGACCTTGACTGCTATTCAGTCTAAATATATAGGGAGACACTATATACTTTCACCATTCTATTTTGAAGCTGGGTTCCTTGTCGCATTGAGTGTTATGTTGGTTTATATCATCACCATATATACTTTCATACTTCCATATATTTGTTAAATGCATGTATGTATTTGGATCTGTTGAAATTGATTTGTTTTTTTAACATTCTTAACAATGTAATCCTTTGATTAGCATAACTTATCCATTTCCTTCCTAATCCATTGTATTATTCTGATGTAACATCTTATTTGCATAATTTATCCATTTTTCAGTTATACATTTTTTGAGAAAATATATTTGTATCATTCACTTCCTATTTTCCCTGATATTTTCTACAACCACCTCAATGTAGCTACATCATTGGATCAAAACATAATGATCAAAACATAACGTGAGTACCACCACTTGGGGCTTTGATACAATGTAAAAATATTTGAGACTCAAACGTCACTGTTTGATTTGATATCTTTCATAAATGTCAATAATTTTGAAACTATTACAAGTGGATATATTTCCTTAACCCCGACACGAAGTGCGGGCTCCTACACTAGTACGTTATAAAACGAGCACGTATTACACGATAAGTACATTTTCGTAAATACATTCACTGAGATTACATTTATATACACCTTCCTGGGAAGAGAACGTACAACTAAGAGGTACAGAAAAAAATGACATCCTCAACAAATCCCTCTCAAAAGATCAAACTAATAATTAACTTCATATAAATTAAACACCTTTGAGAGTAATATACTACCTACAGTTTACAGCAGTTAATGTCAAGCTGTTCAAGGAGCCCATTTCAGGAGTCCGCTCTTGTGAGCTGCTCTCAACACGTTTTACTTTAGGAGTGAAGGTTGGCTTCTGAGGCATTGCATCAATGGGAGAGCTGTTCTCTAGCATGAAAACCACCGACGACATGGTCGGACGACTGTTTGTTCGATCTTGCACACATAGAAGCCCAATATGCACACATCTCGCAACTTCATGCATCGAGAAGGAATCGCCTATCAAAGGATCGATTATGTCAGTCAGCTTCCCGTCATTCATCATTTCCCAGGCCTGCCATTGGGCTTATTGTTAGAGTGACTTCATTTCAGGATGAAAAAAATAATTTTGGAAATACTAAATTGATATATTCCTTACATAAGATAGAAGGCTGAAGTACTTGTCTTTATAGCGGAAGCCAGTACTCCTCTGCCCTGTGATAATTTCCAAGAGGAGGACGCCAAAGCTGTATACATCAGACTTCACAGAAAAATTTCCTTCCATTGCATACTCCGGTGACATGTACCCACTGTAATTCAGTTTTTCTCTCGTTAACGAGGAAAATTGAAATAGAAGTGTATTTTGGAAAAGGAGTTCCATAAGCATCAAGAAAATTTTTAGATTCAGCAATTGGATCACTGAAGGGCAGAAGCTTAAAGATTTTGGAATAAAAGCTAAAACAAGTTCTGGCAATATATCGAACTAAAGTTGCAGATTTTAAACTGGATACAAACAGCATGGAAAATGGAACGTTAACTTAGACTCTAAAGCTGTCAATAACCCCAATTTTGCTACATTAGAAGAATTACAGTAGTTGATATGCTTTGAATCCTAACAGGCCAACTAGCTTAATTAAATTGTGTCCAATGTCTGTCACTTTTTGACTGATGATGAAACCCCCAGTCCACAGCCAGGACCTCGTTGGGTTGTGTTATTATATACGAAGGCTACATTTGGAGTCTATGCATCAGAATCCATTTGCATTTGAAACTGCATAAACTCCCTAATCTGATTGGTGTTATTGTTAAAGTCGTTGCCCTCTGTTCTTTTTTGCCATATAGAAAAAACAATCATAGGTTACTAAAGACATTGGCCAATTATTACCTAACCTTGTAAATATGTGTTTTTGTGACTTCGATTATTTGTATTGTGAATGAGAGACATGATCTGAACATATCAAGCTTAGAATCAATCATAAATCTACCAACTTCTCCAGTGCACAACAGTAATCTGTCTCAGATTGTGGTGAATTTTCCTTGGAATCTGGACTGCATACCTTATTTTTCCCTTTCTCCATCTGTTTCTTCTTTTCTTTCTCATTATTCGAACCATCAAAAATCTTATGACTTTCCTTGTCCCGATAAAATCACCTAATATGACTCTAATACTCGGATCAACCTTTTAATCCTCATACCTCAATCTAGGATGCATGTATTCTATCGACCTTCATCAAAATTTATTAATAAGCAATGAAGCACACATCCCCTCGGATGTAATTATTGAAACCCTCTTTTTTTTCACGAATCAATGTACCTGGACAACAATCTTGTACCTGGAGATGACTTCAAGTACCTCAAGAGCATATGAGCTGCATCTATATGTACTTGTATGGGATGCTCCATAAACTGATTGATCCGACTAATAACAAATGAGATGTCTGGCCTAATGATGTAATATAAAGTAGCTTTCCCACCAATTTTATGTATCTTCTCCTGTCCACATCCTCTGTTATCATCACCGTATAACCTCATGCTCGGATCCATAAGAGTAGTGACAGATTGGCACCCAATCATGCATATCTCAACTAGAATATTTGTAACATATTTTCTTTGGGTCATCAAAATGCCATGCTGATTTCTGGCAAACTCTAACCCCGGAAAGTATCGTAGAGTGCCAAGAGCCTTGGTGACAAATTGTTGACCTAGAAATTCTTTTTCCTTTTTGATTCCCATGCACATCATCTCATGTAGCAAAGATATCATCAACATAGACCATAATAACGACCGTACCTCTGTGGGTCCTCTTAACAAACAACGAATGGTCCACATTATATCTCTTGAATCCCTGCTTCTCAATTAAGTCCAAGAGCTTCTGGAACCAGGCCCTTGGACTCTACTTAAGGCCATAGATGGCCTTGTGAAGTTTACAAGCATGTTGATACTCCCCCTCAGTAGTAAACCCTGGAGGCTGCTGCATGTAGACTTCTTCCTGTAGATCATCATACAGAAATGAATTTTTGACATCGAGCTGAAATAAAGGCCAATCATGTACCACATTTACAACAAGGAGAACTCGAAGTGTTGAGTGGCGAGCAACCAAGGAGAATGTATCCAGATAGTCCACCCCATAGGTTTGAGTGAACCCACGTGCAACTAATCTGGCCTTATAACGATCAATACTTCCATCAGCGTGGTGCTTGATAGTAAACACCCACTTGCAATTGACAATAGACACTCCAGAAGGAGTAGGGACCAAGCTCCAAGTGTCACGCGACTGTAGCATAACCATCTCCTCTTCCATGGCAAAGATGCCACCTGCTATCTCTCAAGGCCTCCTAGTAAGTCCGTGTAATCTACCAACTGCAAACCTCTCGAAATCCCTTGATCGGCGATCAAAGAAACATGAAGCGAGAGGATACAATGCACGCGTACGGCGTACGCCTCTGCTTCCGAAGTACAATAGGTACATCCAGGTCATTGGGGATCTCCTCAATCTGTATGCCAGCCTCCTGCAAAGGTTCTTGCTTAGACACATCTCCAGACCCATTAGTAGAAACAATGTATTCAGAACAAGCCTGAGGCGTGTTGGATGACGGGCGAGGACCATGAGCAGAAGCCGACCGACGAGTATAGAAACGTGGCAAGGGTGGAGCAAGGGTAGTGGGTGGTGGTTGTACAGAAGGAGGTGGTGGAGTGAAGAAACGGGTGCAGTGGGAGGAGGAGATGAGCTTGTAGGAGGTGGCATGCAGACCTCATCGTCTGAATAAGATGAATTCAACCTATCTCCTGTAGGGGAATAATACATCACCGACTCGAAAAATGTGACATCAATACTAACATAATATTTCATGTGCAATGGATCATAGCATCTATATCCCTTATGCATCCTGAAGTACCCAACAAAAACACATTTGACAGCTCTAGGAGAGAGCTTGTCAAGACCAAGAAACAACTTATGTACAAAGGCAACTAAGTTAAATACATGAGGGGTGAGCGAGAATAAATCCTTCTTGGGAAAGGCAAGTAAGAAAGGAATTTTCTCACCCAGTACAGACGAGGGCATGCGATTCACAAGATAATAAGCAATAAGAACCGCATCACCCCAGAATGAGTGTGGAGCACGACTATGAATGAGAAGGGTTTGGGTAACATCAATTAAGTGGTGATGCTTACGATCTGCAACACCGTTTTGTTGAGACATGTAGGCACATGATGTTTGATGAATAATACCACAAGATGAGAAGAACCGCGAGGGTACAAGACTATAAAATTCCAATGCATTGTTAATTTACACAAATTTGACTGTACAGGAAAAATATTCTTTACTTCATTCATAAAAGATTTTATCACATTCCCAGCCTCAGATTTATTCTTTAATAAGAAAACTCAAGACAAAAAAGAGAAATCATCTACAATCACTAGATAAAATATGTCCCTAGTGACCAGGTACACTACTCAGATCCTAAATTTCTACATGAATCAACTCAAAAAGGGAGCTACTACTCCAACCATGACATCTAGGAAAAGCAGACCGGTAATGATTTCCTAACTGATACGCCTTACATTGAAAGGAGCGAGGTGAGATATGAGGAAGAACGTAACACATCTTCTGAAGAGTAATGCGACCAAAGCACGAGTGCCATATAAATGGGGAGACTGATCTTGTAGGATTATAAGATAGATCATCATATGGAGTACGAACCAGTTGATGTAGACTGCCTTGCTCACGATCACAACCAATCACCACACCCGTAAGAATGTCCTGAAATACAAGAGAAGATGGATCAAAAATAGCATGACAATGCAAATCCTTCATAATCTGACTAATGGACAATAAATTCATAGAAAAAATCAAGAGCATGCAACATATTCTGCAGACACATCGAAGGGGTCAAACGATCTCCGCGGTCTTGCAACTGGAGAAAGAGTCCCATCGACTATGGTAATTGATCTGTCAGGGGGAACCTATCTATACTCAGCAAATTGACTCTTATCTCCACACGTGTGATGTGATGCTCTAGAATCCATAATCCATTCTGTAATATCGATTCTATGACAACTGGTAAGAGCATAGATGCTACTTGAGGTACTGGCAGAAGCAGAGGCTGCAACATCTGAATGGCCTCCCGAAAGCGACGAGGAAGCATGAGAACTAGCAAGGGGCATAATCTCGCGTAGTCGAGCCACCAAGTCATCAAATCTCTGATCAAATATAGGAGCAGCGGGGGGCTCGACCTGCTCAGCTACACAGGTAGATACGGGAAAGGCAAGCTTGGAATAGCATGTATCAACTGAGAGTCATGGACGGTGACAATATGTGCACGGCTGACGAATATGACCTCCTCGAGGTCCACGATCATGAAACTAAGAAGAGCCTTTCTACCATGGGAGGTGGCCATCACAGAAGAGGTCCGATTAGAGACAGACGATGGTACAGTGCTCCTGATGAGTCTGCGGTAAGCCTCCTCCATGGGAGGAATAGTAGCGTCCACAAGTATCTGTGAGCGAGCAACATCATACTCTAGATCAAGTGTTGCTAGAAATACACCAACCATAGTGGTGTTCTTGTATGCCTTCTGCTGCTCCGGTGTAGTAGCAAGAGGCATAAAACTGTGGAGCTTCTAGAACATGCCGCGTAGAGACGTGTATACAGAATAAAGAGGGCATCCATTCTATTTGACTGTGAAAATATTTTATGTTGTAGTTGCAGGATTTTCGTCTCATTCCTTGCTTGAGAATAGGTGGTCACGATAATGTCCCACATCGCCTTGGCGGTGGGCTGATGTAAAACGTCTTTAGCGATCTCTATCATCAATGTACCCGATAACCTAATACGTACATAGACATCGTCCACCTCCCATGAGGGGTTCACCCTAGTTTTCTCAGCTGGCTCCTCCTCGGTAAGAATATGTTTCTTACATGTAGATTGCACGAGGCTCAAAGACTACATGGCCCATAATTCATAATTTGCCTCGTCCATCTTGACTATCGACGTTGGACCTTGGAAAGTGTTTGTGGCGGTAACGTCAACCTTGTTTTCTGACCTACTGTTGGATTGAGTAAAAATTATGATATGTAGACCAAAAGAAGATTTGTCTACACAGACATACATGAAAGTGGTTGCATGCGTAGATTTAGGATGCAACCAATCCCATCAACGATCTCTGATGCAAAATACAGCATCTACTTAGAAGAAGATGCATCAATAGCCGCTTGAAGGAGGTACGGTGGTTAGGGAAGCATCCGCAAATGAATAGGTGGCGACGACAACTGTTGGAGAAGGAGGCAACGACATCAACTGCTAGAGAGGCAACGACAACAGCTGCTGGAGAAGGCGACGACGCGAGCTTGGTGATGGGGCTAGGATTTTGGTGGGGTATGAGAGCTGCAGTCTAGGACCACCACCATAATACCAAGTTAAGAAAAACGATTAAATTATGTTCCAAAGAACTCTAAGGCTCTCTTATATAGAGGAGAAGCCCATGTGTAAATTACATAAGACATAAGAAATAAATGTAAATATGAAAAAAAGTACAAAGGCATAATAATATCTCTACAAAACTCCATATGATTTTATTGATTTGGAGAAAGCTTATGACTCTATCCCAATGTAGATATTGAGAGAGTTTTGGAGAAGAGACAAGTACATGTCCTATATATAAACCTCATAAAGGATATGTATGATAGGGCTTCATCTTGTTTAAGGATCCAATTTGGGAAGACTCACTATTTTGATATCAACATTGACTTGCATCAAGGTTCAACCTTGAGTCCATTACTTTTTTACTTGGATTATGGACGAGTTGACTAGTCGCATTCAGAATGAGATACCTTTGTGTATGTTATTCGTTAATGATATTATGTTGATTGATGAGACTAGAAATGGAGAAAATGACAAGTTGGATGTTTGGAGACATGGATTAGAGACTAAAAGATTTCATCTAAGTAGGGTTAACATTGAATATATGGAGTGCACTTTTGATGGAAGCAATGGTGAAGGAATCGAGGTGAAGATTGGTGACGATAACATTCAGAAAAAAAATTCGTTTAGATACTTGGGATCTATTTTGCAACATGATGTGGAAATTGATGGAGATGTTACTCATAGAATAAATGTAGGTTGGTTAAAGTGGAGAGGAGTCTCTACTGTTCTATGTGATAAGAATTTTCCTTTGAAAATCAAAGGAAAGTTTCAAAACAGCCATGAGACCTGCTATGCTCTATGGATCTGAATGTTGTCTTGTGAACCATAAACATATGCAGAAAATGGCAGTAGTAGAAATGAAAATATTAAGTGGATGCGTGGACATACATGTTAAGATCATATTCGGAATGATGCAATCAGAAGAAAAGTTGGTGTAGCTCCGATTGAGGATAAGATGCGAGAAAATCACTAAGGTGGTTTGGTCATTTGCAAAGGAGGTCGACTGATGCACTGGTTAGGAGATGCGAGTTTTGAGATGTTGAGTCGGCTAAAAGAGGGCGAGGAAGGTCCACGAAGTGTTAGAATAAGACTATCCGAATGGATCTTAGTTTTTTGAATCTAAACCCGAGAATGACCCAAGATAGATCGGAATAGAGGCAAAGAATCCATGTAGCCGATCCTACTTAATGCGGGAAAATGCTTTGTTGTTGTATTTTCTAATTGCTTTATGTTCCTGGAGGCGATATACGATTTTAAGTTTTTACCTTTGTTTTGACAAAGAGATGTTTGTCGTGAAGGCATTTCTTTCTTAAAAAATAGAACACTTAAAGAGTTGGATGCTGATATTACAATTTGGACTACACAGAAGTAGTTTTTAGAGTGAGTGTTGTAAAATCTAAGCATGCCAATCTTAGACAATGATATGGCTTCAGTAGGGTGAACCTATATGAATCCATGTGCATTGTAGTTGTTGCATGTGTTGCTTTCATGATTTTTAAGCACAAGTTTAAATTTTCTATAGTATTTCACAAAACATTCGCTTCAAGAAGAGGGAGGACATGGCTTCCAGGATAAAAATGAAGAGGGAAAAGCCATTGTGGATTTTGTACTAGCTTATATCTTTTCATAGCAAACACTCTCTTTAAGAAGAGGGAGGAGTATTTAGTTACTTATAAGAGTGGCACAATTAGAATACAGATAGATTACTTTGCATTGAGGAGAAGAGACCGATTGTGTTGCAAAGCATGTGAAGTATTCCCAGGAGAGAGTTTGACCACCCAACATCGCTTGCTAGTCATGGGAGTGCAAATAAAAGGGTTGGTAAAGAAAAGAAGTATTTCCAAGATCACTAGAACTAGATGGCAAAATCTTCAATTGAAGCAATCAAGCTTCAGGGAGAAGGTTTTAGAATACTTATCTTGGGATTGTAACGAAAGTGTAAACAAGATGTAGGAGGCGGTAGCATCTTGTATCCAAAGGAAAGCCAAAGAGATGTTAGGCGAGCCAAATGGAGGAGCTCCAGGCCAAAAGGAGGCTTGGTGGTGGCGTATAGGGGTGCAAGACAAGATCAAAATTAAAAGAGCATGCTTTAAAGTTATGTTTGAGGATAAAACATGTCACGACCCGTTCCGCTATCCGGAACGTGCCGCGACAGAGATCTTTCTTCTTCTTTTACCTCAAGTAAACATGTGGCAATCTCAAAAAAATATAACATCTTTGTATTTCAAGTTCACAAAATCAAGTGTATTACACAAGTTCTGTTACATCTTCACACAAAATCACATACAGTACAAAAAAAACAACGAAAACCAAAAGCCACCTCCTCCTAGTGTATCAGCGGTCCTTTCCCCTGCTACTCGTGATTCTGTTGATCTATACATAATTATAATATAAAGGGATGAGTCTAAAGCCATTTATGAGCTTAGACCCAGTGAAAGGATCTCAAGCTTTTTACATATAGCTAAAAGTTGAAATATGAGCATCATGACAAAATTTATGCTGAATACTTTGAAATAGCTTGAACAAAAGACTTAATGACAGTAAATATATAACAACATGCTAGTTTTGCAATTGAACGCTGAAATCACTTCAAAAGAAGATAAACTGAAACATAATCATCACTATCAATCTGTTTGTACTAATCACCACTGTGGCTAATTTATTGACTCATGAATGCTGAAACAAAGCTAAGTCATACGTGCAGATGGTCCCAAAGACCAAAAACACCCTGCATACGGCCCAAAGCCTATATGTATACAGAATACGGACCCAAAGTCCTCTTGATACCATATCTAATGGTTTGTCATATCTAATGACGGTTTCAGGGTCATATCTAATGACATCACCATATCTAATGGCTAGTTCATGATTTGTATAAAAGAGCTACTGTGGTGCTTATCTTCTGATTCTGATTCTTTTCTTGTCACTATAAACCGTACTCTTGCTAATTCAAGCTCATAACAGCTAAATAATGAACATAAAACAACCTTGACATAGCATGCATATTCTGACAAGTAGAACTATTAAGAACTTGAAATCCGATTCATATTGCATAGTAACTGTACAAGACATATTTCTTATCTAAAAAGCTTAATTCTAAGTAGTGAAACTTATGATTCACGTTTCACAAAGAACGAAAATGCTTAAAAACGTGCTATCATGGTAAAACACTTGAAACGACGTCTGAAATATGTTCTAAAGCCCTGATTTCATATCAACTGTATAGTACTTGCAATTCATGCGTAAAAGCTTTAAAAAACACGATCGCATACTTGCTATTCAAAACCATGCATAAAAATCTAAAGATTATCGCTTTAAAATAGCGCTTGAGAATCCCTCACCTGATTGTTGTCTAACTTGAGTCGAAAATGTTTCTTTAGTGAAAACCTCCTCTATAGCCGTCTTAGATTTGAGTACTACGGCTTGATGCGGACAGATCTTCGTTACGGCTTTTAAATGCGCTCTTGGTCACCGACAGAGCTTCGCCGTACTCCTATCGTGCTCCTCCCGCAACCGCGACGGCCTTGTGGCGGCCTTGTGGCTCTAGGGTCGGCCTTGTGGCTCTAGGGTAATGAGAGGGGTGTGGAATGAATGAAATGGAATGGGGAGGTCTTGGGTATATATAGGGCACCACCCCCTTTACATGTGTGACATGTGTCAACACGTAAGGGAGCCTCTAAGCCACATGTTGCCTCTCTTCCATGTATGACGACACATGGCAACACTTGCCAACCATTTAACACGCCACATGTCTTATTCATGAGACAACTTGTTACCCAAGTAATAGGTTTGGCTTATCCATGAGATAACTTGTTGCCCAAGCAAGAGTTTTGGCTTATCCACGAGATAACTTGTAGCCCAAGGTTTGGCTTATCTACGAGATAACTTGTTTCCCAAGCAAGAGGTTTGGCTTCTACACGAGATAACTTGTTGCCCAAACAAAAGGCTACACCATGACACGTGTTAGTCTTAGGATGATGACACATGGCACTATTGAGTTTTTGACACTTGTCCTGACTATATAACGACACGTGTCCCATGATTTCCTCTCCATGTGTCCTACTTTTGCTAATGACACTTAATTATCACTAATGACGGGTAATTAGCACTAATCATGCTTAATGAGTCTTAATGATGTGATTATGGCTAATGAGTATAAATCTATAACATTATGGGCCCTATGCTAGTAGTGGCTTCTACTACTTATAAGGTACTACCAAAATTCCAGATTATTAGATGTGGTACTATGTTTTGATGTGCTACACAATTTAGAGAACCTTTTGAAGTCCATTTTTATACAAGATGATCTCTGATATAAACACAACAAATTTCAATGAAATCAATGCATCAAGGTGAATCTATTGACTATGGTATCCGTAAAGTGTGAACACTATCAATCCAATATTTCCTTGAAATAACACTTGATAACATTCAAATGCATAGTGTACAAAACGCGTATTACAATTCTCCCCTACTTGCAATAAATTTCGTCCTCAAAATTTAAGTACCTTTGCTAGCTTGGAAATAAGTGGGGATATTGAGATCTCATTTCTTCCTCTCGTTCCCATGTGGCTTCTTCTATTGCGTGACTTCTCCATAAAACTTTAACTAATGGAATCTTCTTTGTACGAAGCTCTTGTACTTTATAATCTAGAATTTCCACAGGAACCTCCTCGTATGACAGATCTTCCTTCAATTGAATATCTTGAGGTTGTATCATATGGGTTGGATCTGGAATAAACTTCCGAAGTGTGGAGATATGACAGACATCATGTATCCTTGCTAGTTCAGATGGAAGTCGAAGACGATATGCCACACTTCCGATTCTCTCTGTGATCTCGTAAGGGCCAATGTATCTAGGGCTTAGTTTCCCTTTCTTCCCAAATCTGATTAGGCCTTTCCATGGAGATACTTTTAGAAACACATGGTCTCCCACTTGAAATTCTAAGTCTCTCCTTCGCTTATCTGCATAACTTTTCTGTCTGCTTTGCGCTGCCTTCAAGCATCTCTTGATTTCTTCAACTTTTTCTATTGTGCTTTGTATTAATTCAGGTTGAACCAATTTCCTTTCTCCAACCCCACTCCAACAAATAAGTGTTCTACATGGTCTTCCATATAAGGCTTCATAAGGTGCCATCCCAATACTAACATGGTAGCTGTTATTGTATGCAAACTCTATAAGTGAGAGATGTTCATTCCAGCTTTCTTTAAAGCTCAGTGCACAAGCTCTAAGCATGTCTTCTAGAGTCTGGATAGTTTGTTCTGATTGGTCATCTGTTTGAGGATGAAATGTTGTACTAAATGCTAATTTCGTTCCCATAGCTTTATGTAAGCTTGGTCATAGCTTAGAAGTAAATCGTGGATCTCTATCAGAAACAATTGACACAGGAGCCCCATGACGGCTAACTATCTCATTAACAAAGATCTTTCCCAAGCGGTCTAAACTGTATGTCATGTTAATGGCTAAGAAATGTGCAGGCTTAATTAATCTGTCTACTATGACCCATATTGCATCGTGACCTCGACGAGTCCTTGGAAATCCTGTAACAAAATCCATAGTGATGTGTTCCCATTTCCATTCTGGTATTGGAAGTGGCTGTAAAGTCCCCGCAGGTCTCAAACGCTCCGATTTAGTTTGTTGGCATATAGGACATCTAGAAATATACTCTGCAATCTCTCTCTTCATGCCAGACCACCAATAGTAACTCTTAAGTGTTCTATACATCTTAGTACTTCCTGGGTGCATAGTATACATGGAGTTATGTGCCTCCTCCAGAATCTTAGTCTTTATATCAGATTTCATTGGAACACACAATCTTCCTTTAAAGAATAAGACTCCTTGACCATCTATTGTATACCCGGCTTCATCTCCTCCCTTAATCTTTTCAATTATTCTAATGATTTAGAATCATGAACTTGTGTCTCCTTAATTTTATCATATAATATAGGTCTCACTTGTAAAGATGCTAGTAAGGCTCCAGAGCTATTTATGGTTAACTTTGTACGTAACTCTTTCAATTGATAATATTCTCCTTTTAAGTTAGATAGCTGACCCTTAGACTTTCGACTGAGAGCATCAGCTACGACATTGGCTTTCCCCGAGTGATATTCTATGGAACAATCATAATCTTTGATTAGCTTTAACCATCTTCTTTGCCTTAAATTCAACTCTTTCTGAGAGAAAATATATTTCAAACTCTTATGATCCGTAAAGATTCGACAAGTTTCTCCGTATAGGTAATGTCTCCAGATCTTTAAGGGAAACACTATAGCTGCTAACTCAAGGTCATGAGTTGGGTAATTTAACTCATGTTGTTTTAGCTATCTAGAAGCATAAGCAATCACCTTATCATTCTGCATTAAGACGCATCCCAGCCCTTGTCTTGAAGCATCGCTATAGATTACATAATTACCTTGTCCTGAAGGAAGGCTAAGTATAGGTGCTGAGGTGAGGCAATTCTTGAGTTCCTTAAAACTCTTTTCGCATTCTTCGTCCCAATTATACTTCACATTCTTCCTAGTTAATCTTGTCAATGGTGCGGTAATTCTAGAGAAGTATTCAACAAATCTTCGATAATACCCAGCTAATCCAAGGAAACTTCGGATTTCTAATGCATTTATCGGTCGTTCCCATCTATGAACTGCTTCTATCTTTGATGGATCTACTGCTATTCCTTCTCCAGATACGACATAGCCTAGAAATGCAACCTTCTTCAACCAAAATTCACATTTATTAAACTTTGCATATAATCGGTGTTCCTTCAAAGTTTGCAGCACAATTCTCAAGTGTTCTCTATGTTCTTCCTCTGTTTTACAATATACTAGAATATCATCAATAAACACAATCACAAATTTATCCAGATATGGATGGAAATCCTATTCATCAAGTCCATAAAAAGGCAGTCGGGGTAGTTGTCAATCCAAAAAGCATTACCAGGAATTCGTAATGCCCATATCGTGTTCGGAATGCAGTTTTAGGAACATCTTCTCCTCTAATATTTAACCGATGATAGCCAGATCTCAAATCAATCTTAGAAAACACAGAAGCCCCTTGCAATTGATCGAATAACTCATCTATTCTGGATAGAGGATAGTTATTGCGGACAGACACTTTGTTTAGTATCTTGTAATCTATACAAAGTCTCATGGAACCATCTTTCTTCTTGACAAATAGAACAGGAGCACCCCAAGGAGACATACTGGATTGTATAAATCCCTTATCTGTCAACTCCTGCAATTGGGTTTTGAGTTCTTTAAGTTCAGCTGGGGCCATTCTGTAAGGGGCTAAGGCAATTGGATTGGTACCCGGAATGAGGTCAATAGTGAATTCAATTTCCCTATCAGGATCAACTCCTGGCAATTCATTTGGAAACACTTCTGGAAACTCCTACACCACAGAGATATTTTCTAAACTGATAGCTTCTGCCTAGTACATAAATAACATAAGAGGAATATCATTTCCTTAACAACTTCTGGGCTAAGAGACATGAGATGACATGGGTAGGATATATCCTTCTTTCTCCATAGAAAGTGAATTCGACATCACCTGGTTTTCTAAAGTAACAAGTTTCTTATGACAGCCTAGAAGAGCATTATATGTACCTAAGCAATCCATTCCTATGATAGCATCAAATTCCCTTATCTCCATAGGAATCATGTCTACTTCAATATAATTTTCTCCTACAAACGGTTCTGCTCCTTACTTCTTTAGATGACCAAATGGCAACTGGTGTTTAAGCTATCAAAGTCAATGTGTCATACGCATTGTTGTTATCTTTCTCCGAACTAGGGCGTTGGGTGGTGCTCTCCTGCCAATGTTTCCTCTAAAAAAACTTCAATTAGATCCTTCATCAACAAAAATCCTCCAATAATGATTCTAGACATCCTCAAGACTATAATATCAATAACTAAATTATCTTCCAATACTTATAGGTCAACTCCTAATATAATTCTTGCTCAAGGTCCTAAAACCTTTGCTCTGATACCACAAGTTGTCACGACCCGTCCCGCTAACCGGAACGTGCCGCGACAGAGATCTTTCTTCTTCTTTTACCTCAAGTAAACATGTGGCAATCTCAAAAAAAAACATAACATCTTTGTATTTCAAGTTCACAAAACCAAGAAGCGTATTACACAAGTTCTGTTACATCTTCACACAAAATCACATACAGTACAAAAAAACAACGAAAACCAAAAGCCACCTCCTCGTAGTGTATCAGCGGTCCTTTTCCCTGCTACTCGTGATACTGCTGATCTGTACATAATTATAATATAAAGGGATGAGTCTAAACCCATTTATGAGCTTAGACCCAATGAAAGGATCTCAAGCTTTTTACATATAGCTAAAAGTTGAAATATGAGCATCATGACAAAATTTATGCTGAATACTTTGAAATAGCTTGAACAAAAGACTTAATGATAGTAAACATATAACAACATGCTAGTTTTGGGTTTGAACGCTGAAATCACTTCAAAAGAAGATAAACTGAAACATAATCATCACTATCAATCTGTTTGTACTAATCACCATTGTGGCTAATTTATTGACTCATGAACGCTGAAACAAAGCTAAGTCATACGTGCAGACGGTTCCAAAGACCAAAAACACCCATCATACGGCCCAAAGCCTATATGTATACAGAATGCAGACCCAAAGTCCTCTTGATACCATATCTAATGGCGGTTTCAGGGTCATATCTAATGACATCACCATATCTAATGGCGAGTTCATGATTTGTATAAAAGAGCTACTGTGGTGCTTATCTTCTAATTCTGATTCTTTTCTTGTCACTAATAAACCGTACTCTTGCTAATTCAAGCTCATAACAACTAAATCATGAACATAAAACAACCTTGACATAGCATGCATATTCTGACAAGTAGAACTATTAAGAACTTGAAATCCGATTCATATTGCATAGTAACTGCACAAGACATATTTCTTATCTAAAAAGCTTAATTCTAAGTAGTGAAACTTATGATTCGTGTTTCACAAAGAACGAAAATGCTTAAAAACGTGCTATCATGGTAAAACACTTGAAACGACATCTGAAATATGTTCTAAAGCCCTGATTTCATATCAATTGTATGATACTTGCAATTCATGCGTAAAAGCTTTAGAAAACACGATTGCATACTTGCTATTCAAAATCATGCATAAAAATCTAAAGATTATCGCTTTAAAATAGCGCCTGAGAATCTCTCACCTGATTGTTATCTAACTTGAGTCGAAAATGTTTCTTTAGTGAAAACCTCCTTTATAGCCGTCTTAGATTTGAGTACTACGGCTTGATGCGGACAGAACTTCGTTACGGCTTCTAAATGCGCTCTTGGTCACCGACAGAGCTTCGCCGTACTCCTATCGTGCTCCTCCCGCAACCGCGACGGCCTTGTGGCTCTAGGGTCGGCCTTGTGGCTCTAGGGTCGGCCTTGTGGCTCTAGGGTGGTGAGAAGGGTGTGGAATGAATGAAATGGAATGGGGAGGTATTGGGTATATATAGGGCTCCACCCCCATTACATGTGTGACATGTGTCAACACGTAAGGGAGCCTCTAAGCCACATGTTGCCTCTCTTCCATGTATGATGACACATGGCAACACTTGACAACCATTTAACATGCCACATATCTTATTCATGAGAAAACTTGTTGCCCAAGTAATAGGTTTGGCTTATCCATGAGATAACTTGTTGCCCAAGCAAGAGTTTTGGCTTATCCACGAGATAACTTGTTGCCCAAGTAAGGTTTGGCTTATCCACGAGATAACTTGTTGCCCAAGCAAGAGGTTTGGCTTCTACACGAGATAACTTGTTGCCCAAACAAGAGGCTACACCATGACACGTGTTAGTCTTAGGATGATGACACATGGCACTATTGAGTTTTTGACACTTGTCCTGACTATATAACGACACGTGTCCCATGATTTCCTCTCCATGTGTCCTACTTTTGCTAATGACACTTAATTATCACTAATGACGGGTAATTAGCACTAATCATGCTTAATGAGTCTTAATGATGTGATTATGGCTAATGAGTATAAATCTATAACATTATGGGCCCTATGCTAGTAGTGGCTTCTACTACTTATAAGGTACTACCAAAATTCCAGATTATTAGATGTGGTACTATGTTTTGATGTGCTACACAATTTAGAGAACCTTTTGAAGTCCATTTTTATACAAGATGGTCTCTGATATAAACACAACAAATTTCAATGAAATCAATGCATCAAGGTGAATCTATTGACTATGGTATCCGTAAAGTGTGAACACTATCAATCCAATATTTCCTTAAAATAACACTTGATAACATTCAAAGGCATAGTGTACAAAACGCATATTACAAAACACATGAAACTGCCACAAACTATAAAATAGCAAAAAAGGTAGCAAAGTCAAAAGCTTATGAAATTTTGTACAAAAATATCGACTTTAAGGAGGGTTAGAAGGATATATTCATGTTGGCTAAAGCAAGAGAAAGAAAGACCAAAGACCTTTCCCAAGTGAGATGTATTAAGGATGAGGGAGGTCATATGCTTGTTACTCGGAAGGTTATAGAGACTAGATGGAAGCAGTACTTCCATAAATTTTTCAATGGTGAAGGAAATAGAGAGATCACTTTGGGAGATCTAGCTAGTAGTGAAAGTTACTTGAATTGTGCAAGCTATAAACAAAAACAAAGGAAGGAAATAGAGAAGGCTTTGAAGGTTATGAGACTTGGGAAAGATGTATGACCTAATGGCGTTCCTATAGAAGTTTGGAGAGTTTTATGTGAGTGTGGTTTGACTTGGCTTACAAATTTATTCAATATTATATTGGCGAAGTCAGAAAATACCTAAAGATTGGAGGAGAAGCATCGTGGTGCCTCTTTATAAGAACAGTTGGAGTATTCATTGTATGTGTCATGAGTTGTAGCAGGGTAAATGGATCTTGGAGAAGATCCATTTACCCCATCCATATGTTTATTCCCACATCGTCCAGTGGTGGGACTTGGAGGCTCTGAAGAGGCTATATAAGGAGCCCCAGACCTCCTGTATCCATTGAGAAAAAGAAATGCATAACACGCCCCTTTGAGGGCTTCTCCCGTGGTTTCATCCCGCTCCTCACGGAGTAGGGTTCCACGTAAAATCCCGATGTTCTTTTCGTTCTTTATCTTTTTCCATGTTTACGCTTCCACTTCCGATTTTCTAACATGGTATCAGAGCGGTTCGATTCTCAAGGATTTGTTCTTGAGATCTATTTTTATTGCTCGAGATTTTGATTATGTTATTCTTGAAAATCTTCAGCATTTTTTTCTTGGAGTCTGTTTGAGTTCCAGTTTTTTGGAACCCTAATTTTTGGCGGTGCAAATCTCTTCCTGATGGTAGCAAGCGACACAGGCCGCATCTCCTCCGTGCGGTTCTTCAGAACCCTAGGTATGTCCCCATGCCAGGCGCTATCAACTTCAGGCCCTCCAGATCTGCATCTTCATGGCGACGACCTTCTTCTCTCAGATCAGCAACCCCCCGTGGTTGCTTCCAGGCGATTGCACCAGATCTTCGAGCGTGCTTCCCCAGAGCACGCATCTCCAGGCATCGAGCTCAAGCATCGAGCCCAGTTGGCGCGCACTCCTGCCAATCGTACGCGCCCAGCAGCACATCGGTATCCTCGGCATCGTATCTCGGCGGCGCATCGCGTCCTTCCGCATCTCCAGACTCGCCCTTGGTGGTGCTATCCACAGGCCACACACTTCCTGGCGGAGCCCAGTCCCGCACCTCCCCCCGAATCCAGGCGCGCAACCTCGCAAACCCGTGCGGTACCTCCCAGTCGTATACAGAGCCCTATACAGATCGCGGCGGAGCCCCCAGATCTTGACATCAGCGAGCGGCGGAGCCCCTAGTGCTCAAGACCCAGCCGCGATCTGTGGCGGCGCACCCCCCTCGCCCTTGCGTGAAGTCACCCACGGGCGGCGGCACCAGTCCCGCCGCAGCCCCCAGGTGTGTCGCTCCTTCTCATCGCGCAGCCCCGAAACGGTGCACCCCCGTGCCTCCAGGCGGTCCTCCGCCTTCTGCTCCCGTGCAAATCCCTGGCGGTGCCCTTGCGCATCTCCCATCTCGCGATTGGATGGGTTCAGCCCGATCGGATCTCCCTGGCGGTGCCCTTGCACAGGCGGCACCCCTCTTCCGAGGCTGATCGCAGGCGCAATGCCCTCCTCATATCTCAAACCCCCGGCGGCGGTGGCATATGAGGAGCCCTCCATGGGCGGCCTCTGTTGCGATGGAACCCTAAGGTTCACGGGTCCATTTAAAAAAAATTCAGTAAAGAAGGGAGATCCAGTGGCCTGCCGTTAAAAAAAATTTTGTTATTAAAGCCCAAGGGTTGATGAAGCCCAACGGTCAGGGGTTGTTTAAAAAGAAGAAGAAGAAGACGAAAGAGGGGAAGAGAGATTGCATGTTTTCGGGCCCGAGTGGGCCGAGTATTAAAAAAAAGGGAGGCGCGTACGAAAAAAAAGAGTTGTACGCATATTGAAAAAAAATGAATGATTTGAAAAATCGTAAAAAAACGGCTTAAATTTTTTTTTTAGAAGCCGAGAGAAAAGAAAAAAATTGAAATCGGCAATTGAGTATGTTTTCTCCCCATTTATATTGTCTTCTCCCAACTTTGTCGATGTTCATTTTCCGACAAGTATGGGAGAAAAGGGGAGTATATGTAGAGTCAACAGGTCTTCTTCCAGATCCAGATTCAGATACCAGTCTCCAGACCAGCCATATTTTCCAGACTGTACAAATGATCAGTTGTTCAGACTCGACATCAGATATTTCTGAGTCTCCAGTTTCAGACACACACGAGTTTGCGGTCATTTTCAGATGAGCACATGTATGCCATCAGTTCGAGGTCCCCATCTTTATTCTTGTTGTTGTCCGATCAGAATTTTCATGTGATCCATAGGGACTCCAGAGCAGAGGATCATTCCCTATGCCATTGAGGGCAAGAGTTTTCATGTGGTATCATAGGTACTCTAGAGTAGAGCATCATTCTCTGAGCCAGATGGGAGAGACCCAATTCTCCAATGTGGAGACTTCAGGCGCAATTTCAGAGTCGATGGTCAAATTCCGAGTCTTCAGTTGACTCACACTCCAGCCCGTTCGTCCTCCTCACCTGCACGGCATGAGAAGCAACGTCCTCGACTGCAACAATGTGCGCGTTGTGTTGATATTGTCCGTAGTGTCCTGTAGCGTTGAGTTGAGTATCTTTCTGTTTGTCCAAGCTGAGCATTGCATGCTCCAGCTTGAGGGGGAGTGTTGGAGTATTCATTGTATGTGTCATGAGTTGTAACAGGGTAAATGGATCCTGGAGAAGATCCATTTACCCCATCCATATGTTTAGTCCCACATCGTCCAGTGGTGGGACTTGGAGGCTCTGGAGAGGCTATATAAGGAGCCCCAGACCTCCTGTATCCATTGAGAAAAAACAATGCATAACACGCCCCTTTGAGGGTTTCTCTCATGGTTTCATCCCGCTCCTCACGGAGTAGGGTTCCACGTAAAATCCCGTTGTTCTTTTCGTTCTTTATCTTTTTCCATGTTTACGCTTCCGCTTCTGATTTTCTAACAAGAACAAAGGAGACATTCAAAATTGTTTTAATTACAAAGTTATCAAGATGGTGAGTCACACTATGAAAAGTTTGGAACGTATGATCGAAAAAAGGTTGAGGCAAGTTTTCAAAGTAAAAGAAAATCAATTCGGATTCATGCCAGATCGCTCAACTATTGAAGCCATCCACTTGCTAAGGAGAACAATGGAGATTTATAGAGTTAAAAGGAAGAACCTTCATATGTTTTTTATTGTTTTGGAGAAGGCTTATAATTTTGTCCCATGAGAGATGTTGTGGAGAGTTTTGAAGAAGAGACAAGTAGATGTCCTATACATTAACCTCGTAAAATATATGTATGATAGGGCTTCATCTTGTCAAAGGATACAGTATGGGAAGACTGGCTATTTTGACATCAACATTAGTCTACATCAAGTTTCAGCTTTGAGTCCATTCCTTTTTACTTTGATTATAGACGAGTTGACAAGTCACATTCAGGATGAGATACCTTGGTG
Organism: Ottelia alismoides; assembly: GCA_037367405.1. Lineage (NCBI taxonomy): Eukaryota > Viridiplantae > Streptophyta > Magnoliopsida > Alismatales > Hydrocharitaceae > Ottelia > Ottelia alismoides. The sequence goes on along the minus strand of JAZKJV010006242.1, from coordinate 213,983 downwards.
CATGTTATTCGTTGATGACATTGTGTTGATTGATGTAACTAGAGATGGTGTAAATGTGAAGCTTGAGGTCTAGAGACATACATCAGAGACTAAAGGAGTTCGTATAAGTAGGGCTAAGACTGCTGGAGTGCACTTTTGATGGAAGCAAGTGTGGGTCAAGATTGATGATGATAACAATCATAAAAGAGATTCTTTTAGATACTTGGGATCTATTTTACAATATGATGGAGAAATTGATGGAGATGTTGCTCATAGAATAAAAGCAAGTTGGCTAAAGTGGAGAGGAGCCTCTATTATCCTCGGTGATAAGAAAATTCTTTTGAAAATCAAAGAAAAGTTTTACAAAGCAGCCGTGAGACCTGCTATGCTCTATGAATCTGAATGTCGCATGTGAATCATAGACATGTGCAGAGAACGGCAGTAGTAGAAATAAAAATTCTAAGGTGGATGTGTGGACAGATACGTAAAGATCGGATTCGTAATAATGCAATCAGAAGGAAAGTTGGTGTAGCTCTGATCGAGGATAAGATGCGAGAAAATCGCTTAAGGTGGTTTGACCCAAGGTTGCAAAAGTCGGTAGTCGGTACTCGGTCGGCCAAGTCACTGACTAAAGATTAATCGACAGTCGGACGACAAATCGAATTTAGATATATAACTCATTTTATACATATATTTACATAGATTTTGTACATTTTTATACTATCATAATAAAATAAAAGAAGTAATTGAATTTAAATAAAATATTGAGCATATCATAATAAGTTTGCTTATGAAAAAAGCAAAACATAAAAAAATATGGGATCTCCAAACAAAAATTGGTCGACTATTGTGCCTAGCTGGAATTAGTCGGTACTCGATCGGCCACCCCACTAACTAGACTAGTCGGACCTACTAGTCGGGCCAGTCGGGCGACTTTACAACAATGGTTTGGCCATTTGCAAAGGAGGTCAACCGATGCACCAGTGAAGAGATGCGAGTTTTGGGATGTTGAGTCGACTAAGAGAGGACAAGGAAGGTCCAAGAAGCGTTGGAATGAGACTATAGGAAGGGATCTTAGTTTTTTGGATCTAGGCCCGAGAATGACCAAAGATAGATCTCAATGGAGGCAAAGAATCCATGTAGCTGACCCTACTTAATGTTGGAAAAGGCTTTGTCGTATTGTTGTATTTCAAAAAACATTATTCACCCTCTAATACATCTACATTCCATATTGGATATTTAGAGGGGTGATAGACAAAACACCTGCATATCTATAATAAATGCCATACTCAATTCTATCACTAGTTGAAATATTGCAACTTGTGCTCTCTGGAATAGTATTGAGAAGTTGCATGCTAGATTAAAGTTTAAACACACGCAGTATTATTTTTAATTATAAAAAATATGAGTTAATTTGACTTGTGTTTGTTGACGCATATTAAGTAACAGTGTCTCTTTGTTATTTTATTTTCTTGTTATTCTCTTTATGTAATTTACCCATAGGATACTCTCCTATATAAGAGAGCCTAGGGCTATGGAATAGAAACATCTCATTCACGTTTCCCAACATGGTATCAGAGCGACGGTCCTAGACCGGAGTTCTCGAAACCTAACCCTAACCCTAACCCCACCCGCCGGCCTCTCTTCTCCCTCTCTCCTTCGAGTCGGCGCCGCCCAGCCGATCAGCCACCATCTCCGTGTAGGCGACGCCGCATCGACTCCAGCGCCTGTGCGCCTGTGCGCGCATCTCACGCCTGTGCGCGCGCACCTTGCTCATCATCGGCGCTTCTGCGTGCATCGCACACGCTCGCGCATAGCCTCGCACGCCTGTGCGTGCTTCGCTGCACGCCTACGCGCATAAGTCTTGCGCCTTTACTCGCACAGCACTGTGCGCAGCATCCCCGTGCAACTGTGCGCACTATTACGTGCACAGTTGCGCGCTCCAGTGCGCGTGTGAGTCTCCAGTAGCGCGCTCCAGTGCACGCGTGATACTCCAGGTGCGTGCGCGCGTGCCCCTCGCACGCGCTTACGTGCCCTAAGTCCCAAAACCCTAGGGCACAGATCCGGATCTATATGGGGTTAGTTGCTTGAAGTCTACACACGCAACTAATCCCGTTTATGTCACTGTAGACAAAGATTATTTCTCTTTCAGTCGCTCCAGTCTTCCGTCTCCAGTATGTCGGACAGCAAGGCAGATATCCCCTCTATTGGCGCATTTCGTGGTCCAGCGCCTATTGTCAAAATGGATGGTACGAACTATGAACTGTGGGCAATGCAGTTCATGAGCATGATGAAGTCTACAGGTAAGAAGCACATTCTTACCGAGCCAGAGCCTGCAGAGAAGACTGGAGTTCATGCCTCTTGGGAGGCCGATGATGCATATGCCAAGGTGTGGCTATCCGGTACATTGGCTATTGAAATTGCCAATGACATCTTACATCAACCCACGGCTAAAGACATGTGGGACATCCTGGCAGCAACGTATTCTCAGGCGAAAAATGAGACGATGATCCTGCAGCTACAACATGACATATTCACAATAAAGCAGAACGGCCGTCCTTTACATTCTCTCTATACATCATTGAGAGGGATGTTTGAGAAGCTCTACAACTTCATGCCTCTTATCGCCATGCCAGAACAGCAGAAGACATATAGGAATGCGACGATGGTGGGTGTGTTTCTCGCTGCACTTGATCCAGAATATGAGGCAGCACGTTCACAGATTTTGGCAGACTCGACTATTCCTCCCATGGGTAAGCTTTTCACAGATTGAGTAGGATCACAGTACCTTCAGCAGCTGCGAGTCAGAATCCCTCTGCCATGGCGGCCAACAGAGGCCGTGGTTCTCATTACCAGGGCCGTGGACGTACTCCCCGTGGAAGGGGTGGCCGCACTAGGCCAACATGCTCATATTGTCACCGAGTCGGACATACTGAAGATACATGCTACTCAAAGCATGGATTTCCTGCATCCGCACGAGCCGCTGAGCAGATAGAGCCCCCGTCTGCAGCTACACTGGATCAACGATTTGATGATCTGGTTGCCCGTCTTAGGGGCATTATACCACCATCTGGCCCAGCACCGTCGACAGAGAATCATACTGATGCTGCTGCGTCTGCTTCTGCCTCTACGAGTACTTCAGGTAGTACACTTGCTCTCCACAGTAGTAGATCGGATACATTGCCATGGATCATGGACTCGGGCGCTACACATCATCTATGTGGCGACCAGGGTCTACTTACAGGATATACTCAGATTCCTCCAGGACGGACAGTAGTGATTGCCAATGGCACACATTCCCCTATCACGGGTCAGGGGGAGATTAGATTGACATCCTCTATGCAGCTTAAGAATGTCTTGCATGCACCGCATTTTTCTATGAATCTGTTGTCGATTAGTCAGATTACGAAGGATCTCCATTGTCGAGCTATTTTTGATTCATCTTCCTTGATTTTTCAGGACATCCGTACGGGCAACGTGATTGGTCATGGCTATGAGCAAGGAGGCCTTTATCGTCTGAACCAGACCCCGTTTGCCGGAATCACAGCTTCTCCCGCAGAACAAGTATCTCCTCTCCTGTGGCATCTGTGTTTTGGTCATTTACCGCTTCAGAAGTTGCGTCTAGTCCTACCTTATAGTCTTCCTCACACACCTATCCAGTGTGAGGCGTGTCAGTTGGGAAAACATCACAGGTCATCTTTTCCCAGTAGTCAAGGTCGGAGTAGTAACTCCAAGTTTGAGTTGTTTCATGTCGACGTCTGGGGTCCGAGTCGTGTTCCCGATCATCAGGGGCACAGGTTTTATATTGTATTTGTGGATGACTTTTCTAGAGCATCATGGGTATTTCTAATGAAAAATAAGTCTGAAGCTGGAAATATTATTATTCACTTTCTAAATGAGATTCAGAATGTTTTTTCCACAACGGTCAAAATTATGAGAACTGACAATGCCTTAGAGTTGTGCACTAACAATCTAGCCAACTACTACTCCTCTAAAGGAATTGTTCACCAATCATCCTGTGCTCATACGTCTCAACAAAACGGGGTTGCAGAAAGAAAACACCGTCACCTTCTTGATGTTACAAGGTCACTTCTCATTCAGAGTCATGTTCCGTATTCCTACTGGGGTGATGCAGTCCTCACTGCATGTTATCTTATAAATCGTATGCCCTCGTCTGTCGTGAATGAACAGGTTCCCTTTTCACTTATTTATCCGGATAAGGATCTGTTCATTCTTACTCCTCGTGTGTCTGGGTCAGTCGCATTTGTCCATCAGCTGTTGCCTGGTTCTGACAAGCTCTCTCCTAGGGCTGTCAAGTGTGTCTTTGTGGGGTACTCCAGAACTCAAAAGGGGTACAATTGTTTTGACCCTGTGCGCCGGCGGTATATGATCAGTGCAGATGTTACATTCTTTGAATCCATTATGTATTTTTCAGAATCCGGGAACATGCAGCAACCACCATTATCTCCTGATACTGTATTCATGGCACCACCAACATCACAGCCGTCACCACCAACATCACAGCCGTCACCACCAACATCACAGCCGTCACCACCAACATCACAGCCGTCACCACCATTACCACCACCACCGCCACCGCCACCTCCACCGCCATCAACAGTATCCCCGTTACCACTCCATTACACCCGCAGGCCGCATCCAGCTCATGGCCCTGACCAGTCAACTAGCTCGCCTATGGTATGTAATGAAAATATTAATGTTGATGGATCTGACGACATTTCTCAGCAGGATGCATTACAGGAGCATGGTGTTACCACAGAGGATCTGGACGTTCCAATCGCTCTACGCAAGCCGAAGAGAAGCTGTGCCAAATATCCAGTATCAGCAGCTGTATCGTTTGAGAGGCTATCTGGACCCTTCAGGACGTTTGCATTGGCACTTTCAGCTACAGATATTCCACGGAACCACCATGAGGCTTTGCAGGATTCTAGATGGCGGCTAGCAATGGAGGAAGAGATGGCGACACTTCAGTCTAGAGGAACATGGAGTTTGGTTACTATACCTCCAGATGTCAACCCGGTGAGTTGCAAATGGGTGTTTACAGTTAAACAAAATGCAGATGGCTCCATTGACAGGTACAAGGCACGCCTAGTCGCAAGGGGATTCACACAGACATATGGAGTAGATTACCTTGACACGTTCTCCCCTGTGGCGCGTCATTCCACTCTGCGGATCCTGTTATCAGTTGCAGTTACTAGAGACTGGCCACTCTATCAACTAGATGTGAAGAACGCATTTCTGTACGGAGACCTGCAGGAGGAAGTATACATGCAACAGCCACCTGGTTTTGCTGTTGAGGGGGAGTGTTCCAAGGTTTGCAGGTTACATAAGGCCATCTATGGCCTTAAGCAGAGCCCCAGAGCATGGTTCCAGAAGCTGTCAGACCTCTTTGAGAAACAAGGATATAAACGCTCCAATGCTGATCATTCCTTGTTTGTACAGAAGACGGCGAGAGGTATTATTGTAATCATGGTTTATGTTGACGATATCTTGATTACAGGTGATGATGACCAGGGTATTAAGCAGGCAAAGGAAAGGCTGGGGACTGAGTTTGTCACCAAGGACCTGGGAGTCCTTAGATATTTTCTGGGGCTGGAATTCGCCAGAAATCCGCATGGATTAGTCGTGTCACAGAGGAAGTACGTTACAGATCTACTGAGTGAGACAGGTATGCTAGGGTGTCGACCTGCTACGACACCAATGGACCCTAGCATGAAGCTGTATGATGATGACACAGAGGAGGTGGACAGGAGAAGATATAGAGAACTGGTAGGCAAATTGTTATATGTCACGATCACTAGGCCAGATATATTATTTGCAGTGAGCCGTGTGAGCCAATTCATGGAGCAGCCACGCCAGGTGCATATGGATGCAATACACATGATTCTTAGATATCTCAAATCTTCTCCAGGTAAAGGTCTGCTATTCAAGAAAGGAAAGGGAATTTCTATCTCAGCATGCGCAGATGCAGACTATGCAGGATGTCCTAAGGATAGGAAGTCCACCTCAGGGTATGCTGTCTATGTAGGAGATGCTCTAGTCTCATGGAGGAGCAAGAAACAAACTGTGGTAGCTAGATCTAGTGCTGAATCCGAATATAGGGCTATGGCCCAGGCTACTACAGAGATGATGTGGGTGAAAGCGGTGCTGACAGATTTGTGCTTAGATGTACCACTTCCTATGAACTTGGAGTGTGATAATCAGGCTGCCTTGTTTATTGCAAACAACCCTGCATTCCATGAACGGACCAAGCATATTGAGGTAGATTGTCACTTCATACGTGATATGATTCAGAAAGGATTCATTGCCACATCTCATGTTACCTCAGAGAACCAGACTGCAGATATATTCACCAAGGCATTGTTACGAGGTCCATTTCAGAAGTGTGCTTCCAAGCTGAGCATGATTGACATCTATGCTCCATCTTGAGGGGGAGTGTTGACGCATATTAAGTAACAGTGTCTCTTTGTTATTTTATTTTCTTGTTATTCTCTTTATGTAATTTACCCATAGGCTACTCTCCTATATAAGAGAGCCTAGGGCTATGGAATAGAAACATCTCATTCACGTTTCCCAACAGTGTTGCATGTGATTTTTTATTAATTTTATTCCACCGTTCATTATTTTTAAAAAACAAAATATATATATGAGCCTTTTCCTGGTTTAACTTGTAGTTACTTCTTATTATTCTTAAAATTTTAAAAAATGTTGGTCTTTCAACATGAAGTTTGGCATATTTCAAAGCCATAAAATAGGGATTTTTACTCCCACAATCCTCTATACTTTCATAATCACACGTTAAACCCTCTATAATTCTGAATTACATATAGAACCATGGATAGTTGTTAACCATTAAATGACCTAACCATGCATTAACTTCCTCCACCCATTTTCTTTGTCAGCAGCGACAAAAAACATTGGAAACTGGCAACTTTGGCCCTTTAAGATTGTGATATTTACAAACGCATGTCACTCCTTCCTTCTTCTCCACTTCCTCTCTCCCATCGTTCTCAAGCCCCCTCCTTATCCTCTTTTGTTGCGAGATCCCAGCGCACACACCATTTGTCCACCATCCAAGCCGCCTCTCTCCCTCTCCGCAACTAGAGCATCCTCACAACCTCCAATAGTAGCAAACACGCCAATTCCAGCAGCAACAACCACAACATGGTGGTCTGGTATGACTCATGTACATCTAGGACAAGATATTCCCCCAACCCTACGACAACCAACTATGCTACATCAGTTGCGAGACATGCATCATAGCCACGTATCGCTCCATCAACTTCCTCATTTCAAGTTGTTAGAAAATAGGAAGCGGAAGCAGAATCAGAAATAAAGATTAAGAAACATGGAACACAAAAGATTTTTATGTGGAACCCTACTCCCTAAGGAGCGGGATGAAACCACGGGAGAAGCCTCAAGGAGGCATATGCTTCATTGCTTTTTCTCATCTGATACAAGAGGTCTGGAGCTTCTTATATAGCCTCCACAGAGCCTCCAAGTCCCATAACTGGTAGATGTGGGACTAAACTCTTGGATGGGGTAAGTGGATCATAGAGAGATCCATTTACCCATCTCCGATACATATGGCGCACAACCAAATACTCCAACACTTCCCCTCAAGCTGGAGCATGCAATGCTCAGCTTGGACAAACAGAAAGAAACTTAACCCACGCTACAGGACACCACGAACAATATCAACCCAACGCGCACAATTGTTGTTGTCGAGGGCGTTGCTTCTCATGTCTTGCAGGTAAGGAGAACGAATGGGCTAGAGTGTGAGTCTGTTGAATCTCCTCATCAGAGAGCATGTGCTATGTACTGCATCTGTCAGAGTCACTGCAACGGGAAATGAGTCTCCTCGTCGGAGTACTCTGGCCCGCCACAACATGTGGACAACTGCTACATCTCTGAAAAGGGTCGAACTGAAAAAGGCCGTGGAAGTGTAATCCTCGTCGGAGTCCACGATCACTGGAGAATGGAGTTTGAAAGAAGTCTCCTCGTCGGAGAACTGGGTCTCTCCCATCTGGTACAGAGAATGGTACACTACTCTGGAGTACCTATGATACCACATGAAAACCCTTGCCAACATGGCATAGGGAATGGTCCTCTACTCTGGAGTCCCTATGGCTCACATGAAAACTCTGGCCGACAAACCAAGAGATGATGGGGAGCACGATAAAAGATAGAAAACATGTGCTCATCTGAAAAGGACCGCATCCATGTGTGTGTCTAAAACTGGAGACTCGGAAACATCTGACGTCGAGTCTGAACAACTGTAGAGTCTGGAATCTGAATGGTTTGGAAATCCTGGAAATCTGCATCTGGCCTCTGAATATGGAACACAAGACATATGACTCTACATATACTCCCCCTTTCTCCCATACCGGTAAGAAAACATGACATTAACCAAGTTGGGAGAAGACAAAGAAATTGGGGAAGAACACAAAATTGCGACTTTTTGTCAATTTTTTAAATAGCCTCCATTTTTTAACATAAGTTGTTCCATCAATTTTTTTACGACTTTTCATCAAAAAAAACAATTTTTTTTTAAATCATCATTTTTTTAAGCCGTTCAATCAATTTTTTTCGAAACTTTAGTGTACTTTTTTTATACGTACCTCTTTCAAAAGTTTTTTTGGCGCAAAACTTGACTTCCTCCTTTCCTTTTTTTCTTTTTTTGGAGATCAGGCCCCCCTCCTGTATATTTTTTTAGGGACCCCAAACAAATAACACACAAAAAACTTTTTTTTATAAGTGGGGCCATCGATCGTAGGGTTTTCATGGGAACCCTGCTCTCTCACGCCTGTCGCCCCCCCATGGGATCTGGAGGGTGTCGAGCTTTGAAGAAGGTTGCCAGGGCATTTGGGGGTGGCGTCGCCTGGCTGGAGCAGACGCGCAGGGGGTCCTCCGCCTGGAAGCTTTACAGCCCGCCGCCTAGGGACTGGAGATAGGCGGCGCAGCTTCATCTCCTGGAGATGTGACGCGGAGGCTGCGAGGAGGAAGATGGTGAGGGCGCCGCTTGCTGGAGGTTGGCGACAAAGGCCCGCCGCCTGGGGCCACCTGGGAGATGCTGCCTGTTGCCGGAGACGTGTGCGCGGTTGGGTATGCTCCGCCTGGAGCGGAGGTACGCGAGGAGCTCGCCTGTGAACTGTGAGGGATGGAGCGCCGTCGAGGGGATCCTGAAGGTCGCTCGCACAGGAGATGGGTCCCAGACGCTTCCTTGGGGCGCAGGAGATGGGGTGGTGTGGAGCCACCACTTGGAGATGCGCGGGCGGCGCATGCTAGTGGGGCTACGCGCTGGTGAGGATTCTGATAGGACTGGAGATGAGAGTGGTGCACCGCCGCTCGCTTGTTGGATGCAGATTGGATCGCGTGCATGAACCCTAGAACTTCCACGGGGGTGCACCACGCCTGGGCGCCGCCTGGGTCGCGTGAAGCACCACCATCAGCGAGGAGGTTGACCCCACGGGGGTTGTGCTTGCTGGAAAAAAAACCTAGAACTTCCATGCGGATCTGAACAGATTTGAACACCATAAACGAAGCAGGATTTGCAGATCTGGCAGCGATGTTGATGTTGAAACATAGGATTTCAAGAAACAAACCCTAGGACTTTCCTTGAACAAGAACTTGAATCGATCCATAAATATTCAAAATAATCTTCAAGAACTAAAATCGAATCTCGAACAAGTAATGAAAAAAATTCCACGAGAATCGAACCCGCTCTGATACCATGTTAGAAAATAGGAAGCGGAAGCGGAATCAGAAATAAAGATTAAGAAACATGGAACACAAAAGATTTTTACGTGGAACCCTACTCCCTAAGGAGCGGGATGAAACCACGGGAGAAGCCCTCAAGGGGACATATGCTTCATTGCTCTTTCTAATCTGATACAGGAGGTCTAGGGCTCCTTATATAGCCTCCATAGAGCCTCCAAGTCCCACCACTGGTAGATGTGGGACTAAACTCTTGGATGGGGTAAATGGATCCTGGAGAGATCCATTTACCCATATCCCATACATATGGCACACAACCAAATACTCCAACATAAGCCAATCTCTCCAAACTCCAAGGCATGCCTTGGCATAGCTAGCATCCAGTAGCAGCTCCCTCATGAGGATCTGGAAGCATTTATCTCGATTTCCAGCGATGAGGACATTGTGAATATGAGGGATGACTTGATCAAATAACCACAACTGCTCTGAGCCAGGCAATTGCACCACGGTTATGGATCTTCTTATTTTCTCCGGCTAGCATGAGCTAGATTAACTCCCTAGGATTACAACACCAGAGTTGTTTTGTGGGTGCATTGGATGTAGGGCTTGCAAGTCCTTCAACAGAGTTGATCAAGGTATCATCATATGTGTTCAAAGTGCATATCTCTTCGGGCTTGATAGCGTATCCCATAGCCGCACGGATGGAGATGCCAACACATGCATGGGGGACAGACCATGTCAATCACCTCCCCCTTCCCAAAACCCTTCTCCGTCTGAACACCACCACCATTGTCGCCAATTACATACCTACAGTGGAAATCGATATAAGGACACCATCGAGTACACCTACGAGGTCCCTAGTGGCTAGAAGAATCACCTTGTCTCCATGATAAAGAAGGGCAAGATGTCACCAACAACGAGAACCTAGAAAGGAGGCCGAGAAGGAGAACCTCACCTTCCTCACTGGCTTCCGCTCCTTGGCCCTGATGGATGCCATCCTCAATAACCTCGCACCATGTGATGTTGAGCTTTAAGGCATTGTCTCCAGGAATAATAACATGATGTCGAAGAAGAGGGATGGGGCAAACATGTGTACTACATGTACAAGACCATCGACTGGAGCAATGAGCACGGGCATATATCATTGACTTGAGCTAGGAACAAGCTCTATGCGCACTTCGTGAAAGTGTCAAGGCCGGATTTGGAGCAAGAAGATGATGTGTTATGGAGGATTCTCAAATCCTTTAGGGTGCGTTTGGTTGGGGGGTTACCCCCCACTTTGGGTGGGTTACCCCCCAAAACCCATATTCCCAACCCACTAGTGGGGCCCACTCTCTTTCCAACCAAAAAAAAATATATTATACCATCATATCATCTAAAAATTATAAAATACTCAACTTCTACTCACTATTCCAAACTTCAATACAATCACATCACAACAACCACCCACTTTTTCAAATTTCAATACAATCATACCATAATAACTACCAACTTTTTCAAATTCCAATACAATCACATCACACAAACCCTCCCAACTCTTAACCCACCAACCAAACACACAAACACAAAATCAGGTTATCCACCCCTGGATAACCCACGAACCAAACGCACCCTTAGGGCAATGTCGATGAAGAGTCCTGCATCCTGAAGGTGGATGCTCACTTCAAGTCTGCATGTTGCAATTTTAATTAAAAAAATGAGCCATTGGATACACTTGTGGTTTGATTAACCAAAAGGGATGGCTTGGTTAGTGGAGAAAAATAACGGAGGATCCTATGTATAATAGAAATCACTTTTCATGATTCTTCATATGGACAGTTCAACACGTAATTATGAAGTATAGATGGTTATGTGTGTAAAATCCTAAAAAGTTAACCTTAGACTTTAAAACCAGAAAGACACTAAAACCCTCAAAATTCATTAGAAAACACATGATATCAAAAATTACAAAAATAGTGTTTTATAACCTATATATTATCTATATTCCATGAAAATTACTATCATGTTTTTATACCCCATTTTTGTAAATTAAACATGTTTTCTAAGTCTTCCTTGCTTTGCTTTAAAAAATCCAAAATAGATTTGGTTACTTTTATTTTCTGCCTCCTTTTATTCCAAAAACTACCAAAAGCATGTGCAAATATTAAAAATGGCGAAGCCTTCTCCCACTTTAAGTAGGGTCTGCTACATGGATTCTTGATCAAATACATGTTGAAAGATCCAACTATTTTGTACACCGGTTGTCATCTACCTAACGCAACTCCCACAAGGGAGGATTTGAACCCAGATCTTTTGGGTGGCAGACACACTACACAACCAAAAGTGTGTGCAAATATTAAAAGTTTAAAAATAATTTTATTTTTATTATATTATTACTACTAATATTAAAATCCTTTTATTTACTTTATATATTAAATATTATAAAAAATAATTAAAATTTTGCATAATTAAAAGGAAAGTAAAAAATTAAATCAATCAAAATTATAAAATATTATACAAATATTTGCCCATATTTATAAGTGTCTTAAAAGATCCAAAAATAATAAAAATATCAAATTCTAAATAAAAACTAAAATATTTTAAAAATACAAAAACAAAAAAAAGATGGATTAATGGGAATAAGTTAGAGCTGGATTAGGTTAGTTTTTCTGCCTCCCAGAATTCAACACAGGATTCACTACCTGGATAAAAAAGTGAAAGAAATAAAAATATTTTTTGATTGAATCTATTAGTTTGAGTACTAAATATTCACATATATTGCATATCGAACTAATTGGTTTGTCAAACTTCTACCACCAAGTAGCTTGGCTCCAGCACACTCATCCATCGTGGAAAATTCTCCATTGCTTCCTCAGGTAGTCCTGACTGTCTTAGCCCTAATGTGGTCAATTATCCACTCCGAGTAGGCGTTGATCTATCATTGGTAAGACATTATCCCATCAACTGGCTACTTAGATGCAAATCTAATAGATACTTCCAATAAAGTATGTACGCATAACTTCAATATCCATGGGTTTACTAGCTAAACGTCACATGCAATTCGTCAAATCTCTTCATGTGTATTTTCCATAACCATCAGGCTAACTATTTGCTCCACTCCACGTTGAAGATATAATTAATAAAAAAAGAAAGATCTAATATGTCCCTCTTCATACAAAATTTGGGCTTTGGAGATTCATAAAAAATGTAAATGATCTTTTTTCCTTACAAACTTGATCATGTTACTCTTGGTAAAATTCCAAACTTTTTGATAGATAAAATTGCTCCTAACATGAATCACTATCTAGTAGATATACATATATTGCATACATCACCTAGGCATTCTAAGGAGTCTGTAACGGAGGTTGTTAAAGAAGAATTCCTTGGACGTCAACAAGTCCTTGGACCTCGACATACATTTCATCATGACATCGCCAACAGATTCAATATATAGCAACTTAAACAAGAAGATCAAATTTATTTCACATGTGGATGGCCAGAATTTCAATTTCTCTTTAGGTGGATAATTTCTTGACTAAGCAATTCTACAAGGTCATGTGCTGAGTGCAGGTCTAATAGATCCTAAGTAAAGATAATGTAACTTGTTAGGCATAAGCTAGGATTTGTGTTATTGTTTTAGTGCAAAATATAACTTCATTTGAGATACAAACATTTAAGCATGCCATTCTAAAAACTTTGTTCTCAACAGCTAAGACACACTTACTATGTTCCAGCAATTCTAACTGTATTTGCCTGATTTTGGTTCCCTCCAAATATCCTTGCCATACCAAAGTCAGAAATTCTTGGGTTCATGCCTCCATCTAACAAAACATTGCTGGCTTTTAAATCACGGTGAATTATAGTTAGTCTTGAGTCCTCGTGAAGATAAAGAAGCCCTCGCGCAATCCCTTTAATTATGCTAAAGCGTCTCTCCCAACCAAGAACTTCTTTCTCAAGATCTGATCACGAGCAACATAAGGTAAGATTACATCCTTGATTATTACAATGAAAGATATTGTCAAAGGGAACTAAGCTCACCACCAAATAAGAAGAAATCCAGGCTTTTGTTGGGCATGTACTCATAAATTAGTAATCGCTCGCCACCCTTGAGGCAACAGCCCAAGAGCCTCACCAAATTACGGTGTTGTAACTTTGCTATTAAGATTACCTCATTCTTGAACTCCTCCAACCCTTGACCAGAACCTTTTGAAAGTCGTTTTATAGCCACTTCAATGCCACTAGGTAAGATTCCCTTGAAGATGCATTTCAGTTAGGAAAATATGTAATAAATATGTGACTTCTCTACTGTGTGTGTGCCTGTGTGGGGGGGTGGAGGTTGGGGGGTTGTACTATCGATTGTAGCCCCACAATCAAACTTTAGAAACAATTCCATGGCTTCTAATTCAACTTTCCCCAACAGATTTTTCATCAAACTACAAATCAACCGTCAAAGAGAAAAAATATGAGATATCTCACCAATGTAACTCTGAAAGGTTCTTTCTTTATTCCCATGGCCCCTTTCAGGTTAAATTTAAGTAAAATTAAGCTTGCTCAGGAAAAAAGAGGTAAAATTAAGAGGTGGGTGAACCTTGTACACTTTGCCAAACCCTCCTTGTCCGATTATAAGTGAATCACTAAAGTTATCAGTGGCAGCTACCAACACTTCAAAGTCCATTAATGGCAAGTCCAGGTTCCCTTGTTCAGCATGGATATTAAATCCTTCGTTCCCTGACAATGCTTCCTCTTCTTGTTTAGCCCTTCCACCTTCAGATTTCTCTGGAACAATAAGAAACATCCATAAGGATCAAGTCATAGTTACACAAAAAAAGAACACTCTTTACCTCTCAGGAATTTTGTGCGCTTCCAAGTTAAACACAGAAGCGTTGTGAACATAATTGCCCCGAAAAGAGAAGCAACAACAATTATAACTTCAGTTTTGTATCCTTTACCTGCAAAAGACATAATTAATTTGAATTTAGACGCAGCACCAACGTGAATCATAATGAGTTGAGAAATTGGAAAACATCCATTGCATGAGCTACCCTTTTTAGATTTTGTAGCATCTGAAGTTAATTCACCTTTTTGAGATGAAGCAATGCGGATGTAGAGCACGGCCCCCAGGCCGGTGCCATTTTGGCGTGTGATATCGATCAACTCCCCGAACCACATCAAGCACCCTATCGAGCTCAAAGCATTATTGGCACCCGCATTCGGATATGCATACGCCGTGCAGGAGCAGTTTCCAGTGCATGCCCCAGAGCACCCGTCCTTGTCCAGATCACTTCTCAACACGAAATGGTCAGGCAGCTTCACGTTCTCAAAGCTCACCATCTCATCCCCACCACCACACACCAATCCCAAAATCCTAACGCACCCGCCTCCATAACGACCAGAGCCCCATTCAGTCCGATTCTTAGGCTCAAATCCATCCAAGCACACGCAAGAGGCCGGCTTGACGAAGCCGTCGCAGAAGCCGAACGGCCCGCAGAAGCTGTAGACCTCGCATGAAAGAGCCGGGAAACGATACGCTACAGACCAATCGCTGACGCTCGGGCTCCTTTCCCAGCAGATCCATAGTTCCCGTATGGTTGAGCCTCACGTTGAGGATCACCGTCGGGTCGCTGAAGCTGAAGGAGACGTTGCCCCCCGACGCATCCGTAGAGATCGTGAGGTAGACCATGTACCTGCCCATGGCGATCCCGGTGAAATTCCCCCCTCCCCAGACGTCGCTCCTCCAATACGCCTCTGCGTCACGCCGCATCACGAACTGCGCGGGGGTTCCGGGGGTCGATTCCAAAGGTGAAGTTACAGTGGACGGATCGAGGTCGCTCCTCCACGATCGCAAGCTCGAGGCCGTCCCCGCCGCGCGATTCCACCAGAGCTTCGTCCCGGTGAGGATCGTGTCCGTCGGATGGTCAGCGCTCTCCCACAGGACGCGACGGTCTCCGCCGCGGAGCACGAGGCTCCCGGGGAACTCCAGAACAGGAGTGGCACCAGTAGAGGAGCGTGCCACGACGGCGGTGACGGACCATAGGACGGTACCCTGGGCGTTGGTGAGGAGGAGGGCGGAGGAGGGGTAGAGGGTGAGGTTACCGGCGGGGGAGCGGAGCGGGCTGTCGCGGTTGGCGACCCATACGGGCCTCCTGATACGGAGGGCATTATACCATATGGCGAGGTAGATGGAAGTGGGGGAGATGTGTAGAAGCCGAGGACGAACTTGCTGTCACTGGAGACCAAGGTGTCGTTGGTGGAGATGTGCTCACCGGCGCGGAGAGTATTGTAGGAAGCTGCGGTGGCTTGACGGGGAAGGAAGAACAGGAGAAGTGGCAGTGCGACGCAGAGTAGTGGCGGCGCCATTTCTCGTGCAGGGAGACACAAAAATCACAGTCCAAAATGTTTGAATAAGGAAAAGAGGTGGCATTTCGTTATCTCATGATGTGCTCCCGCGAAATTCCAAAATTAAACAGCCACATGGGTGCCCACCCAATTTGTGCGCGTCAACGGATGAGATGCCGTTATTTTCCTATTTATTCGGTTCATCTTATCAAACCCTAAGGATGCGTTTGGTTGGGGGTTACCCCCACTTTGGGTGGGTAACCCTTCAAAACCTCTACTTTTAACCCACTAGTGGGGCCCACTCCTTCCCATCAAAAAAATTATATATTATACTATCATATCATCTAAAAATCATAAAATACTCAACTTCTACTCACTATTCCAAACTTCAATACAATCACATCACAATATCCACCCACTTTTTCAAATTTCAATACAATCATATCATAATAACTACCAACCTTTTCAAACTCCAATACAATCACATTACACAAAACCCTCCCAATCCTTAACCCACCAACCAAACACACAAACACAAAATCGGGTTATCCACCCCTGGATAACCCACGAACCAAACGCACCCTAACGAGTATACGGATATAAATCTTATGGTTGACGGGTTAAGGTGGTTAAACTGGCAGAGGGTAACCCATTTTTGGATTTTGGTGTTCGGATAAAGGGTTAAACTGGAGGTGGGTTAGGAGTGAGATGTAAATACCCGCTTCTTTCAAGTTATGGCCAGTGGCAGCAGACGTAATATTATCCAATTCACTGAGATGGGAGGAGCATTATGGAAGGGACCAAGCTACCAGGGCAACGGTGGTTGGCAACTCTAGGAGATGAGTAAACAAGTTCGAGCAGGGTCCCCGCATTGGTTCGATAGGGTTGTCCCCAAGCTTTCTAAAGAACAAGCATATGAGTTAGTTCGTCAATTCACATCGATAGAGGTTCAGGCAACCGCCTTCGATGTTAATGCTAATGGATTTCCAGGATTGGATGGCTTAGCTATTCTTTCTTCCTTGACTTCTATAGGTTTTGGTGGGGCATGATGTGGTCTGGACTCCATTGTGGATAATTCACAGAGGGTTTTTCATTCCATGTCGACAAATATGGATGGAATGATAATTGCAATGGAGATTGTTGCGGATTGCAAGCAGAAGAAGATTAAGGGGTTGCTTTGGAAAGTTGACCTTTTCAAAGTATGTGACCATGACCATGTCAGCTTGAGTTTTATTTAGAATTCTCTTTCCAAGTGTAGCTATCCTATTGGGGACATTACTTAGACGCAGAGATGCATGACTATGAGCTCTTACTAGTACTTTAAATGGGCATTAGGTGCATGGGTTCTTCCAACTGCAGAGAGGGGGTCGGACAAAGACGTTGTCTTGCTCATTTACTTTTTTGTTTTGGTGGTTGATGCATCGTTTTGGATGATTTTATGTGTGATTGATGGGATATTCTACATAAGGGTACCATTAGACAACATGTCAATCCCTATCCTTCAATATGCCAATGACATGGTTCTCTTTGTTGAGGGTAGCGCTCGTGGGGCAAATGGGATTGTTATGTTGCTAGATCTTTCTGGAGAGGACTCAAGCCTCAAGCTTAATGGGGACAAGTCTATCTTTCTCCCGTTAGGTTTATTGGAGGAGGACATGGTGACTTGCGTGATCTTCCTATAGTCTCATCATATTGCCTTGTTGATTCAGTTACCTCGACCTTCCTTTGGTCGTTAGCTTAGGTAATTATATTGGTTTCCCGTGGTGGATCAGGTTGAGAGAAGACTTGCGGGGTGGCATGCCCTTTGTCTCTCACGAGGGAGACTTTTAGTCCTTTTGAAGGTGATTTGTCGACCATTCCAATCATCATCTTATCTTCTAGAATCCTTTCCTATAGTATGATAACTGTCTGGAGACTGTGAAGAGACAATTTTTCAAATTTAGTGTTGGGCTCATGGTATACTAGTAGCTGGTTGAAGGATGATTGTGTTGTTTAAGGATGATGGTGGCTTGGGTGTGCTTGACTTGGAGACAATGAACAAGGATCTTTTGACAAAAGGGGTCGTTTGAATATGGAGCAATGGATTGGTCCCTCTTAGCACTTTGTTGTCGAAGATTTATGGTGTTCCGAGGGTCTTTTCTTAGAGGTTTTCCTTCGTGTCTGTCCTATCAAACCTTTTCTTAGCTTCGTGGAGTTGTTGGCTATGGTGGGGGCTCTTTGGCTGGGAGGTAGTATTAGAACTAGTTGAATGGTTAGTTATTGATGAAGAAGGCTTATACGATACACTTCATTTATTTTGGATCCTATGTCCTCATTGGGCTAGATTGGGGTTAGAGGATCGCATATGGGTTAAGGTTTTTGTTGCGGATGCTAGGTAGACAATCTCTATTAACAACTAAGAGGTGGGCCACCTTTTTAGCAAATTTGGTGGATTTTCTATGCGTTTGCAGAGAGGGTGCAAAGGACATTTGCCATCCCTTTACATGCTCGACATCGAGAGATATTTGAACAGACCTTAGTTTCATCAGGACTAGTGCGGGGAGCTCCTTGGACTCTCTTGGGACATCGGGCAATGTGTAAGAATACATTAAGATCTAGGAAGCGACTACATTACGGGAAATATGCACGAGAAATGGTGTTATATTCTGAGGGGAGTTATTTTATATTGAGAATGTTCAAGAACACACCAAGTTCCTTCAAGTTTTTTGGTCTTTGTAATTTTAATATATAAACTATGAATATAAAATTTTTGGGCGCTTGGCATTGAGATTTTACACTCTTTTTTCTTAAAAAAAATTGGTTCAATTTTAACTCAAGTTCGATTTGTTAAAAATTCTATTAGGATTCGATTTGAAAATAATCAAACCAAACCTAAACAAATGTTTAGATTCGTTTATATAACTTGAATACGTAGGTTCCTTAAAGTTCGGTTCGTTAAAGTTTGATTAAATTTGGCATATGCGTATGCAGGATATGAGTGTGAGAATCTACATAGGTATGCATGAATTATCCATGCATGTTGGGATGGAACTTATAAGGTTTCTTTAACATATACTCATTAGTTAAAAAATATAAGAACCTTTATCAAGATTGAATGAATCATGTTATTTATGCAAACCTTAAGTAATGTTTGATTGAAGAGAAAAGGTTACATGCCATATGTTCTTGATGGTTTCTTCTAAAACAAACCCATAATCAATGCAAAACGGTATATAAAATGATAATAAGGTTTATTCTTAAATTGAACTTAAAGAACCGAATCAAACTTTCGCAAACTAGGATTTGAACAATATTTTCAACTTACTAAACCAAGCCCAAATCCTTAAATATGGTAAATGAACTATACCGAACCTGGGTAGGTTCTCTTAGATTCGACTCAGTTTCATCCTAAACAGATAAAGGATATAAGAATAAGAAAGAAACATGGAAAACGATGAGAAAATCCAGGTTGTGATAAATTTCTTAAAAGTGTATGATAAGAAAGGATCAATCAATAAATATTAAAATATAAAATTAAAGATCTTTTCTTTAAAATGAACCATCTAAACTCATAAGTCGGTTTTTTTTAAATATCCATACTACCGCATTAGCAAATGTTGTAGTTTCACATAATCAATAAGGATACATGCCAAAAGCAATACAACTTGCCATGTCATGCACCGCATAGGTAAAATTCGTAGATAAACATACAATGGATCATCGAGGCAAGTGCTGACATTTGCAAATTATCATATATTTAAGGTCCTGAAATTAGACGAAGAATCTATTTGGGAAGAAAGTGCCACTTACCTTCCATCTATCACACTCATTGTTAAGCTATTTGCAGATGCAACTTCCGAATTTTGGATATTTTTTGTTGTATCATGTTGGCATGCCCAGCTTGTGAAGTTTGGCTTCTCAGGCGTGGAAGCTATGGGAGCGTGATTCTCCAACATGAAAACTACAGAAGACATGTTGGGCCTATCAGCAGGGTCATCCTGCACACACAGGAGTCCGATGTGCATGCACCTGCCAACCTCTTGCAATGAATCAGAATCACGCACTGACGGAGCTGAGATCTCCCTTACATTTCCACTTCTCCATGACTTCCATGCCTGGAAATCATCCCTCATTTTGTATCAACATCTAATGTATTAAAATATATATATATGAAGAGTTGCACTGCTATGTATCTTGCTTACGAATGACAGAAGGCTTGGAAATGCTGCATCAAGGCGGAAACTGGTGTTTCTTCGCCCGCTGATGATTTCAAGTATCAACACCCCAAAGCTGTATACGTCAGATTTTATAGAAAATGATCCTTCCATGGCATACTCCGGAGATATGTATCCACTGCAAGTTAACAATAACCATGATTAACATTTCTGGACATGGAATGTAAACTAAGTATGTTGACAACAACATGATGAATCAGATTTTATAGAAAACAATCCTTCCATGGCATACTCCGGTGATATGTATCCACTGCAAGTTAACAATAACCATGATTAACATTTCTGGACATGGAATGTAAACTAAGTATGTTGACAACAACATGATGAATCAGATTTTATAGAAAACAATCCTTCCATGGCATACTCCGGTGATATGTATCCACTGCAAGTTAACAATAACCATGATTAACATTTCTGGACATGGAATGTAAACTAAGTATGTTGACAACAACATGATGAATCAGATTTTATAGAAAACAATCCTTCCATGGCATACTCCGGTGATATGTATCCACTGCAAGTTAACAATAACCATGATTAACATTTCTGGACATGGAATGTAAACTAAGTATGTTGACAACAACATGATGAATCAGATTTTATAGAAAACAATCCTTCCATGGCATACTCCGGTGATATGTATCCACTGCAAGTTAACAATAACCATGATTAACATTTCTGGACATGGAATGTAAACTAAGTATGTTGACAACAACATGATGAATCAGATTTTATAGAAAACAATCCTTCCATGGCATACTCCGGTGATATGTATCCACTGCAAGTTAACAATAACCATGATTAACATTTCTGGACATGGAATGTAAACTAAGTATGTTGACAACAACATGATGAATCAGATTTTATAGAAAACAATCCTTCCATGGCATACTCCGGTGATATGTATCCACTGCAAGTTAACAATAACCATGATTAACATTTCTGGACATGGAATGTAAACTAAGTATGTTGACAACAACATGATGAATCAGATTTTATAGAAAACAATCCTTCCATGGCATACTCCGGTGATATGTATCCACTGCAAGTTAACAATAACCATGATTAACATTTCTGGACATGGAATGTAAACTAAGTATGTTGACAACAACATGATGAATCAGATTTTATAGAAAACAATCCTTCCATGGCATACTCCGGTGATATGTATCCACTGCAAGTTAACAATAACCATGATTAACATTTCTGGACATGGAATGTAAACTAAGTATGTTGACAACAACATGATGAATCAGATTTTATAGAAAACAATCCTTCCATGGCATACTCCGGTGATATGTATCCACTGCAAGTTAACAATAACCATGATTAACATTTCTGGACATGGAATGTAAACTAAGTATGTTGACAACAACATGATGAATCAGATTTTATAGAAAACAATCCTTCCATGGCATACTCCGGTGATATGTATCCACTGCAAGTTAACAATAACCATGATTAACATTTCTGGACATGGAATGTAAACTAATTATGTTGACAACAACATGATGAACCAAAAATAGAGGTATATTCGCATTTATATCGAACAAATATGTCATTGTGTAATCAGTACGAGATTTGATTATTCATCTGTGAAATTAAGATTGATCTAGGAAAAATAATACCCCAAAAAATAAAAACAAACATAGATCAAAAATATAGAAGAAGAAGATGAGAAGGTCAGATCAAAATTACCATCATGTCCATAAAAAGATTTCGTTGAAGACAAATTGCCTCCATAGTATCGATGTAGTGGTTAAACTACTCATTCACATGACAAGAGCGGGGCGGATCCTCTGTTGTGATATCCCCTGCGTCACAACAAGGGACATCACAGCAGACGATCCTCTCACTAACAAGAGACTACATGGAGGCTTGCCTTTTTTACTCGATTTTCCGTGAAAATCACTTTAGAGAATGTTGGCTAAGATACCAAGTTAGCATAAGCTCTATCAAGAAGTAAGGAAGACCAAAGAACAAAATATTATAGAGTTTGTTATGTACCGTCTAAGATACATAAAATTATATAAGGATGATATTCTATAAATATGCAAGCGTTTGTGTTCAAACTTTCATCATCTGGGAAAGCCAAATATATTTTACATAATTACAAAATAAATGAAGTTGGTAAATACATATTGTTGGAATATTTGTTTATATGCATCGCTTGAGTAGATGGGTAAACGGATCCCTCCAGGATTCATTTACCACATCCAGTGGTTTAATCCTACATCTACGAACTGTGGAATGTGGAGACTCAACGAGGGCTATATAAGAAGCCCTACACCCCATGTATTCAGATGAGAAAAGCAATATGCTATCTGCCCTTTGAGGCATTCTCCCGTGGTTTCATCCTGCTCTTTAGGGAGTAGGGTTCCACGTTAAAATTCTGTCTTCTTCAGTGTCTTTATCTTTATTTATCCGATACGCTTCCGCATTCCTATTTTCTAACATGGTATCAGAGCGGGTCGATTCTCGAGGATTTTATGATTTTGTTTATTTGAAATTCGATTATCAAATTTATTCGAGATTCGATTATTTCTGAAGATTATCGTGTTCAACTATTGTTCGAGATCTGTTCAGATTCAGGCGACAAAGACTCGATGTTGCCCTATTCAGATCCATGCATCACTCATATGTACTAGGGTTCATCTCCAGAACCCTAGAATTGGGATCATTGTTCTCCGATTCTAGCCACCAAGGCGAAGGTCTTCTCCAGCATCCCTCTCCCATCTCTAAGCGCCCTCAAGGTGGCACTGATGAACGTGAAATTTGCCTCTTTAATAATCTTGAATTGTCGTAGTATAGGAGGCAAATTTGGTTCAGCAAAAATCACAATCTTTTGAATGTTGTGGATTATTTATACTTGACAAGTCTACCAAGGTCGAATGTAAGGACACATCTACCTAATTCATTTATCAAATTTTGATTCATGAAGCACAGCTGTGAATTATTTTCAATTTGAGGTCTGTAAGATGCATTATGCTAAATACAATGCAACACTATGATGTATGCAATTTTTAGTTGATTTTTGTGCAATTTAAAGAGGATGCATGAAAATAATGCAAGGAAATTTATAGACAGACTAAAAATTACAAATGTACCCTAAAAATATGAGCAACATAATAGAAAATGAAATCAGAGTCATTTTAATCCCAACATTAAAAACAATCATCAAATCAGAGCACGGATAAAGAGAGCAAGGTCCTCATCTATCACAAAAAAATCACTTCATTTAAAACAGTGGCAAATGAAAAATTTAAACATGCTATGATGTAGAGGAAGAAACAAGGATAAAACGAAATTAAAATCATGCAATTTGGACCTAGGATGCTCAAGTTATGAAGAAAACAATGCAGGGGCATAATTATAATAAAAATGCAAGAAAAATAAAGGATAAATATTACTTTTAGGTCCCTAGAGGGACCTAAATGCAAATACCAAAAACCGCATGGATCGTAGTGTAAATTTTCCATTGCGCGTAGGGACCTTTTTGCAATTTCTGAAAACTTGGAGGGCATCCCTGTAATTTACCTAGGCACGCACGTGAGGCACGTGTCTGGGGACCAAATTGTAAATAGCAAAATTCTTGGGGTCCTTCGTGCAAATTTCCCATGACCTCACGTGCGATACACGTGAGGCGCCTAGGCTCAGGAGGGCGCCTCTGCTCGGGCCACGTGGCATCGTATGGAGGCTCGGGTCGAGGGTCAGTGGGACCCGAGCCTATAGGTCTGGAGAGGAGGCTCGGGCACCACGTAGCTTCATCGTATCCGTCTGATCCAGATGATCGGACGACACCTGTAAGATCATCTCCTCCGCAGGTCACCGGAGAAGGCGGGGCTCAGGCGACCTACCTTTGGCTCCGCCGTGCCTCGCGAGGCCTTCTGATGGTCGAGGAAGCTTGTTGGAGGTCTGACGGAGGAGCTGGATGTTCTGCGACGCTCCAGAGTTGTCTGAAGCTGCTCGGCGAAGCATGGTCGTCGGAGGAGGAGCTCGAGACCGGCGGGGCCGCGCGAGCTCCGATCATTGAGAAGAACTGACCTGCAGACATTAGGATAGATGAAGCATGCATTGTGCAGTGCGTGGGAGTGATGTGAATGAAATGGAGGCCGTGGGGAGCGACGGGAGTGGTGGCCTGCATCTTCTTCTCCGGCGAGGTGGAGCAGAAGGGGGACGAATCTGAGGGAGGTTCTAGAGAAGGGAGGGGTGTCGACGAAGGTGAAGGTGATGTGGCGGAGGCAATGGGGTAGTCAAATGGAGGTGAGGTTGATTGTAGGCGGGGGAATAAATGGAAGAAAACACAAGAAAAAGAAGGGGAGGGAGGACCTCGTCAGAGAGGGGAGTCCGGTGAAGGTAGTGGCCTGGGCTGGGCTTCAGATGGAGCCCCGGTCTTCGCACAACGAGGCTGACCTTTCCTCGGTGCTCGGCGGAGCACGGTGCATCGCGACATGGCCAGAGGCCATGGATCACACTGGAGTTCTCACGGCCATGATCGCTTCACAAAGCCAGCCCTCCGCTGTCACCGGAGGGCGGCCGAAGCTAGGTAGGAGGCCTCCAAGTGGTGGATCGGCTGAAGGTGGCAGAGGAGGTGGTTAAATAGGAGGGGATGGTCGAACGTTATGAGGTGGCGATGGGTTTTCAAACAGAGATTTTAATGTGGCGGAGTGATGGAGGGTGTTAGTAAGGGGTCAGCGAGAATGGCGGGGGAATGGGGGACATGTAGGTGGTGTTTCGAGAGGAAGAAGATGGTTGGGATGCTCTCCATAATAGGAAGGGGGAGGAGCATTGGTGATGCGTAACGCCAGGAGGGAGCAGGTAACGGAGGTAGGAGACGATGATCGAGCCGTTGGATCTCTCGATCCAATGGTTGGGATGGGTGCGAGAGCAGAGGGTGGAGATCAGATCCTTAGGATCTGATCGTGCGGTGGAGGAATGGGCGCTAAAGAACGGCCCAGATGGAGAGGTAAGAGAGATCGAATGGCCGGGAGAGATTGGGCGACGTGGAGAGATGGGAGTTGTAGGATGTGAAGGGGATCGAGTAGCTGAAAAATAGGCGGGATCGGATGGATGAGATTAGATCTCAGGAGAGATCTGATGGCTGGAAGTAAGCGATATATGGACGGTGGGGATTGAGGCGGGACGAAGTGGATCCGACGGCCCAGATGGGCACTGGGTGGTGGAAGGGGAAGCGGGCCACGTGGGCGGCCCAGAGGGCGCCACGTGGCCCAATCAGAAAATTCAGAAGAATAAATACAAAGAAAAATATGAAAGAAATAGTTAGAGGCATAATTAGGAAAAAGTCAAAACATGAAAGTTGTTCGATCTCGACGAGATCTACAAGTTTCATGTTGGACAAAAAGTCAAAAGAGGTCATTTGTACAAAAAGTATTTTTGGGGGTATTTTTAAGGGGGGATAAAAATACCAACTTTTTGGTCTTGAGATAATTTTGTATTTTTTAGTCTTTTTAATGGTCATTGAATTATGGACAATTAATCTATCTAATTTTTAGGGGTTTTTGATGATAAAATAAATACAATAAAAAATAAGTGAGATTAAATATAATTAATTGTGGTAAATTATACACAATATATTACAGGATAAAAATAGAGAATTAAAGGAGATTTTTATTGGTTTGATTAAGCAGGGGGTTTAATAGATTGTTTTTAGCATGATGAATACGAGATTCATCATACCCCTATACTTAAACCATGCTCGTTCTCGAGCATCTAAAGAATGAAGGAGTCGGATCAATTCCTGACAGTGCAAGTGAAGATTTCAATGCTCGATCTTTCGAAGACTCTTAATTTAAGAGATCCTAAAATTCTGGGTTTATCCAAGCCTTAGTCAGAAGGAATCCAACTTCTCTAATTATCAGACTCTCTTTTTGTACATATAATATAAGGATATGAAATTAAGTGTACTGCATTTCATGAGAGTCGAGTCGAGGCATCACTTAAAGTTCCAGTCCCAAAGACTCTCCTCTAGACCTAATCCTCAATACTAGGGAATAAGTCTATTCTTGCTTCAGTCAACTGTCTCATTAGTTTGTCAGACTTGAAAGTGTAGATGGACAGCCAGATGATGGAGGGAATGGGATTGTGTCTATTTTTCTCTCCCTCACATTGGAACAAGGGGCCTCTCGAGTGCCTTTTTACTCAACATATGTAAATTTTTATATTGTTGATCAATGTGTCCGTCAAGAGAGTTGGAGTCGTCTGCACTTGTTTTTCTGAGAGTACACCGGGGTGTGTCTTTTCTGAGTATCTAAGATATCTTCGACACCTAGACTTGTATCGCTTACGATGCAAAGTCCTTTTTGTGGTGTCAGCCCGACTCCTTGGTCCTAATTAGCGCTTGGTCCAAGTGGACACTTTGAAAATGTTTGGGAGCACTCGCCATTGGTGGAAGCTCTTTTGTAATTTGACTTTGGTATTTAGAGCTTTTTCTTTGACATTTCTTTTCTTTTATTGATTAGCTCCACTGCTTTTACCAAAAGTTTGGTGCACACTGATCAACAATTTCCATTAAGTTTCATCACACCCTGGCGCATAGGTAAATATCAAAGAGATAGCATATGAATCTTGTTCACATACTGGCTAGGGTTTTGCTGACACTTAGGTTTTCTGAAGCCTTCATTAACTTTATCCCATCCTCGAATATCATTAAATCTGATCTAAACTCAAATCTCTAGTCCCAGTTCCTCAAGTGATAACTCAACTCATCTCATCAATCATGCAATTGTGAAAGTGATTTGTGATGATCATATTCTTTTGAAAGTAGAGATGAAAAGTGCAATATAGCGCTCAAAACTTTCGAACTAGGGAAGTGTGGATATTTAAGTTTAAAAATCGTAATGACTAAGGCATGTTAACTCAGACTCTCAAGATCACAGAAATCCAGTGTCCTCAAAATCCTCAAGCCTTGAGTGAATGTGTTTGTGTCAGGAATACACCAACTCCTTAGTTAGTGATTTTTGTGTGATTTTTGACTTTTGCAGATTTATATGGGTTTTAATTTTCATTTTTTTAATTCTTTGGAGAGACAATGACTGGCCCAAGCTCAAATGAATAAAAGTATCCACTCTCAGCCAGTATGGGTGTAAGTAAGGGCTGACAAACAGACTCGTGTTACTTGAGGACGGGGCCATATGAGGTGTCCTCTAAACCACCCACTCTGCTAAGGGAGACCGAGGTTCCCTCACTGAAAGTGTCTACTAAGACTAGTAGTCAGAGTCTAATTCAAAGAAAGGTTTTTAATTTTTAATTTTTAATTTTTAATTAATTTTTTTGAAAAGAGTTATTACAAAAATTATCCCTCAATTTTTAAGAAAAAATTTACAAGGTTTTTACAAAACTCAGTTCACAAGTTTACCAAAACCCAGCCCGAAAACAGAATTTAAAAAGTTTTAAAATACGAGCTAAGGCTAAAGTAAATATACAATAATATACCGTATACCCCCTATACTTAAGTTATGCTATGTCCTCATAGCACAAGTGATATGAAGCCATGCCTCGATCAAATATAGAGTGATATAGCAGAACTGAGGAGGAGGATCCCTCTATACTTAGGTCAAAAGTTGACCTGAGTACAAGTAGATAATACGAGGGAGGGATGAGCAGGCAGGTCCCCCCTATACTTAGGCTACAAATAGCCTTAGTAAGGTCTGAGTTAGGGGGGTCTGTACTATGATACAAGGGTGGAGGGGGGTTCGTGAAATATACACAGAGAGAGAGAGAGAGGGAGAGAGAAAGAGGGTGAAATATACAAAGGGAAGGGAGATGGGGGGGTGAGTGTGCAAATGTGTGTGTGTGGGGGGTAGATCATTAAGTGATCTACCTCTTCTTCTTCTTTTTGTTTTTTCCTTTTTTTACAACAAGCAAGCCCTCTATTATGAGGGTTGTTAAAATAAACATGCACATGCAACACACGTTTTTTTACATTATGCAAATGCAGGCTGACTGATAAATGCTCCTAAAATTTCTTCACAAATTCTTCTGCGGACTCTTCAGTGGAAGCTCCCAACTCCACGCCTCCATGAAGATCAAGCGTCCTCGATTTTTATGGGCCCTGCCACAAAAGAGAAAAGTTAGAAAAATGCAGAGGAATTTAATCAGCAGACATGATGCAAGAAATGATGCATGAAATGAGGACCTGTAAACCTTGAAAATATTCAAAAAGAATTCAACAAATAAATTAAGTTCAGCCGTGTCCCGGGCAACGGTGCCATTTGATGAACGTCAAATTTATCTCTCTTTAATAATCTTGAATTGTCGTAGTATAGGAGGCAAATTCAGTTCAGCAAAAACCACAATCTTTTGAATGTTGTGGATTATTTATACTTGATAAGTCTACCAAGGTCGAACGCAAGGACACATCTACCTAATTCATTTATCGAATTTTGATTCATGAAGCACAAGTGTGAATTATTTTCAATTTCAGGTTTGTAAGATGCATTATGCTAAATACAATGCAACATTATGATGTATGCAATTTTTAGTTGATTTTTGTGCAATGTAAAGAGGATGCATGAAAATAATGCAAAGGAATTTATAGACAGGCTAAAGATTATAAATGTGCCCTAAAAATATGAGCAACATAATAGAAAATGAAATTAGAATCATTTTAATCCCAACATTAAAAACAATCATCAAATCAGAGAACGGACAAAGAGTGCAAGGTCCTCATCTATCACAAAAAAATCACTTCATTTAAAACAGTGGCAAATGAGAAATTTAAACATGCTATGATGTAGAGGAAGAAACAAGGATCAAAACGACACTAAAATCATGCAATTTGGACCTACGATGCTCAAGTTATGAAGAAAACAATGCAGGGGCAAAATTGTAATAAAAATGCAAGAAAAATAAAGGATAAATATTACATTTCGGTCCCTGGAGGGACCTAAATGCAAATACCAAAAACCTCCTGGGTCCCAAATTAAATTTTCCATTGCGTGTAGGGACCTTTTTGTAATTTCAAAAAACATGGAGGGCTTCCCTGTAACTTACCCAGGCACGTACGTGAGGCACGTGTCTGGGGACCAAAGTGTAAATAGAAAAATTCCCGAGATCCTTCATGCAAATTTCCCAGAACCTCACGTGTGGTGCACGTGAGGCGCCTAGCGCGGGAGGGCGCCTTTGCTCGGGCCACGTGGCATCGTCTGGAGGCTCGGGTCGAGGGTCGGTGGGACCCGAGCCTATAGGTCTGGAGAGGAGGCTCGGACACCACGTGGCTTCGTCGTATCCGTCCGATCCAGATGATCGGACGTCACCTGTAAGATCATCTCCTCCGCAGGTCACCGGAGAAGGCGAGGCTCCGGTGACCTGCCCTTGGCTCCGTCACGCCTCGCGAGGCCTTCTGATGGTCGAGGAAGCTTGCTGGAGGTCCGGCGGAGGAGATGGATGTGCTGCGACGCTCTGGAGTTCTCTGAAGCTGCTCGATGAAGCATGGTCGTCGGAGGAGGAGCTCGAGACCGGCGGGGCCGCACGAGCTCCGATCATTGAGAATAACTGACCTGTAGACGTTAGAATAGACGAAGCATGCATTGTGCAGTGCGTGGGAGTGATGTCAATGAAATGGAGGCCGTGGGGAGCGACGGGAGTGGTGGCATGCATCTTCTTCTCCGGCAAGGTGGAGCAGAAGGGGAACGGATCTGAAGGAGGTTCAGGAGAAGGGAGGGGTGTCGGCGAGGGTGAAGGTGATGTGGCGGAGGCAATGGGGTAGTCAAATGGAGGTGATGCTGATTGTAGGTGGGGGAATAAATGGAAGAAAACACAAGAAAAAGAAGGGGAGGGAGGACCTCGTCGAAGAGGGGAGTCCGGTGAAGATAGTGGCCTGGGCTGGGCTTCAGATGGAGCCCCGATCTTCGCACAACGAGGCTGACCTTTCCTCGGTGCTCGGCGGAGCACGGTGGCGCCGCGACATGGCCGGAGGCAATGGATCACACCAGAGTTCTCACGGCCATGATCACTTCACAAAGCCAGCCCTCCGCTGTCACCGGAAGGCGGTCGAAGCTAGGTAGGAGGCCTCCAAGTGGTGGATCCAGCTGAAGGTGGCAGAGGAGGTGGTTAAATAGGAGGGGATGGCCGTGCGTTATGAGGTGGTGATGGGTTTTCAAACGGAGATTTTAATGTGGCGGAGTGATGGAGGGTGTTAGTAAGGGGTCAGCGAGAATGGCGGGGGAATGGGGGACATGTAGGTGGTGTTTTGAGAGGAAGAAGATGGTTGGGATGCTCTCCATAATAGGAAGGGGGAGGAGCGTTGGTGATGCGTAATGCCAGGAGGGAGCGGGTGAAGGATATGGAGAGATCCTCAAGCGCATCACGGAAGCGTGAGCGTCGTATCCGATACGACGAAGAACGACTAGTCGCACTAGTTGTTCGGTGCAGCGGAATTTAAAAAAATTTTGTTCGATGAAACCACATGATCCAAGAACCATTCTCGGATCGTTTCATCTATAACCACAGTAAGTATAATGCAATACCTCTTGAAGCGTGGTTGATCGAGTCTCTAAGAGAAGAGACCTCCTGTCTCAAGTCCGATCATCGGAGAGATCGCTTGCGAGCGCGGGGATGAACCGCGGTGTCCTCGCAATCCAAGAAGTTGATCCAAGCGCGGTTGCTCCTGATCTCGTCGCACGAGATCGAACGTCTCCTTCGCGGGCGAAGCACTTGAAGTAGACGGAGAACCGCATAGTGTCGAAGCGGTAGCACGAAGGCGAAGGCGACGACGATTCCCTCCACTAGGGTGGACGCCCACCAAGAGGAAGAGGGAGAGAGGGCTGTCGAGTATGAGAGAAAGAGAGAGAGAGATTTGCTACAATAGCATGTGTAAAGAGAGAGCCAAGGGTGCCTCTCTATTTATAGGGTTTTGGGATCCATGGATCTCAATCCATGTGTCACATAAAATCAATGGTTGAGATTGATTTATGACAATCCAATGGTCAAGATTGTTGTTGGTAAAAACCAACAACTTGTGATTTAATTTGATAAAATATATTTGATAAATCAAATAAATATTAATACCAAATCTAAATCAATCAAATAAGAGAGAGAGAAGACAAAGGAGATACTCTCCTTATTTGGAAGAGGGGACGGCCACCAATTCCCCATGGGAATTGAGTGCCGCCCCCCTCATTCCAAACGAGGAGTCCAATCTCCTTATTTTTCTCTCTTCTTATTTTACCAACAACAATTTGTTGATATATTAATTCACCAAAATAATTCTCAATTAATTTTGGGAATATTGCAATCTTGACATTGGAATATTGTGAATCAAATTCACAACCCAAAACAAAATGTAATTTGCATTTTCAATTAATTAAACAATGTGTATCAATACACATTAATAATTAATCTACTAATATAAATTATATTGAACTCTCTCTAATACATTATAAATCACATTTATAATATATTAGGAATAATTGGATATTACTATCCACATTATTCATATCCATAATAATTAAACCACATTTAATTATATTGGATAATTTCTCATACATCATGATAATTAAATCACATTTAATTATCAACTTCTCTTTGCTTAGATCTCATGGAATTGTTCTCAAACCATTTAAGAACAATGCTATTTCTCCTCAGATACTTGGAGATAAGGACATGGCGATTGTATTGTTCCACGTATAGTGACTTGGATATTGAGATCACATCTCAAATCCAGATCCCATGGACCTCTCATAGATGCTTGATTAAATCAAGACCGTAAACCTAATCTTCTCATTGCATCTGAATCTCATTCAGATCAATGTCCAGTACATGGACTAAGATTAGGTCACTTCTCTAATGAGAGGAGTCACTAAAATCCATACCTGTTTCATCACTCCCTCGTAATGGAAGCGTCATGGTTATGCAATCGTTTATGATCAAATCACCCTTCAGGTATTCCTAATACCTGCACATCCTACATACTGGAAGACTCATGATCATCATGAAGATAAAGATCACTTTTACACTGTCATCTTCATAGTCTGATCATTAAGTTTCTCAATCTTGGTCCTTGGGATATGGTACAGATCATATGCTTTCACAAAGCATATATCTTACCTTCAAATTCATATCATGCTTCTAAAGCATGATGACCATGCATGGAATTTGGTCAATCCCAATACCTCATGAGTGAGCTCATGTCTCCCGGTTCACAAGTGAACCTGTATGATCCCTTTGAGAGATCATATTACTCATATGCCCTTACATGCACACCAGCTCGCCGGTGTATAGACCTTGATTAGGTCATCAACCTACTGGTCTGCCAAATGTACATGCTCAGACATATAGTAATATATCTGTCTCTGGTCAGAGGATGTTTGCCTGTGATGTGACAGTATTCATCATAGGTCTTTGGTTATCTCGATCTCGTTAAGTCAACTCATTGACTCAACTAATCTGATACCTCCGAATCAATATTCCTATGCAGAGGACCTGCATCAAGAGGTCGATCAGATATCAGTCTAATGAGATGGGATTGCCATCTCCCACTCAGACTGGAGATCACTACTTGTTAATCATTTGATGATGCTTGATGAGTCCTCTATCTAACTCCTTAGATATTCATCCAAGCATCAGCCTCTATGACTCAATCATTGAATCAACAGCTGTATGATTATCAAGTTGGCCATGGTACATGACCCTTATTGTACAGAGGGACCTTATAGTGCATTCATTCATTCAATATCAGAAAGGGAGTGAAACAAAATCAATAACTTTTATTGATGAATCATTTATTACAATAACATTTATTGTAGGAATGGTTCGCCTCGGGCTCACATTGCTAACAATCTCCCACTAGCCCTCAGAACCATTCAGGAACAAGCCTTAAACCCATACTCATTACATGCTGGTCAAAAACCTTCTGTGTCAGAGGTTTGGTAAGAGGATCAGCAACGTTGTCGGCGGAGGCCACCTTGGTGATGATGATGTCACCACGCTTTTGAATCTCCTGAATGATGTGGTATTTCCTTTCTACGTGCTTGCTCTTCTGATGCCATCTGGGTTCCTTCGCATGGGCAATGGCTCCCGTGTTATCACAGAGTAGCGGGATGGGAGTATCAGAGGAAACTACGCCAAGCTCCTGGATGAACTTGCGCAACCACACCGCCTCCTTTGCAGCATCCGATGCGGCAATGTATTCGGCTTCTGTTGTTGAATCTACCGTAGTGTCCTGCTTCTTGCTTCTCCAGCTCACAGCACCACCGTTCAACAGGAACACAAACCCTGATGTCAACTTTCGATCATCAACATCTGATTGGAAGTCAGAATCTGTATATCCCAAGACTTGGAGATCACCATCTCCATAGACCAAGATGTAATCTTGCGTCCGTCTAAGAT
Source organism: Ottelia alismoides (assembly GCA_037367405.1). Taxonomy (NCBI): domain Eukaryota; kingdom Viridiplantae; phylum Streptophyta; class Magnoliopsida; order Alismatales; family Hydrocharitaceae; genus Ottelia; species Ottelia alismoides. The sequence goes on along the minus strand of JAZKJV010006242.1, from coordinate 180,390 downwards.
ATTTAAATATGTTCTTTACTGCATTCCAGTGTTGTTCTCCATAGCAGGATTGGTAACGACTTACCACTCCCACTGCATGGCAGATATCTGGCCTGGTACACATCATGGCATACATTAAGCTTCCTACGGCTGATGCATAAGGACATCCAGCCATGGCCTTCTTTTCCTCAACAGTTTGAGGAGCCATTCCTTTAGACAGGTGGATACCATGTCTTAAGGGTAGGAATCCTTTCTTGGAACTATCCATACGGAATCGTTCAAGAATCTTCTTAATGTATCCTTGTTGTGACAATCCCAATATCCTCTTCTCTCGGTTTCTGAACAGCTTCAGACCCAAGATGTAAGAGGCTTCTCCAAGATCTTTCATCTCAAAGGTATGGGACAACCAAATCTTCACACTGGTCATCATCCCTGTATCATTCCCAATGATAAGGATGTCATCTACATAAAGCACGATGAACACAATGGCGCTCCCACTAAGCTTCTTGTACACACAAGGTTCATCAGGATTCTGCACAAAATCATAACTCTTTATGGTTTCGTCAAATCTGATGTTCCAACTACGAGAAGCTTGCTTGAGCCCATAGATGGATTTCTTCAGCTTGCATACTTTGCCATCCTCAGTCATGAAGCTCTGGGGCTGCTCCATGTAGATATCCTCCTCGAGGTATCCATTGAGGAAAGCGGTCTTGACGTCCATCTGCCAGATGTCGTAGTCAAGATATGCAGCTATAGCTAGCAATGTCCTGATGGATTTAAGCATAGCCACAGGAGAGAATGTCTCATCGTAGTCGATGCCTTCTCTCTGTGTGTAGCCCTTGGCTACGAGCCGTGCCTTGAAAGTCTCTACTTTCCCATCAGGTCCCCTCTTTCTCTTGAAGATCCATTTGCACCCAATGGGTTTTACCCCTTTAGGTGGATCCTCTAGGGTCCATACACCATTCTTATGCATGGAGTCAATTTCTGACTTCATTGCTAGCATCCATCTATCCATGTCATGATCCGCGAGTGCCTCATCAAATGAAGTAGGATCACAGTCAGTTTCACCTGACACATGGAATCCATACCTTTCAGGTGGTGCAACCACCCTCGAACTCCTTCGAAGAGGTATGGGTGTATCATCTTTATTTACTTCTTCAGTTTCTGGTTCAGGAAGCTCAGAATCCTCAGGAGATTCAATGAGTTCCTTTACTTCATATTTATCTTGACCCTTAAGGAAATCATTCTCCAGAAATTTCACATCTCTAGAAACAAAAACCTTCTGAGTCTCAGGGTCATAGAGTTGGTATCCAATACCATCTCTAACATACCCTATGAAGTAACACTCACGAGAGCGAGATTCTAGCTTGCTTGCATCCACATTCTTTGCATGGACCAAGCATCCCCAAACCCTCAAGTGATTAACACTAGGTTTGGTTCCATACCAGAGCTCATGAGGAGTCTTAGGTACAGATTTGCTAGGAATCTTATTCAGGATATATATTGCAGTCTCTACTGCATATCCCCAGAAACTAAGTGGTAAATGTGCTTTACTCATCATTGAACGAACCATATCCATGATGGTTCTGTTGCGTCTTTCAGCAACACCATTAAGTTGGGGAGTTCCAGGAGGAGTGAGATTGGAAATAATTCCATTCTCTTTAAGGTATTCCTTAAATTCATCTGATAGGTACTCGCCACCTCGATCAGATCGAATTCGTTTAATCTTCCTATCGGTTTGGTTATCAACCAAAGCCTTGAATTCTTTGAACTTTTCAAAGGTTTCAGATTTATGACGTAATAGGAAGATAAACCCGTATCGCGAATGGTCATCAATAAACGCCAAATAATATCGATATCCATTTCGGGTCGCGGTACTGAAGGGACCGCATACATCAGTATGTATTAGGTCAATAATACCTTCACATCTTGTAACCTTGTTACGAAAAGGCATCCTGGTCATTTTTCCTTGAATGCAATTCTTGCAAGTAGGCAAAGGTTGAACCTGTAGAAAGTCTAAAGGTCCATCCTTAATTAATCTATTGATCTTATCAACAGACAAATGACCAAGCCTTTGATGCCAAATCTCATTTGAGAGATTTTCATTCTCCCTGGATCTTTTAGGGTTTTTATTAGTGCTTGTAACATTCATAACACATTTATCAATGCACAATTCATAGAGTCCTCCAGAAGTCAAAATACCATCTGCAATATATTTATCATAACGGTTTATGACTAATTTATTACAGAACAGGAATGAATACCCACTTCTAACTAACTTAGATACAGATATTAGATTCCTTCTGACTTCAGGTACATAAAGACACTCTTTAAGTACTAGGACTCTACCACTAGATAATGATAGTCTGCAGGTCCCGATGGCGACTGCTGCAACACTTGCATCAGATCCCATCTGGATGACTATCTCCCCTTCTTCAAGCTGTCTAGTTTCCTGAAACAAATGCAACAAATTGCATACATGAACAGAAGCACCAGAATCAACTACCCAACTTCCTTCTCGTCCAACGAGAAAGCTGGTTTCAATGATGAATGTATATTTCATACCTGCTGGGGCTTTACCTTTGTCGACCGACTTCAGGTAATCCGGGCAATTACGCCTCCAGTACCCCGGCTTCTTGCAGTGGTGACAGACGTCGGTTTTCTTCGACGCCATTAAAGTGGATGCATTGGAAGACGAGGCAACACTTTGTCCCTTCTTCTTTCTCTTCTGGGTCGGGCCCTTCCGAGAACCTTGCTTCCGACCGCGCTTCCCTTTGACCTGTGCAACCATTGCAGTGCCAGAGGGACCATCTTTCTTCATTACGTCTTCTGCAGACTTTAATGCAGCAAGAAGCCCAACATTTGTCAGTTCCAGTTTATTCATGTGGAATGACACTACAAAGTTATTGAAAGATTTGGGCAATGACAGCAGAATGAAATCAGATTGCATGTCTGCATCCATCGTCGCCCCCAGAGTCTCAAGCTCTGACAAGTACCCAAACATTTTGAGCACATGATCGCGGACCGAGGTCCCTTCCTGCATCTTACAGCGAAGAAGATCTTTCATAACATTGTACCGCTGGGTGCGGTTAATGTCACCAAACATATCCTTTAGATTCTGCATTATATCCTGGCAAGTGCTCATCTCCACATGTTGCTTCTGAAGAACATTGGAGAGAGAACCCAAGATATAGCATCTAGCCAAGACATGATCTTCATCATACTTGTCATTATATGCTTTGTCTTCCTTAGATTTAGGGTTTTCAAGTTTGTTTTCATGGAGCACATAACTGATGCGCTCTGCCGAAAGCACAAGCTCCAAATTACGGATCCAATCCGAGTAATTTGGTCCGGTCAATTGGTTGACCTCCAGAAGCCTGTTCAGTGGGTTCATGGCCTTCATTTTCTGAAATTGAGAATGCACTATATTAGAACATATAATCATATATTCAATTTAATTTTATTTGATTAAGGCATTTTAAATCAAATTAGTCTTGCTATGTCAACTATGAAAGTTTATTCCCTTATTCACTTTCAAAGTAGGAGATATACTTACCAATATATCTCAAGCAAGAACTGGGATCTCCTCTTTATCTTTGTTACATCCCAATAATATGAGAAACTGTAACTCCAATAAAGAGAAGCGGGAACACATTCCACCTTGCAAGTCCAACTTGCATTCCCAATTCGGTCTTTAATACCCAGGCCCACCACCCCTAAGGTGATGTTGACCTGTCATTAATTGAACCAACCGTCAACAGGATTAGAACTCGCTATACGCAATCCAATATAGCCCCAATAATATGAGGATCCGATATTGGGGTCACTACGCATACGGCCTTACTCTTTCGAGAAGCAAAGAGTCCGATCCAGATGCGCTTGTATATAGGAGCTGTCACTACGTACAGGCGTCTCCTATATACAATCCCTGGCGACGGAAACCCTTCGCCTTGACGGGAGACCATGGATGTCACTTATGTGATCCTCCACCTCTTATTCAAATTCAATTAATTACTATGAATCACATTCATATAATTAATTCTTCCAAAGGAATTATCAACTCTAATCATATTAGAGTATTCTCAATTGGATATAATTAACTTAATCATATTAAATTAATTATCAATCCAATTTAATCAATCAAACTTAATTTTATGCTTGAATATACATATATGATATTATTCTCAAAGTACGTATTAATTCGAATTTTAATAATTAGAAAAATACATCATAATCCCTCGGACATTATCCCGGCCCTACCCGCTGTCATGGCCAGTACCGGCGGGAGTGGGGCGGACCACATACGTTGCAACCCGCTGACCCAGCGATCCCCGACTAGACACCATATCCACCTCGGGAAAGGATAATGCCAAATTGATTATTTTGTACTTGAGATGATCATCGGTTCTTCAACCGAAATTATACCATATAGTAATCAAAATAATTTTGATTTTAAGGAAATTTGCTAGGCAAATTCCCAAGTCTATTCAAGCAAGAAGTTTGATGATTGCAATTCCAATTAAGGTTTAGATCAAATCTAATCAACTAATTGGTTGGGGTCAAGTCAATTAGGCAAATAATCATGTTTCAATATTTCATAAATATTTTTCAAGATTATTTCACGAAATTAACAATTAATTTCTCTAATTGACAATCACTTGGTTCTAGATTAGGAAAGCAATTTCAGCAGTGACCCCTACTTACTAAAATTGACATATCTCAATCATATTAAATCCAAATTAAGCAAAGTCAATTACTAAAGTTTGCTAATTTGATTTAGGACAGAACCTAAGTGGTGTTTCACGCATTTCTAGGCAAGTCTAAACAGTAATTAACATTTTAATCACGTTCAGATTCACAGTTCCCGCAACAGTGCATACATGTCCATTAAAACGACCATATCTCGAGCATACGGAATCCGATTTACGCAAACTCAGATCCTATGGTTTCCTTATTTAATGGGGAACATAATCCAATTATAAAATTCGTGTTTAAACAATTTAAACAGTGCCGAATTTATTTACTAAACAGATCTGCGAAATCAAATGCGATGAAAACTTTCGCGACCTAAACGAACCCAAGTCGTCCTTGGTTAACGAATCACTATTCGAAACCGTCGACCTAGGGCTCTGATACCACTTGAAGGATATGGAGAGATCCTCAAGCGCATCACGGAAGCGTGAGCGTCGTATCGGATACGACGAAGAACGACTAGTCGTACTAGTTGTTCGGTGCAGCGGAATTTAAAAAAATTTTGTTCGATGAAACCACATGATCCAAGAACCATTCTCGGATCGTTTCATCTATAACCACAGTAAGTATAATGCAATACCTCTTGAAGCGTGGTTGATCGAGTCTCTAAGAGAAGAGACCTCCTGTCTCAAGTCCGATCGTCGGAGAGATCGCTTGCGAGCGCGGGGATGAACCGCGGTGTCCTCGCAATCCAAGAAGTTGATCCAAGCGCGGTTGCTCCTGATCTCGTCGCACGAGATCGAACGTCTCCTTCGCGGGCGAAGCACTTGAAGTAGACGGAGAACCGCAGAGTGTCGAAGCGGTAGCACGAAGGCGAAGGCGACGACGATTCCCTCCACTAGGGTGGACGCCCACCAAGAGGAAGAGGGAGAGAGGGCTGTCGAGTATGAGAGAAAGAGAGAGAGAGAGAGATTTGCTACAATAGCATGTGTAAAGAGAGAGCCAAGGGTGCCTCTCTATTTATAGGGTTTTGGGATCCATGGATCTCAATCCATGTGTCACATAAAATCAATGGTTGAGATTGATTTATGACAATCCAATGGTCAAGATTGTTGTTGGTAAAAACCAACAACTTGTGATTTAATTTGATAAAATATATTTGATAAATCAAATAAATATTAATACCAAATCTAAATCAATCAAATAAGAGAGAGAGAAGACAAAGGAGATACTCTCCTTATTTGGAAGAGGGGACGGCCACCAATTCCCCATGGGAATTGAGTGCCGCCCCCCTCATTCCAAATGAGGAGTCCAATCTCCTTATTTTTCTCTCTTCTTATTTTACCAACAACAATTTGTTGATATATTAATTCACCAAAATAATTCTCAATTAATTTTGGGAATATTGCAATCTTGACATTGGAATATTGTGAATCAAATTCACAACCCAAAACAAAATGTAATTTACATTTTCAATTAATTAAACAATGTGTATCAATACATATTAATAATTAATCTACTAATATAAATTATATTGAACTCTCTCTAATACATTATAAATCACATTTATAACATATTAGGAATAATTGGATATTACTATCCACATTATTCATATCCATAATAATTAAACCACATTTAATTATATTGGATAATTTCTCATACATCATGATAATTAAATCACATTTAATTATCAACTTCTCTTTGCTTAGATCTCATGGAATTGTTCTCAAACCATTTAAGAACAATGCTATTTCTCCTCAGATACTTGGAGATAAGGACAGGGCGATTGTATTGTTCCACGTATAGTGACTTGGATATTGAGATCACATCTCAAATCCAGATCCCATGGACCTCTCATAGATGCTTGATTAAATCAAGACCGTAAACCTAATCTTCTCATTGCATCTGAATCTCATTCAGAACAATGTCCAGTACATGGACTAAGATTAGGTCACTTCTCTAATGAGAGGAGTCACGAAAATCCATACCTGTTTCATCACTCCCTCGGAATGGAAGCGTCATGGTTATACAATCGTTTATGATCAAATCACCCTTCAGGTATTCCTAATACCTGCACATCCTGCATACTGGAAGACTCATGATCATCATGAAGATAAAGATCACTTTTACACTGTCATCTTCATAGTCTGATCATTAAGTTTCTCAATCTTGGTCCTTGGGATATGGTACAGATCATATGCTTTCACAAAGCATATATCTTACCTTCAAATTCATATCATGCTTCTAAAGCATGATGACCATGCATGGAATTTGGTCAATCCCAATACCTCATGAGTGAGCTCATGTCTCCCGGTTCACAAGTGAACCTGTGTGATCCCTTTGAGAGATCATATTACTCATATGCCCTTACATGCACACCAGCTCGCCGGTGTATAGACCTTGATTAGGTCATTGATGAATCTCCATTTCATCACCTTTATTCTATCATTTTGGCCTCAAAAACCCCAGCAAATGCATGTAAACAGCATTAATTTGTACATAATAGCATTCATTATTCATTGTATTAATTGTACATTAAATAAGGTTTTTAATGCCAAAATTATAGAATAAAGAGAGAAAAGAAAAAGGAATAAAATATTGTAAATATTTTATGACCCTAACCCCGAGACCAAGGCCAGCATGGTATTGGTCGACAAGGAATAAAAGTAGGGGGAGATAAGGGCTGATATACAATAAATACCTCATTTATTTATTCATCCCTTTATGCATTTTTGACACCTATTTTATGCATAATTATTTATTCATCAAATAAAGAAACTTTGTTCATAAAAGTTGTAGATAATAATGTAAATAAAAATACAAAATTGAGTTTGTATAAAAATAATACCCAGTGTACATTTTATACACATAATAAAAAGCCAAAATCTCAACTTCACAGACCCACATCTTGCAAATAAAAACTCCAAATCACCCAAACTCACCTTTAATTGTATATAGCATTTCATAAACTATTTTATAAAATTGGTTTCATAATTTTTGGAGTCCATCTGTGGAAGTTAGGTTTTTGGCCCTTCTTGTACAAAATACCTGATTAAAATATTCATTTTATTCAATACTCATTATTTTTATAAATTCATATTTTTAGAATTTTGTAGATAATGTATATAATTCATGTACATATTGACATTAGAATAAAACCAAAAATAATTTGGAAAATAAAATAAAACTATGTAATATATATAGGCAATATACTTATATGGAGTATGTACACAAATAAAAGGGGAAAAACATTCTTTAATTATTCAAATCTCTTATATTTTTGTAATAAAGTATATAGTATATGTGTCCTATTAAAAATACAAATCCTTAATAAAAACACATAAAATTAATTAAATAAATACAATGTGTATAATATATAGGTAAAGTACCTATATGTATACTTACAAATACATAGACCTATTTATTTAAAAATACAAATAAACTTATAAAAATCAAACAAAAATATCTTTATACTCACAAAAATAAGTTATAAATTTATAAAATAAGCCAAGAAAATAATAAAAGAAAATAAATAAATTAAAATATCCAAAAATACATGTAAATACATACATATATACATTACTAAAATAAAACTACAATAAAACACCCCGAAAAATTCAATAAAAATCAGGAATAAATACTAGATGAAATAATACACATTTTTTATTTTTTAAGAAAAAATTAATAAAATCATTTAGGATGTCAAATAAATCAATTTTCCTTCAGATTTGCTATTTTGTCTCGTAGTGGCTTACGTGGCCCAATGAGGCGCCGGCCAACGTTGACCCCCTGGTCAACTGTCCCATCTCGCGCCTGGCAGCTCTGAACAGTCTACTCCCCCGATTTCCTCCCTTTTTCCCGGGCACACCATCCATCAATCGACAACGCTTCCTTCACAAGATTTGTTCCCTAATCTTCCATGATGCCCGCCGAAATCACAGATCAACCAAATACTCTCTAGATCATGAAATAATCGCCGTTCATTAAGGCTACTCGCCAATGTTTATAAATAAAAAGCTCCGCTTCCTTCCTCGAATTTGGCCACTTTCATTCCAACCTAAAGCCTAGATCTTGTGCCTGGATTGTTCCTCGTGACAGGGGGAGTAGCCCACCATCGAGACTCGGCCGGAGGGAGGAGAATTTTGACGCGGCGGAGCTCCGGCGTCCGCCCTGCTCCCTGGAGGCCCCCAGGTATAAGAGCTGTCCTTTTAATGCGTTCTTAGTTAGTTTTCAATGTTAGCATTTCATTTCAGTAGTTAGCTTAGTTGTTAGTTGATCACATTAGCGTAAAAATCAAAAATCGAAGTTCGCCGGAGCTCCGCTCCGGCGACTTCTTCATCGTAAACCTCACTGTATCCGACCGCCCCGATCATCCCATCTCGTTCCTCGTCGCCTTCTCCATCTATCACACCCATCAGATCAACCCAGGACCCTTGGTCTTGGCGAATCAGGGTTCCAACTCCGCCGTTCGCCGGAGCCCTTCCGCCCACCTCCATCTTGCACCGCAGCTTCATAACCCCGGGTCGAGGAGATAGCCCTCTCGCCCGCGGTTCTTCCTGTGCAGGTACCACGAGGAATCGAGCCCTTCTGGGCTTGCTTTGACCAGGAAGAGGTTCCTGGGGGCCCCTTTCTTCTCCGACCTCGCTCCACCGACTCAGGCCCCCAGGAGCCATGAGATCACCGTCAGACGACGCGGAAGCGTCCCAGCTACGATCAGAGAGCTCCAGATGCGCGGGGGGTGCCCGGAGGAACCCGAGCTACCCGATCGAAGCTCGCCGAGGGCGAGTTCCTTCCCAGTTCTTCCAGGTGCCTTCTGCACCGTTGGATCGAGAGGTGCGGCCCAGATTGCACGCCAGCCGTTCGATGAAGAAGCACGCCCACCGTCAGATCAGCCGGGACGTTCTAATCCCAGCCCTTCATCGCCGAATCGAAGTCCGCCGTCAGATGATTGCCACGTGTATAAGTGGCGTTCCCAGCGCCGCAGGATGCAAGGCCTTCTTTAGGGGTAAATTTCATACCTCACCCCTTACTTTTTGTATTTAAGGGTTTGCTCCCAAAAATAAAAGTTTCAGTTGTAAATAAGTTGTAAAAATTGCAGTGGACCCCCCTGATGTTTACCTATTTACATTTTAGTCCCTCCACGCCTCACGTGCAGCAACCACGTGAGGCGCGTAAAAATTGCATCTAAACCCTGCCGTGTTCTTGTATTTATGAAATGGTCCTGAAAATAAAAGTTAAAGTGTATTTGTGTTGTAATTTTTGCATGTATGCCCCTGCCAACTATTTTATTTGCAAAAATACCCCTGCTAGGCCATTTAATTTTTGAAGGCTTTGTCTATTTATTTTATGCTTCATACTTAATCGAAAAATCTTGCGAAAATAGACTTAAGCTCCTGTTTGGTCATGCTTGAACGCCATATTTTTAGTTTTGCATTTTGTTGCATTTTTGCATTTATTAAAAATCAAAAACTTGTCTTTAATTCCCTGTCTAACTTATAAAATCACAAAAAAAATATGAAAATGCCTTGAAAAATTCCAAAAAAATTACATGTAGTGTATTTTGTCCTATATTAATGTCAGACCAAAAATCCCTAAAAATCTCAAAAAGAAAACCTTAAAAATTCAAAAATACCCAAAAACTTCAAAAAAAATATAAAAAATCAAAGAAAAATCAGAAAAATATAAACTCAGGCCCTACTTATGCTATATTTTATTATTGTTAGTAGAAAATTAAAGGGGAACATTTTTGAGGCTGTTAGCTATTTTTAATCTCTATTTTTGTGACGGCCAGTACCTAGTCCACTGTTTGCCATGATGTAGCTATTTTAAAATGCTAAAAATATTTGCAAAAATACCCAAAAATTATAAAAACAGTAAAAAGCCATGAAGATCCCAAAAAGATCCCTTTCCTGAATTTTTGACTATTTTTTTAGTGTTTTTGTGAATATTATAACACCCCTTTTATGTGTATATACCTATATCTATATATCCAAAAAAAAAGAAAAAAAAAGAAAAAAAATTATATATATTATATATATATATCTAGTAATATGTAGTCTCTTTAATCTTAATATGATATAAAAAAAAGGGAAAAAAATATAATATATATATATTATCTTATATTTAGATACACCTATATATATATATTACATGTATTATAAGCTATATGCTTAACCTCTATGTATATATATGTATAATAAATTTGTATTATATAAATATATATATAATACTTAAGTATTATATTTTAATAATAATAAAAAAAATAATAAAAAACAAAAAAAAACCCACACAAGGATGACTAAGATTGACACGTAGGCTATGGCATTTTGTGTTGCTCTCTGTGGTTCGACCTCTACGTATTTGTCACTATACATTTTATGGTAGAGTAAAATAAAGATTAATTCACATTTGTTTTGAGCTTGATTGTTGTATTCTTTGGATTGTGGGTTAATTGCTGATTGGCAGCGGTCTTCCATGAGTGGTCGCCTCGGCGACAACACTTCTATTTTTTTATGGTGACCCTCGTGGAGAACGCCCTGTTATCAGATGGCGCCGTTGCCGGGGAGCAATGAGCATAGCCAAATTGATTTTTGTCATTCTTGTATAAAAATGTAGATTCATGATTCATTCTTTGTGTGAGCAGCTAGTGTTTTATTGTCATTAATCACCATGCTTTATTTCTTTATTTATTGTGATTATTTTTCTCTGCTCTATTTAATTGACTAAGTATGCTAATGCAATCTTTTTGTGACTTTGATGCAAGGGACCCCCACGCGAGGATGGCTTCCTAGGAGGCCAAGGAAGCCGAGCTTGGAGGAGGATGGTTTTCTCTTCTCATGACCATCTGGAGAGTGCACCAAAGAAGCAAAGAGAGGGGCATTAGATAGGCTAGATACTTAGGGAAATTATTTTTGTAATTCATGGTGAGAGAGAGACTATTTTGGCATGTAATTAAACAGGACTCTACTCTTCACAATGAGGTCCAGTGCCCGGGTGATTGTTCACCCGGGGGCCTCATCGCGGTTTTTCTCGAGTTTTTATCGCCTTCTTTTATTTTGTTTCCCGCTGTTTTGAGCTTTCCGCCTTTCTTTTATTTTGTTTTGTGTGCTTGGAGCCCCTAGATATAGGTTGCTTGACTCGGTAGCTAGGTCCAAACATTAATAAGAATGCATGTTCCTATAGTCTACTTCGATTGGATCTAGTCAAACTCAAACAAGTTGTAAATTCGTCTCTTAGTCCGCCGCGCCGCGAGCTCACACCCGAACAAGCGCTTTCTCCTAACTCAAATGTGTTGAGCAGAGGAGGGGTGAGCCAAGACCGGACTCTCTTGGGATAGAGACAAATGAGCAACTTATGGTTCTTCACGTTAATAGCAGCTTATGTTTAGGACGATTTTGTGCCTTGCATACCGACATGTAGATAGGTTTAAAAATTCTGTTCTGCATACCGCATGGAGAGAGTTGGGATGCACTGTAAGTCTTCTAACTCAGCATGCATCATTCGGTTCAATGGTGAGATTTCCATCATGGAACCACTTGCACGGCTTTTCCGCTATCTCCCTCTGATTTTGAGCACCTAGGACTTAAATGAAAATCTACAAAAACGTTAGGCGCTGGTATGAAAACAGATCCAAAAAAAAAAGTGAAAACCAAAAATTAAAACAAGGGGACTGCTAAATAAACTTTGACCTTAATTAAAATCTGTAATGGACTATCATTGTACCGGGTTCATAAAGCCCTCATTGTTTTCAGGTACTTTGGAGGGGGACCAAAACCCTACTCCCTTGAGCGAGTGCGACCCCTAAGGATTAGAGCCCAAAACCCAGTCTGCAACTGCCTTGTGTATCGCCTGGATTTCCGAAGTAATGGCGCTTCTATCGTACGTAGGCGAGTAGGACTTGGTCACCAATGGTGACTCTCTGATGTGAGAGCATCGACCCTGTCCGAAGTATTGAGCATAGGCCACGCCTTCACGGGGGTGTCTGTCTCATCGTCCTGCGTCCGAGTAGGTTCTTGCACGCTCACGGGTGATTCCGTTGCGAGCGAGAACCGAAGTATTGGTTTCGCCTATCGGCTTCCTCTCTCTTTTCTTTGGCTGAGTAGGGATCCAGGAAGGGTTACAAGGACTCCAAAAAGTACAGACTACAGGTTACACAGGAGGAGGACAAGTACGGGATACTCTTCCGGCAGTACTCTCTCTCCTATAGGGTAGCGTACTAAGGACTTGTTATAAGATATGCCTGAAAATCACAACTCTAAAAATGAAAAGATAATAAATAGCCGAGCTTTCACGGCTTCACATGGCGTGAGTTGGTGAACCCGATTTTGTCTTGTGTTTGTATGGATCTAGATTAAGGATCAAAAATCAAAGTCCCGCGCCTTTGCGCAAAAATTTTGTTATATTTTCCTTTGACCACCCCGCTCAACCGAGCCTTTCTACTGTTTTACACTCCTTTTGTTCCTCGTTGACCAACGTATCATTCTTCCAAAGATCCGACATTCTCTTGTGCTCCGCGAAGTTGATCCATGGATGGTTTCGTCGGGACCATGCCGACACCTACATCGATTCCATGGACTCACCTTCGCCAATAATTGCGAGGCGATTCCCGAGAACCGATCCGGACTTTGCGGATCGAACTCCAGACTCCTCGTTTTCTACCTTTCTCTTGGCCACCCAATAAACTGGGATCACTTTTGTCCCACTACCGCCGTTGTGAATGGGAGTCGATTACAGTCTACATCATTTTTCCATTCACAACACGCTGGGGTTGACTTGAACTCCAGCCACATCACGGCAACTGAGCATTTATGACAAGTGATCTGATTCGGACCGTCTCATTATGCAGATAGAAGACAGTGCGGGCCCTGGAGACTACTCCGGAGTTCATTTCGTCCGATTCAGACCCTGACATGGCGCCAGGAGGAAAGGGCAAGGGTCAGCAGCCACCCATACCAGAGGGACAGATGCCAGATCAGAACCAAGTCAATGCACAGTTGCTGGCATCCATCCAGGCAATACAGCAGCAACTGACTGAGCAGGCCCTTATGCAGACTGCTTTCCAGGATATGTTGAATGATATGATGAATCGTGACGACGGAAGAGGAGGCCGAGGCAGAGGAGGCAGGGGAGGAGGAGGTGAAGGTGGAGGAGGTGGTGATGACCCCAATGATGATCCTGAATTCCCACCACAGCCGAAGCCAACACTCAAAGAAACATACAATCCAGGAGACAGCCAGATGACCGAGTGGATTCTCATCCCACCGGTACACGCTCACTTTGAGCTGAAACCCCAATTCATTGCCCTTCTCCCTACATTCCATGGCAACACCAATGAAGAGCCATACATTCACCTGCAGCAATTCTCCCGCATTTGCCGCACCACCCACTATCCAAATGTCCCCCTGGACATTGTAAAGATGACGGCTTTCCCCTTCAGCCTACAGGATAAGGCCCTCTATTGGGTCAATCATATGGGAAAGGTTGTGACGACCTGGGAGGAGTTGAAGTCTGCCTTCCTGCACAAATACTATCCTCTCGGTCGGCTCAACCAGATGCGAGCCCGTATTAGCAATTTCTCCCAAGGGGCACATGAGTCCGTACATGAGGCTTGGGAGAGATTCACAGATCTGCAGGAGAAGTGTCCCCACCATGAGATACCTAAGACCAGCCTGGTCCAGCATTTCTTTGGGGGACTCAATATTGAAAGTCAAAGGCTCGTGGACGCAGCATGTGGGGGCTCCCATTTCAACAAGGATGAAGATGTTGTCTGGCAAATTTTCGAAGAAATGGCCGAAGGCGAAGCCGCCCTTTCTTCATCCAAGGCGTACCAAAAGCAGCCCCAGATCCTCCAGAAACAAATTCACATGGCTGCATCGAAAGAAGCAGAGAGAGATGAGAGCTCCAACCTCAGCATCATCGGGGGCCATCTCTCTAAGGTCGACATAATTGAGAAGCGATCACAGGACCTTGAGAAACTCGCTGTGATCGAGAAGAGGACCCAGAACCTGGATAAGCTCGATCAGATCAACAAGAACCTCGAGCTGTTGGTCGGTACGATCAACTCTGTCCAGTCGGCTACACCATCAGACGCTCCCGCTGAGAGGAAAGACGAACCGCAACCGCAGCATCAGCCTCAGCCGAGCCAGCAGCCACCGGCAGTCCAGCACGTGTACTACGTGCAGGCACCCGACCAGGGCCCGCCGCAGCAGCAGATGGTCGTTTACCAGCCAGAGTTCCTTTCCACCCCTGATCCAGTTTTTCCACCACCACCCCTGATCCAAGAAGTTAACGGGGTATGGGCTAATGATGCACAGCCGACCCGTCCTCAGGGACAACTCCAGGGTCAGCCATTTGCCAACCGGCAGTACCACCAACCTCAGGGTGGTCGTTTTGGGCACCCCTCTCAGCAACACCAGCAGCCTCCTCAGTTCGCACATCAATGGAGGCAGAATTTTCCGTATCAGCAGCAGCCGCAGTATCGCCATCCGCAGCCGTATCACCAATACGCGGCTGCTCAGCCTCAACCATACCAGCAGTATCCACCTCCGTCCTACCAGCAACTTCAACTTCCTGCTCCACCACAGCAACACCACCAGCAACCTCCCCACCCATCTAACCAACAACAGCGTGGTCTGCACGCTACATCTTCTGATATGCCCCCAGCTAATCCCACCATGGAGTGTCTAGCCCAGCTTGTCCAAGGGCTAGCGGAGATGACCAAGCGGCTTGATGACCTGACCGCCACTCGCACTACCATTCCGGCGCAGGTCGAAGCCAACCCCAACAATTTCAAGAAGAAGGAGCAGGTAGAATGTGATGTCCAGTCCGCGTGTGATAATGATATTACTGCTTTTACTAATGCTGTTACTCTCAGGAGCGGTAGGGCCTTGCCTCCGCCTGCTACCAAATATGGGGTGAATAAAGAAACAGGTGGATCGTCATCTTCCGCATCAGTCGTACCAGCTCCAGGGGCGGGTGAGGAGGAAGAGGAAGGAGAAGCCAGTCCAGCCGTCGTGCAATGTCATCAGCCTCAGCCAAAAACACAAAAAAATCAGCAAAAACAAAAACAACAAAAAGAAGCATGTAGCAGAAGTGAAGCCGCGCCAGCCTTGGAGGAGCCGCCAGCCGCAGCCGATCCTGTGCCAGCCGATGGAGCCAATGCTACCCTTTTTGATCGCCCAGCAGCATCAGCAGATTTAGATCCAGCTTGTACTCCTTTTTGTAGTCTGGATGTACAACATTCTGTGGGCGATAATCTTGATGTAAATAAGAACTCTAATTTTCCTGCAAGTAATGTGAATATTCCTTTTCCGCATGCAATACAAAAATCCAAAAAAATGGCAAAAAGAAAAACTGCATTGTCTGATCCAGGTGTTGTAGACATTTTGGATAAATTGACTGTTGAGATTCCCTTGTTAAAGGCCGTGGAGTACATGCCAGCTGTGGAAAAAGGATTGAAAGAGGCATGTACTAACAGGCGTCGCCCTGCGCAAGACAACAGACGCCGAGAGGTAGAAAAACACGTTTTGTCCATGGCCACAGTTGCAGCTATCACCAACCTCCCCCAGAAAAAGCAAGACTCAGGAGCACCTCTGATCAGTTGTGTGATCTTCGATCAGGTCTTCGAGCGTACTCTTCTTGACAGTGGTTCTTCCATCAACCTTCTGCCCTCGTCCATAATGCAAGAATTCGGGCTGGGACCGCTCAAGCAGACACGAATGATCCTTCAGTTCGCTGACCGATCCGTTAAGCGGCCCCGCGGTTTGTTGGAAGATGTGATAGTTACCGTGCAGGAGATGAAATTCCCAGCTGACTTTGTAGTCCTTGATATGGACTCTCCTGCACCACTGCTCCAGACTCCTATCATCCTCGGCAGACCATTTCTCCGTACTTCAGGCGCCGTGGTTGACTACGGGTCTGGAAAGATCACCTTCAGCTCGAAGACCCAGCGAATCACCATCAACATGAACAAGGAGCAGAACGCCACAACTGATGAGAGTCAAGCAGCATCAGAAGCAGACTGTGAGTTTATTGCAGAGATCAGAGATTCAGAGTTATCATTGGACGATCTATGGACCCGAGAGATCCTCACTCTTGAGGAGGACTTGGAAAGCACAGTCAGCATATGCTCCGATGATTTGTGGGAGACAGATTCTCAGATGCAGGCGCATCTTCATGAGCATTCACTCCAGACCGAACACGATCAGCTCACCGCAGAACCGTTCGGTACATCACTAGGATTTCAACAGGATGTTGAGGATGGTACTAGTCTCAAAGTACATCCCACCACCAGCATGGTATCAGAAGTGACCGGTAAAGGGGACAGACTGAAACCAGAACTCAAGCCACTTCCTGCAGGCCTGAAGTATGCTTTCCTTACGGGTGAAGAACACATGTATCCAGTCATCATCAGCAGCAGGCTGAATCTGGATCAAGAATCTCGACTCCTCGAGATTCTAGAAAAGAACCGCAAGGCACTTGGTTGGAGCGTATCAGACCTCCGAGGGATAAATCCAGCTCTGTGCTCACACCATATCTATTTAGAAGACGATGCCAAGCCGTCCCGCGAATTTCAGAGAAGGCTAAACCCTAACCTTCGGGACGTGGTCATGAAAGAAATCACAAAGTGGTGTGATGCAGGCTTCATTTATCCCATCTCCGATTCAAAGTGGGTAAGCCCCCTGCATGTAGTTCCCAAGAAATCCGGGCTTACTGTGGTCACAAATGAAAAAGGAGAGGAGATTTCAACTCGGGTACCGACATCCTGGCGGGCGTGTGTTGACTACCGCCGCCTTAATGCAGCAACCAAGAAGGACCACTTTCCCTTGCCATTTATTGATCAAGTCTTGGAGAGATTAGCAGGCAAGGAGTTCTTCTGCTTCCTGGACGGGTACTCCGGGTACAACCAAGTGGCGATCGCCCCTGAGGATCAAGAGAAGACTACCTTCACTTGCCCGTTCGGCACCTACGCCTTCAAGAGGATGCCCTTTGGATTATGCAATGCACCTGCAACCTTCCAAAGATGCATGCTAGCAGTCTTCGCCGAAATGGTAGGCAGTTTTCTCGAGGTGTTCATGGATGATTTCTCCGTCTATGGTGATAGTTTCGATTCTTGCCTCGAGCACCTAGACAGAGTGCTTCAGAAATGCCGGGAAGTCAATTTGGTGCTCTCGTGGGAAAAGAGCCACTTTATGGTCACAGAGGGTATTGTGTTGGGCCATGTCGTTTCCAAACGTGGCATGGAAGTCGACCCAGCCAAGGTGGATGTCATTTCAAACCTTCAGCCACCTCAGTCAGTAAAGAATGTGAGGTCATTCCTGGGGCATGTGGGATTTTACAGACGATTTATCAAGGACTTCAGCCGCATTGCCCGACCTCTGACGGAACTTTTGTGCAAGGAGACAGAATTTATTGTTGATCAGCCAGTTCTCCTTGCCTTCAATCAATTGAAGGAGCTTATCACTCAGGCTCCAATCTTGCAGCCTCCAGACTGGACTCTTCCATTTGAAATAATGACCGATGCGTCAGATTTTGCAGTCGGAGCTGTTCTAGGGCAGAGGAAAGATAAGGTGCCCTATGCCATTCACTATGCCAGCAGAACATTAGATGGAGCTCAAAGAAATTATACAGTAACAGAGAAAGAACTGCTGGCTGTGGTTTTCGCCTTAGAGAAGTTCAGATCCTATTTGTTGGGGTCAAAGGTCACAATTTTCACAGACCACTCTGCTATTCGGTACCTACAGCAGAAGAAGGATGCCAAGCCCAGACTGATTCGTTGGATCCTTCTCCTCCAGGAATTCGATCTGGAAATTAAGGACAAACCTGGAGTTCAGAACGTGGTAGCAGATCACCTCTCCAGAATAGAGCAGCATGACTCTCCTTTGAGCAACGCACCTATCACAGAGACCTTCCCTGACGAAGCTATCTTAGCCGTGGATGCTCTCCCTTGGTATGCTGACATTGTAAATTACCTCGCCTCTGGGGTAATACCTTCGGATTGGACGAAGAATCAGAAGAACAAATTCATGTAGACCATCCGCTTTTACCAGTGGGAAGATCCCCTTCTATTCAGGGAAGGAGCAGATTGTATTTGGCGCAGGTGCATTCCTCAGACGGAGCAATCTAGTGTCCTCGAGCATTGTCATTCGCTCGAATCTGGTGGGCACCATTCTGGAGATCGTACGGCAGCGAAAGTATTGCAGTGTGGCCTCTGGTGGCCCACTTTATTCAAGGATGCAGCAGAATTTGTTAAAAGATGTCTTGATTGTCAGCGACTGAAAGGAACACTCACTGCCAAAGACTCAATGCCTCTGAAAATCATTCAGATAGCATATGTTTTCGATGCATGGGGCATTGACTTCATGGGACCTTTCCCTAACAGTCAAGGTTTTGAGCACATCCTTCTTGCCGTAGATTACGTGAGTCGTTGGGTTGAAGCTATCCCCGCCCGAGCCGCCGACAGCAAAACAGTTTGCCAGTTTCTGAAGAAGAACATCATTTCGCGGTTTGGGATACCGAAGATTCTCATATCCGACGGGGGTAGTCATTTCATCAACAAAGAGGTCAAGAAGTTAACGAAGGAGTACGGAATCGATCATCGTGTCGCGTCTCCTTATCATCCGCAGACCAATGGCATGGCGGAGTTATCCAATAGAGAAATCAAGACCATATTGCAGAAACTTGTTAGGCCAAACAGAAAAGACTGGTCTCAACTCTTGGACTCAGCTCTTTGGGCTTACCGTACGGCCTACAAGTCTCCCTTGGGCATGTCGCCCTACCGTCTTGTATATGGCAAACCATGCCATCTGCCCGTGGAATTAATTCACAAATCACTTTGGGCAATTAGTAATTGTAATTTGGACTCACGAAAAGGTGGTCAGAAGAGAAAGGACGATCTGAACATGCTCTTGGAATTCCGAGACTGCGCATACGATAACACCTTGATGTACAAGGAGAAGGTGAAACGCTGGCATGACCGGCACATCAGACGAAAGACCTTCGATGTTGGGCAGAAAGTGTGGTTGTTTGATGCAAAGTTGCGGATATTCCCAGGTAAATTAAAAAGTAAGTGGACAGGGCCATTTCGAGTATGTGAAGTGCGTGACAACGGAAGCATTGCTATATCAGAATTGTCCCCTGACGCACAGCCCTTCGTCGTCAACGGCCAACTACTGAAGCCTTACTTGGAACCAGATTCATTCCTGACCGTTGTTGA
The DNA here is from genome assembly GCA_037367405.1 of Ottelia alismoides. Taxonomy (NCBI): domain Eukaryota; kingdom Viridiplantae; phylum Streptophyta; class Magnoliopsida; order Alismatales; family Hydrocharitaceae; genus Ottelia; species Ottelia alismoides. The sequence continues at coordinate 160,505 of JAZKJV010006242.1, read as the reverse complement.
CTCTATTCAGTTAGTGCACCCCGAGGATATCTCTACACCTCCTGCAGCACCAAAAGATTCAGACGATGTACTCCAACCATTAATGCTCTGATTTTCTTCTTTTTTCTTTTCTTCTTTTCCTTATCTATTTTCTTTTTCTATCTAAAAGGTGCCGCCTTTGTAGACAGTTTTCTATACTTAGGACGTACTTGGTCCTAAGTATAGGGGGATGTGCACCTAGGTTTTTTTTAATTTCGGTTCGATCCTCTCCATTGTCTCCTCTTCTTGTCTATACTTAGGAGTATCTTACCCTAAGTATAGGGGGAGACAATCTGAGTACGATCAGTGTATTCTCACCCTTGACCCTCCCCGCTTTTTGTACACCTGCTATACTTCGGATTATTTGATCCTTAGTATAGGGGGGACGGTCAACTTCTCATTCATTCATTTCATTCGTATTTATTCTTTAGATCTGTCTATATGCAGTACGAGTTATGTCTTTGCTTTTTCCTTTCGATCTATGAGGACATAGCTCAAGCTAAGTATAGGGGGGGTCGTATATACTGTGTATATACTAAAAGCCATAACTCATACTGAAAAATAAAATATCACTACAACAACAAAATAAAATATAAAAAGTACCTTTATAATAATGAAAGATGATTGTGAGTTCCTCAGACTCATTGTAATTATACTGACTAGTAAGTCAGAAAAGTGTTCTACGAAACTTTCTCCTTTGAAAAATCTTGTGAAATTTGTTTGAAAACAACGTGTACAAGTATTCAACGTTTGAAAAATTATTTTTGTGTGTAAAACTTATTTTCTTTGAGTGAAAGCAAAATGTGTGAAAATTAGTGTGCAAATGATTGTGAAAAGTTGATTGTCAAAAGTGTTTTGAAAAATCTATCTATGTTGTGTAAAACATTTGTAAAAGGATTTTCAAATGCGTGTACATGTTGCAAAAATTATTTTGGACTAGAGTTTTCAAAAACCCTTGTGAAAATGTTTCTCGAGTAAGTCTGAGGAATCCGCACAAAAATCTTTCATTTGTAAATGAGGAATAAGCCAAATAAAGTTTATAAGAACAGAACCATACTATACGTCAAAGACAATTTTTCTTCTTTTGTACCTACTGATTAATAAATCAGATACCTATACAGTATGATTTGAAAAATAGTGTGACCAGTTTTGGAAAATTTGATGTGAAATGATTTCAAATGCGTGAAACTGTGTTGATTGCAAAATTCTTCTTTGTGTGAAAGAAAGGATTTGAAAAACCTATGTGCAAATGTTTTGAAAAATGCTTGTCAAAATTATTGTGAAAATTGTATATATCTACATATAGTGTGAAAAATCTTTGCAAAAATAGTTTTCAAATGTGTGTAAAGGATTGCAAAAATTATCGTGTACTATAGTTTGCAAAATTATTTTCAAAAAGCTATTTAGAACACCATTGCAGATACTAGTAAATCAGAAACAAGATACATACAATTCTTTCTATACATACCCAAATAAACTATTTCATCCATACCTGTAAAGTCGCTAAAAATTTCCTAAATTTTGAAAACAAAGCAGCACGCCTGTGTAAATAAATGTACATACTCTTTAAACATTTTCAGTTCGTACTTCCTGTGCAGAGATTCTTTTTGTAAAAACATTCTTTGATCTTTTCAAAATTTGTGTGGAAATTGCATCATTCATTGTGCATAGCATAAGCATACCATTCATATTCTTTTTGAGTGAAGCTTGATGATTGAATCAGTCTAAGAAAGTCTCAAATTGGAGCTCGGTTAGACCTTACCGCACCTAATTGCACCGGAACCTTATGGGAACTAGGTTTAAGGTACCTCAGGTCTATACAGACTTAATTCTTTGAGAAATCAGGGCTGGGTTCAAGTCACCTCAGTGGACTAACTAGAACTTTTCGAGACACACGTATGACTCTTGCCGACCGTGATCTAACTTGGACACCTGCACCTTTCACTTGGCTCAACCCAGTTGGAGTGGTGAGGGGGTTGGATTTGCCAGTCTGAGACGCACACGGGTGGAAACATTCGTCCTCGTCTAGGGAGGGAAGTGCACCCCAACCAGATTCAATAGCAATGAGGTCTAAAGACAGGAGATTGTGGGTTGCGATAAAGCTTCAAAAGAGGGATAGTCTACTGGCTCAAGAGGAAAAACTCCTTATGTAAATGCTGCTGTGAATAGTATGTTGAAAAAAAAATGAAAAAATGAAAATGATGATCAGGCCTGTACAAAAATAAAATGCCTGCAAAGTATGTACAAAGTCAATAAGCAAGCTTGAGCTCCAAAGACAAACATGTAAGCCTGCAGCTGGATGACTTGACTACACTGGTCTTGCATCCCAGGATAGGTAGCTACACTGGCTACCGTCCATTCTTCTCTTCACCCCCTCCTCTTGAGCTGGTTGCCACTTGAACTTAGAAGGGAATACCCTGCTCCTCGAGGAAAGAGCTGTTGGATAGGGGAATCATTGGGTTGTCATTCTGGAGAAGTCAGTTCCTTTATCATTTCAGTTGGGGAGAGCCACTAACACTTACACCGTACAAGTCAGCTTCATAGTTATAAGAGTTTGCGTATGATGTAGACTAGTTCTGACCCGGCTATTGAGGTGGGTTGAACCGAGTTCTGTGATTACCGAAGGCTGTTGTACTTTAGAGATGGTTCCCGACTAGGTTCCACACACCTCCACACCCAAGGTCTGACAGGAGCTCCAAATTCAGATTTTGTAAGGACATGCATTGCACTGAAAGCACCCCAATTCACTCTATCTTTCTTGCATTTTCCTTTTTCTTTTCTTTATTCATTTTGCGCTTATTGCATAAGTGTTTGCTAGGGACTAGCAAAGGCAAGTATAGGGGGGTGATGAATCTCCATTTCATCACCTTTATTCTATCATTTTGGCCTCAAAAACCCCAGCAAATGCATGTAAACAGCATTAATTTGTACATAATAGCATTCATTATTCATTGTATTAATTGTACATTAAATAAGGTTTTTAATGCCAAAATTATAGAATAAAGAGAGAAAAGAAAAAGGAATAAAATATTGTAAATATTTTATGACCCTAACCCCGAGACCAAGGCCAGCATGGTATTGGTCGACAAGGAATAAAAGTAGGGGGAGATAAGGGCTGATATACAATAAATACCTCATTTATTTATTCATCCCTTTATGCATTTTTGACACCTATTTTATGCATAATTATTTATTCATCAAATAAAGAAACTTTGTTCATAAAAGTTGTAGATAATAATGTAAATAAAAATACAAAATTGAGTTTGTATAAAAATAATACCCAGTGTACATTTTATACACATAATAAAAAGCCAAAATCTCAACTTCACAGACCCACATCTTGCAAATAAAAACTCCAAATCACCCAAACTCACCTTTAATTGTATATAGCATTTCATAAACTATTTTATAAAATTGGTTTCATAATTTTTGGAGTCCATCTGTGGAAGTTAGGTTTTTGGCCCTTCTTGTACAAAATACCTGATTAAAATATTCATTTTATTCAATACTCATTATTTTTATAAATTCATATTTTTAGAATTTTGTAGATAATGTATATAATTCATGTACATATTGACATTAGAATAAAACCAAAAATAATTTGGAAAATAAAATAAAACTATGTAATATATATAGGCAATATACCTATATGGAGTATGTACACAAATAAAAGGGGAAAACATTCTTTAATTATTCAAATCTCTTATATTTTTGTAATAAAGTATATAGTATATGTGTCCTATTAAAAATACAAATCCTTAATAAAAACACATAAAATTAATTAAATAAATACAATGTGTATAATATATAGGTAAAGTACCTATATGTATACTTACAAATACATAGACCTATTTATTTAAAAATACAAATAAACTTATAAAAATCAAACAAAAATATCTTTATACTCACAAAAATAAGTTATAAATTTATAAAATAAGCCAAGAAAATAATAAAAGAAAATAAATAAATTAAAATATCCAAAAATACATGTAAATACATACATATATACATTACTAAAATAAAACTACAATAAAACACCCCGAAAAATTCAATAAAAATCAGGAATAAATACTAGATGAAATAATACACATTTTTTATTTTTTAAGAAAAAATTAATAAAATCATTTAGGATGTCAAATAAATCAATTTTCCTTCAGATTTGCTATTTTGTCTCGTAGTGGCTTACGTGGCCCAATGAGGCGCCGGCCAACGTTGACCCCCTGGTCAACTGTCCCATCTCGCGCCTGGCAGCTCTGAACAGTCTACTCCCCCGATTTCCTCCCTTTTTCCCGGGCACACCATCCATCAATCGACAACGCTTCCTTCACAAGATTTGTTCCCTAATCTTCCATGATGCCCGCCGAAATCACAGATCAACCAAATACTCTCTAGATCATGAAATAATCGCCGTTCATTAAGGCTACTCGCCAATGTTTATAAATAAAAAGCTCCGCTTCCTTCCTCGAATTTGGCCACTTTCATTCCAACCTAAAGCCTAGATCTTGTGCCTGGATTGTTCCTCGTGACAGGGGGAGTAGCCCAGCATCGAGACTCGGCCGGAGGGAGGAGAATTTTGACGCGGCGGAGCTCCGGCGTCCGCCCTGCTCCCTGGAGGCCCCCAGGTATAAGAGCTGTCCTTTTAATGCGTTCTTAGTTAGTTTTCAATGTTAGCATTTCATTTCAGTAGTTAGCTTAGTTGTTAGTTGATCACATTAGCGTAAAAATCAAAAATCGAAGTTCGCCGGAGCTCCGCTCCGGCGACTTCTTCATCGTAAACCTCACTGTATCCGACCGCCCCGATCATCCCATCTCGTTCCTCGTCGCCTTCTCCATCTATCACACCCATCAGATCAACCCAGGACCCTTGGTCTTGGCGAATCAGGGTTCCAACTCCGCCGTTCGCCGGAGCCCTTCCGCCCACCTCCATCTTGCACCGCAGCTTCATAACCCCGGGTCGAGGAGATAGCCCTCTCGCCCGTGGTTCTTCCTGTGCAGGTACCACGAGGAATCGAGCCCTTCTGGGCTTGCTTTGACCAGGAAGAGGTTCCTGGGGGCCCCTTTCTTCTCCGACCTCGCTCCACCGACTCAGGCCCCCAGGAGCCATGAGATCACCGTCAGACGACGCGGAAGCGTCCCAGCTACGATCAGAGAGCTCCAGATGCGCGGGGGGTGCCCGGAGGAACCCGAGCTACCCGATCGAAGCTCGCCGAGGGCGAGTTCCTTCCCAGTTCTTCCAGGTGCCTTCTGCACCGTTGGATCGAGAGGTGCGGCCCAGATTGCACGCCAGCCGTTCGATGAAGAAGCACGCCCACCGTCAGATCAGCCGGGACGTTCTAATCCCAGCCCTTCATCGCCGAATCGAAGTCCGCCGTCAGATGATTGCCACGTGTATAAGTGGCGTTCCCAGCGCCGCAGGATGCAAGGCCTTCTTTAGGGGTAAATTTCATACCTCACCCCTTACTTTTTGTATTTAAGGGTTTGCTCCCAAAAATAAAAGTTTCAGTTGTAAATAAGTTGTAAAAATTGCAGTGGACCCCCCTGATGTTTACTTATTTACATTTTAGTCCCTCCACGCCTCACGTGCAGCAACCACGTGAGGCGCGTAAAAATTGCATCTAAACCCTGCCGGGTTCTTGTATTTATGAAATGGTCCTGAAAATAAAAGTTAAAGTGTATTTGTGTTGTAATTTTTGCATGTATGCCCCTGCCAACTATTTTATTTGCAAAAATACCCCTGCCAGGCCATTTAATTTTTGAAGGCTTTGTCTATTTATTTTATGCTTCATACTTAATCGAAAAATCTTGCGAAAATAGACTTAAGCTCCTGTTTGGTCATGCTTGAACGCCATATTTTTAGTTTTGCATTTTGTTGCATTTTTGCATTTATTAAAAATCAAAAACTTGTCTTTAATTCCCTGTCTAACTTATAAAATCACAAAAAAAATATGAAAATGCCTTGAAAAATTCCAAAAAAATTACATGTAGTGTATTTTGTCCTATATTAATGTCAGACCAAAAATCCCTAAAAATCTCAAAAAGAAAACCTTAAAAATTCAAAAATACCCAAAAACTTCAAAAAAAATATAAAAAATCAAAGAAAAATCAGAAAAATATAAACTCAGGCCCTACTTATGCTATATTTTATTATTGTTAGTAGAAAATTAAAGGGGAACATTTTTGAGGCTGTTAGCTATTTTTAATCTCTATTTTTGTGACGGCCAGTACCTAGTCCACTGTTTGCCATGATGTAGCTATTTTAAAATGCTAAAAATATTTGCAAAAATACCCAAAAATTATAAAAACAGTAAAAAGCCATGAAGATCCCAAAAAGATCCCTTTCCTGAATTTTTGACTATTTTTTTAGTGTTTTTGTGAATATTATAACACCCCTTTTATGTGTATATACCTATATCTATATATCCAAAAAAAAGAAAAAAAAAGAAAAAAAATTATATATATTATATATATATCTAGTAATATGTAGTCTCTTTAATCTTAATATGATATAAAAAAAAGGGAAAAAAATATAATATATATATATATATATATTATCTTATATTTAGATACACCTATATATATATATTACATGTATTATAAGCTATATGCTTAACCTCTATGTATATATATGTATAATAAATTTGTATTATATAAATATATATATATAATACTTAAGTATTATATTTTAATAATAATAAAAAAATAATAAAAAAACAAAAAAAAACCCACACAAGGATGACTAAGATTGACACGTAGGCTATGGCATTTTGTGTTGCTCTCTGTGGTTCGACCTCTACGTATTTGTCACTATACATTTTATGGTAGAGTAAAATAAAGATTAATTCACATTTGTTTTGAGCTTGATTGTTGTATTCTTTGGATTGTGGGTTAATTGCTGATTGGCAACGGTCTTCCATGAGTGGTCGCCTCGGCGACAACACTTCTATTTTTTTATGGTGACCCTCGTGGAGAACGCCCTGTTATCAGTCATCAACCTACTGGTCTGCCAAATGTACATGCTCAGACATATAGTAATATATCTGTCTCTGGTCAGAGGATGTTTGCCTGTGATGTGACAGTATTCATCATAGGTCTTTGGTTATCTCGATCTCGTTAAGTCAACTCATTGACTCAACTAATCTGATACCTCCGAATCAATATTCCTATGCAGAGGACCTTCATCAAGAGGTCGATCAGATATCAGTCTAATGAGATGGGATTGCCATCTCCCACTCAGACTGGAGATCACTACTTGTTAATCATTTGATGATGCTTGATGAGTCCTCTATCTAACTCCTTAGATATTCATCCAAGCATCAACCTCTATGACTCAATCATTGAATCAACAGCTGTATGATTATCGAGTTGGCCATGGTACATGACCCTTATTGTATAGAGGGACCTTATAGTGCATTCATTCATTCAATATCAGAAAGGGAGTGAAACAAAATCAATAACTTTTATTGATGAATCATTTATTACAATAACATTTATTGTAGGAATGGTTCGCCTCGGGCTCACATTGCTAACAACGGGTAACAGAGGTAGGAGACGATGAGCGAGCCGTTGGATCTCTCGATCCAACGGCTGGGATGGGTGCGAGAGCAGAGGGTGGAGATCAGATCCTTAGGATATGATCGTGCGATGGAGGAATGGGTGATAAAGAACGGCCCAAATGGAGAGGTAGGAGAGAGCGAATGGCCAGGAGAGATTGGGCGACGTGGAGAGATGGGAGTTGTAGGATGCGAAGGGGATCGAGTGGCTGAAAAATGAGCGGGAGCGGATGGATGAGATTAGATCTCAAGAGAGATCTGATGGCTGGAAGTAAGCGATAGATGGACGGTGAGGATTGAGGCGGGACGGAGTGGATCCAACGGCCCAGATGGGTGCCGGGTGGCGGAAGGGGAAGTGGGCCACATGGGCGACCGAGAGGGCGCCACGTGGCCCAATCAGAAAATTCAGAAGAATAAATACAAAGAAAAATATGAAAGAAATAGTTAGAGGCATAATTAGGAAAAAAAGTCAAAACATGAAAGTTGCTCGATCTCGACGAGATCTACAAGTTTCATGTTGGACAAATTGCCAAAAGAGGTCATTTGTACAAAAAGTATTTTTGGGGGTATTTTTAAGGGGGATAAAAATACCAACTTTTTGGTTTTGAGATATTTTTGTATTTTTTTAGTCTTTTTCATGGTCAGTGAATTATGGATAATTAATCTATCTAACTTTTAGGGGTTTTTTATTATAAAATAAATACAATAAAAAATAAGAGAGATTAAATATAATTAATTAAGGTAAATTATACACAATATATTACAGGATAAAAATAGAGAATTAAAGGAGATTTTTATTGGTTTGATTAAGCTGGGTGTTTAATAGATGGATTTTAGCATGATGAATACGAGATTCATCAGGCACCAATCCAGGCAAATGTCTTCTCTAACCGCCCTCAACCCATCGCAGGTGACGATGTCGCTATCACTACCACCCCTTTATCCATGTGGCGGCGATGAGCATCATCCTCGAGCTCCTCCTCCTCTGTACGGCGACAGTGCAAGTATCTCTCGACAGCACTCCTTCTTTGCATGTACCTCTATTATGCACGCTCCAGGAAATTCCTCTGCCGAAATCCAAGTCCATGTAGTGGAGCCCCATCGTGTGATCCCAGCTGCTCCACCAGGCAGCTCGAATCTAGACCCACAGTCATTCGATACAGCTTGTACCTCCAGGTGGTTGATCCTGGCAAGCCCGCTCCTCTATGGCAGTAGGCGGCAGTGGTAGGAGAAGCATGCCCCCTGGTGGAGGCTAACCCTCTTTGTCATGACCCCAATTCCAGACCGTTGGATCCTCCCATATCCAGATTTGGTTACTCAGCAATAATTTATTCAGCAATCACAACTAACATTCAGAAACAGACTGCAAATAAAAATACTCAGAAAAAAAGTATTTTAACACTTTTCCATTCACAAAATAAAGTTCACATAATACATTGTCACACTATAACCACTTAAATGTACATCCGCTTGAAAGGAAAATACACAAAAGATTACTAACTATCTTACAGAGAAAAGCTACTGTTGTTGATTGGATGACTATGTTAACTGGCTAGATTATTAAAGTCCTTGCGATGGCTGATGAATACCCATTCATCACTCTTTATTCTTTTATTTTAGCTACAAAACCTATGCAAAACACATGTATATTCTTGTAAATAGCAATAATTATCATCTTGCATGCATTGTGTAAATATGCATAATTAGCATGTTTTTGTGCATAAATAAAAGAATAAAGAAATAAAAGAAAAAGAGGGAGATATTTAGAATAAATATTGAGCGACCTAATCCCAAGGGAGGGCTCAGCATGGGCCTGACCGCAAAAGAATCCAAGTAGAGAGAGAGATAGGGAAGCTCATATGTGTGTACATATACCTATATATAAATAAAATTATTTTTCTCTTAATAAAAATAAAAATGGGTGTGTATTTATTTGTATATATTTGTAAATATAAAATTAAAATAAAAATGGAGAAAATAAAAGAAAACTAAAAAGAAATAAAATTCCTTCTTCATTGTACATAGACCTTGTGTATAAAACCCCACATCTATTTATTTTCCTCTTGTAAATAAATAATTAAAATTCAATAAAAATATATTTACATTCTACATTTCATGGTGTAAATAAATAAAATAAAAATCATAAAAATAAAAATAAAATAAAAAGAAACAAAATAAAAATCAAAATCAAGCTTGTAGATATACCATGTAAATATGTATATATATCTATTTATTTAACCTATGTAAATAAATAATAAAAATCAAATAAAAATATCCTTTTATTCCAAATTTTATTCTTTAAATAAATAAAATATAAAATTGGAATAAACTGTATAAAAATAAATAATAAAAAATCAAAAATCAAAAATCCATATTGTATATACCTATATATAATAATACTATATTGTAAATACATTATTTATATTTCAGAAAAATAAATAAAAATCACTAAAAACATTTTAAAAATAAATAATTTTTTTATATTTTAAGTTTTTCAAAATAAGGTCATTTATTATTTTTTATTGAATTTCCAAAACTTTAATAAAATCTGAATTTCGATTGGTCCACGGGGGATTGTTGACCCCCGGTCAACTCTCCCCCGCAGACCTCTTTCCCCGCGGATCTCGCGCGCGACCCGACTTCGACTAATTTTCCAAACCAGATCCGACCACCATTTGCGCAAATCCTGGGTCCTGATTGCACCTAAACCTTCCCTGATCCACGCCCGGAGATTTGCCTCGGGGTCCGAGCTCCGAATCACTCGCCCGACCCTCTTCTTCTCGGACCCCTAGCCGTATAAAGCCCGACCTCCGCCGCACAATTCACGCCATCTTTGGCGCTGCTCCTTCGTCCCAGGACCTCCACCCTAATCCCTAGAGTGACAGCTATCGATTGGCGTGTCGAAGAGAGGAGAGGAAGCCCTCCGCCACTGATCCGGCGACGTCTGCCGCCGTGCGCCGCCACGAGGTGCTCTTAGCCTCGGAACTCGACGCTTCCTCAAGGCCAGGACCACCAGAGCTCTGCGACTCATCCCCAGTCGACTGCATCCATCAGGTAGACTCGAATCCTTCTGGTTTTCCTTAATTTTCGATTACGCCCAATTCGCTCTGCCGCCATCTCCGACCGATTCTGCCTGCTCCGATCCTCCATTCCATCATCCGACCCGACCGTCACACTCGTGAGAATCCTACCCACCTTCTGCACCCACTCACTCCCCTTGGTTTGCCCCGGAACGAAGGCCCGACCTCCACCGTCGTCGCCTCGCCGGAGGTCGCCCATCTCGACGCACCCGACCCCTATTCCACTCCTAACCGGGTCGAGGCAGTTTTCCCTCGACCCAGGAAGCTTCCCATACTCTTTTGCAGGTCAATGCGACCCATCTGAGGGTCGAACTGGTTCAGCCCAGGAGCTTCCTCCCTCCACCGGCGCCGAGCCGCTCCGGTGGTCCCCGGCGTCATCGGAGGTATCCTTCAGTTGCGGAGCGTCGAGACGAAGCTATTCCACCTTCCAGCAGCTCCAGAGGAGGTCTCCACTGCGCACAGGAGGCCGGCGAAGTTCGCCGGCGTCGAGTTCTTGGAGGACCCTCCTCCGTCGTCCGATCATCCACGACGTCCCAGATTCGATCCTAGCCATCCATTTAAAGGGACCCAGCCACCGTCAGATCTTCTTGGGGTGATCAGGACCGTTCGATCCAGCGAAGGGCTGCCCTTGCTCCAGCACAGTCAGATCATCCACGTGGCACGCCCTCATCCCTCCGATAATAAGGGGTAATTTATACTTAGGCCCCTGTTATTTTGTTTTTGTTCTTTAGTCCTGTAAATATTTAATTCAGTTCTTGTTATTTTGGTTAAATTGCATTGAGGACCTTTATATTTCATACATTTATATTTTAGTCTTTATTTATGTGGACCACGTGCATCGACACGTGAGGTTGTGGTTAATTTGCATATTTCACCCTGTGGTTTCTATGTGTTCCTGTTTGCATTTTTAGAAATAGGAATTGCAAATAGGTCCTTCCACGCCTGGTCCACGTGCGCTGCGCGTGTTTTGTGGGATAATTTGCACTAGGGCCCTTGTATTTTCTCTGCGTGTTACTGTTGAGCCCCTGCAAATAATTTTTCTTGCGTTTAGGTCCATGTGCACTGTAAGCTTTTGTTTCATTTAAATAAAATAGCAAATTTAACCTAAATAGCGTGAAATTTGGATACGTGGATCTTGCCACTGTGTAAAAATTTCCTTAATTTTTGGGTACATTTTTGAGGTATTTTGTTATTTTTAAAAATTCAAAAGTTGTTGTTTTTGTGACTGTCCAGATTAGAAAATCATAAAAAAAATATAAAAACTGCTTTAAAAATTCCAAAAAAATTAAGTTTTGTTTATTTTTGTATGTTTGATTTTCTATGCATTTTTGGCGATTTTTGGATATAGAAAAACCTTAAAAATTAAAAAACACTTAAAAACTTTTAAAAATTCTAAAAAATTTTAGAAAAACCAAAAAAACATAAACTCTTTTTCTAAATTTTCTTTGTTTTTTTCTATTTCTCATAAAAATTACCTCCAGGCTTTACAGGACCAGTTGATATTTTTCATGGTCCTTTCAAGCCTGACTGGACAGTAGTTCACTGTTTTCACCCTTTTTGATTTTTACTATAAAAATTGGAAAATCTGAAAAATTCATCAAAAACAGTAAAAAAATCTAAAAATCATAAAAATATTTTTGTTTGAATTTTTAGACCCTTTTTGAGTGTTTAAATAATTGGTTGAAGTTGCTTGTATTTGCTTTTTCTTCATTTTACTTTATTATTAAAATCCAAAAAATATAAAAATAGTTAAAAACCACCAAAAATACTTGCTTTTGTTTTATTTTGCTTCTTGACTACTTCGTAGGCCACGAGGCCAACTCGTGCTTCCTGAGTCCGACCCTGAGTGCTACACCAGGCTAATCTCATAGCCAGGGCCACTATTTTTGCTTTTATTGTTTTACCTTGTTGATTGGTGGTCTGCTTCTCTTTTTCTTGATCGAGCTGATTTTCCTCTCGATCCGGGTCGCAACGACCCGAGATTGATTATTTATACCTGATCCCGGATTGAGAGTTGAATTTGGCTCGCATCAATGGCTCACCGACACCTATTGGATTTTCAATAAATCATAGGATAACAATTAGCGAATGCTAAGTAACGAAGAAGAGAAAATCAAACAAAAATGGTGTAAATTTGCAAAACTTGTTGTCATGAAAAGTTACATTCCTTCTCATTAATTTAAGTATTATTCCTTTCTATTCCATATCAGGGATTAGTCTAGGGGAACCCCACCATTCTTGTACTCTGAAGCTGTGGATACTTTGGGATTGGAGATTGGGTTGATCTGAGGAGCTTATGCTGTTGCACATCACCTCAACCAATCCTCCAATACTACCCTGATAAATTTTCTTTTCTTTTATTAATCAGGGTCTCAAACTCTTAGCCTGGAAAATAAAAGAGCACACCGTCCTCGAAGACTCGGTTGCTTAAAACCTCATGCTAACCATTAATAACATAACCTAGCATCTTTAAATACAAGTTATCGTGACCCAGCTGCTATTGAACCACCCATGCTTTCACATGGCACGACTACATCTTCCGCCGTTCAACCAGAATATATTGGCTCCTGGTATCACGTGTTGCAAATCATTCATTTCGTGCACACTTATCATAACAGGGCAACTGTGTACCATCTAGGTAGAGAAACGCCAATACGGATTCCTTCCGACAAACCTACATGTTGCATGTCCGACCTGTAGTTCTACTCCAGGTCATCCTTAACGTGATATACAATCCTTTTCAGGATCCAACTCAAAACACATCAATTTCCATAATGTAATTCTTTCGTTAAGTCTTCAATTTACATAATCATCAACACTTAGTATAGACTCACATATATATTATTCATATGCATATATACTCGTATTTATGCTTATTTTAACTCCCAAACCATAACTTTTCTAAGACACTGGATCAATTCGATGCTTAAACCTTATTTTAGTGGGAATCATAAAGCAACTTTTCATACTTTCTCAAAAATAGTCAAAATTAGAGTTCTTCATAGCAAAGAACATAAAATCAGAAATTTCAATGATCTCATATGAAAACCCAAGAGCAAAAGGAAGGATTTCATTACCTAATCGAGCTCTCTCTCTCTCTCTCTCGCGTATGCAGTGCTTTATTATGTTTTATTTTCAGAAAGAAATATTTATAGCTCCTAAAATGATCGAATTTCATTTTCGTATCAAAAACACTAAGAACGTGCCAAGAACACGAAAAACGAACGAAGAACACGAAGAACACACGAGGAACATGAAGAATGCGAAGAACATATTTTCTCTTAAAACTTCGGTAGAACTTCCCCTTATATAGGGTGATATTTCTAGAAAAATTTTAACAGAGTTTCCCTTTTTATCAGGACATATTTCTATAAAAAGTTCAGTAGAGTTTTCCCTTATATCGGGACATATTTTAAAAGAAAAACGAAAAGAGTTTCCTTTATAAATCATCGAGAGGAAAACAATAATGAAATTGAAAGAATATACTCAAACAGTAAGAGACGAAGAATCGGTAGACAACACACGTCTTAGGTGAGTGAATGTGTGACAAATCACAGGTTTCACTGACATGCATAGCCGTCCGTACCTAAGTAGGGCGTTACACAGATTTCTCCCCGAACCACAAAAGAAAATGAATCGGAAAGAAATATGAATCAAGAACAAAGCTTGGAAGAAAAGAGAATGAATTGAAAACTTAGCTTACGAAGCAAACTATGAGAGGATCATACCTTTCTCCTCCTCATTTTTCTGGCAGCGCTTCACTAGCGCTCTTTTCCCGCCTCTCACTCCTCTTCCCGACCTCTCAATCCTAGCCCTTTGGGTAGTGGTGGTAGTGGAAATCGTAGAGAATGAATGGGTGGGGGTATTTATAGGCTCCAGAAAACTGCTAACCATGTTTAGTAAACCATGATTTATCCCTTAACCGCGGTTAGCGGCCTATGATTTTGGCTCATGGTTTTGGCCAAAACTTATCCGAAACATAGGGCTTAAGTTAGAACATTCCAGAGGATTCTAGATTCGCTAATGATGATTAATTAACGCTAATTGTGATTAACTTTCACTAATGACGATTTAACTTTCGCAGCTTATGCTTATCTTTTGCTGACTATTGATTATTGTTCGCTAATGGTATTAGTGGTGTTCAATTCGTCGTTAGTTTATTTAATAATATTTAATTAGTCTTAATGACGGTCATTATGGGTTAATAATGTCTTAAACCTCTTTACTTCTTTTTCTTCCGAAAATCATAACAATTCCAAACAAAGTCTGATTCATACGAAACAAGTTCCGTTGGTTTCCTCTTAACGAGTCGGGTCTTATGATATAGGATCCGAGGGAGATCAAGTTCAAGGCTTTACAATTATAACAACCTTAAAGGAAGTCTCGCCCTCGAGACTAGAAATGCAGGCATAACAACCTTAAAGAAGATTAAAACCATAACAACCTTAAAGAGAATGAAAGCCATTTCATTTACAATAAAGATATACACAGTACATAGTGTTATCATGCAAACAAGTACGGTTATTTTTCTCTCATTTCTGCCTCAGATTCCCATGTGCGCTACAACACTTTAACTAGATGTATCTCTTTGTTCCTCAACTTCTTGATATCTCTATCTAGTATTTCCACAGGTATTTCTTGGTATGTCAAATCTAGCTCAACATGTAAATCATCATAACTTATCTTATGCTTTGGATCCCTAATGGACTTTCTCAGATTTGATACATGAAAAACATCATGTATTGCCGAAAGATGTGGAGGAAGCGTAAGTCTATATGCCACTTTTCCAATCCGTTGAATTATTTCAAAGGGACCCACAAACCTAGGTGCTAACTTCTCATGCACACCAAGCCTCTGAACTCCCTTCATAAGCGATACTTTAAGGAATACAAAGTCACCTACCTCAAACTCAAGGTCTCTTCACATGGTATCACTATAGCTTTTCTGGCAACTTTGAGCAGTTAATAGTCTTTTTCGAGCAAGCTCTACAGCTTCCAGTGTCTTTTGTAGTCTATCTCAATCATAAATGTTCTTTATCCTGGCCTCTTGACAACACAAAGGAGTAGTGCACCTACGTCCATAAAGTACTTCAAATGGTGACATGCCAATACTTGTATGGTAACTGTTGTGGTATGTGAATTCTGCAAGAGGCAAATGTTTCAACCATGATCCTTTTCATTCTAAGGCACATGCTCGTAACATATCCTCTAAAGTCTGAATAGTACGTTCTGATTGACCATCTGTTTGTGGATGATATGATGTACTCAAGCATAATTGTGTGCCTAAGGCTCTCATGAAGTTCTCCCAATAGTGTGAGGTGAATCGTGAATTCGATCGGAAACTACTTCCTTTGGGATACCATGGAGGCGGATCACATGTGTAATATATAACTCAGCAAGCTGATCTGGAGTGAAAGATTAACTTATTGAAATAAAGTGTGCTACCTTGGTCAGACAATCTATTATAACCCGGATATTATCTTTACCACCAGTCGTGTGAGGTAAGACAGTAACGTAGTCCATGAAATGCTTTCCCATTTTCCACTCAGGTATGGGGAGGGATTGTAACGATCTTGGTGGCTTTTAGCGTGAATCTTTTACCTGTTGGCAAGTGAAACATGAATTCACAAACTCAGCAACATCTTTCTTCATTCCCGACCACCAAAAGTATGAATGAAGATCCTTATACATATTCGTAATTCCTGGATGAATAGATAATGTAGAATAATGCGCTTCACGTAAGATGTCCTTCCTTAGTTTAGGTGTGTCTGGTACACAAGCTCTATGATGTTTATATAGCAACCCATCTTTTTTCTGGAATCCCTCTATCTCATTATTCTCAAGTTGTTGTCTCAAGCCATTAAGGACTGGATCATCTTCTTGTCCTTTTTTATATAATCCGGATCTCTAGTTTGTATCGGTGAGGAATCGTTATAGTATTATCACTACTATCAAATGGTTTTCATTTACTTAACGTTGTTAGCAAACCCCAGAAGTGGATAGCACTCACCAACCCATATGAATAAGTTCTTCTGCTAAGGGCATCTGCTACGACGTTCCCCTTACCAGGGTGGTAGGAGATAGTGCAATCATAGTCTTTCAACAACTCTAGCCACCGTCTCTATCTCATATTGAGCTCCTTCTGATCAAATAGATATGTCAAGCTTTTATGATCGGTGAAGATTTCAAAAGTAATACCATAGAGGTAGTGTCTCCATATCTTTAAAGTGGAAACTACGGTAGTTAATTCAAGGTCATGTATTGGGTAGTTCTTCTCATGTGTCCTGAGCTGTCGTGATGCATACGCAACTACCTTATTATGTTTCATAAGAACTGCCCCTGGTCCTTCTTTAGATGTGTCAGTGTACACTGTAAACCCTTCACTCTCAGAGGGTAGAGTAAGGATGGGTGCATATGTTAGGCATCTTTTCAGTGTTTGAAAACTAGTTTCGCATGCATCGGACCATATGAATGGAACTTCCTTCTGAGTCAGCCTAGTCATTGGCAATGGTATTCGTGAAAAGTCTTTCACAAATCTTCTATAATATCCAGCTAATCACAGAAAAGATCGTATTTCTGTGATAGTCTTCGGACGTTCCCAACTCATCACTGCACTAACCTTTGTAGGATCAACTGATATACCTTCCTCAAAAATAACATGGCCTAAGAAAGATACTTTAGATATCCAGAAGTCATATTTGCTATATTTAGAATACAGTTTGTTCTTCCTTAGAGTTTCAAGTGCCCGCCTGAGATGATATTCATGCAGATATTTATCCTTGGACTAAATAAGCACATCATCAATAAAGACTACTACAAAGTGATCTTAGAACTTCTTGAATACTCTATTCATGAGATCCATGAAGGCTGCTAGGTTATTTGTCAGTCCAAAAGGCATAACTAAGAATCCATAATGTCCATATCTAGTTCGAAAGGCTGTCTTGGGGATATCCGCATTTTTTATCTTCAACCTGATAGTATCCAGATCTTAAGTCAATCTTGGAATATCTAGTTCAAAAGGCTGTCTGGATGTCTCAGATTTCTCAGCTTGTGCATTGAGCCTCTCTTCTAACACTTGCTGCTTTTGCCCCATTTCTTGCAGCATTATCATCATAGATGCTAATTGCCTAGACACGTCTTGTTCTGTCATGATCCTGGTATGAGTTAAGGCTAAAGGTTAGGTCATAAACGGTTTTTGCATGATGTACATAAGGGGTAATAATTGTGAATGGTACTGCAGTCACTTATTAAGATCACAAGGATCTTAAGGCAACCTTAGTTTTTGAAACACCGCTCATAGTCATCAATTACTGAGTAAATTACTGGAGTAACCGGGCTATGATACCAAATTGTCATGACTCTAATTCCGAGCCATCGGATCCTCCTATACCTGAATCTGGTTACTCAATAATAATTTATTCAACAATCACAACTAACATTTAGAAACAGACTGCAAATAAAAATACTCAGAATAAAGTATTTTACACTTTTTCATTCACAAAATAAAGTTCCAATAATACATTGTCCACTATAATCATTTTAATGTACATCATCTGAAAGGAAAATACACAAAAGATTACTAACTACCTTGCAGAGAAAAGCTACTGTGGTTGGTTGGATGACTATGTTAATCGGTTGTATTATTAAAGTCCTTGCGATGGCTCACCGACACCTGTTGGTTTTCCATAAATCATAGAATAACAATTAGCAAATGATAGTAACAAAGAAGAGAAAAGCAAACAAAAATAGTGTAATTTTGTAAAACTTGTTGTCATGAAAAGTTACATTCCTTCTCATTAATTTAAGTCATATTCCTTTCTATTCCACATCAGGGATTAGTCTAGAGGAATCCCACCATTCTTGGACTCTGAAGCTGTGGACACTTTGGGATTGGAGATTGCATTGATCTGATGAGCTTATGCTCTCACACGTCGCCTCAACCAATCCTCCAATACTACCCTGATATTTTTTCTTTTATTAATCAGGTTCTCAAACCCTCAGCTTGGAAAGCAAAGGAGCACACCATCCTCGAGGACCCGGTTGCTTAAAAGCTCATACTAACCGTTAATCACATAACCTATCGGCTTTAAATACTGTTATCGTGACCCAACCGCTACTGAACCACCCATGTCTCCACATGGTACGGCCACATCTTCCATCGTTCAACTCGAATATATTGACTCTCGGTACCACGCGTTGCAATTATTCATTTCGTGCGCACTTATCATAACAGGGCAACTATGTATCACCTAGGTATGGAAACACCATATTGGTTCCTTGTGACAAACCTACAGGTTGCATGCCCGGCCTGCAGTTCTACTCCCAGTCATCCATAACGTGACATACGATCCTTTTCAGGATCCAACTCAAAACACATCAATTCCCATGATAGTAATTTCTTTCGTAAGTCTTCGATTTGCATAATCATCAACACTTAGTATAGACTCACACATATATTATTCATATGCATATATACTCGTATTTCTGCATATTTTAACTCCCAAACCCTAACTTTTCAAGCCACTGCATCAATTCGATGTTTAAACCTTATTTTAGTGGGAATCTCAATGCAACTTTTCATACTTTCTCAAAAATAGCCAAAATTAGGATTCTTCGTAACAAAGAACATAAAATCAAAATTTCAATGATCTCATATGAAAACCCAACAGCAAAACGAAGGATTTCATTACCTAATCGAGCTCTCTCTCGCGTATGCAATGCTTTATTATGTTTCATTTTCAGAAAAAAGATTTATATCTCATGAAAATGATCGAATTTCATTTTCGTATCAAAAACACTAAGAACGTGCCAAGAACACGAAGAACACGAAGACGCGAAGAACACATAAGGAACATGAAGAATGCGAAGAACATATTTTCTTCTTAAAACTTCGACAGAACTTCCCCTTATATAGGGTGATCTTTCTAGGAAAATTTCGATAGAGTTTCCCTTGTATCGGGACATATTTCTATAAAAATTTCGGCAGAGTTTCCCTTATATCGGAATATATTTTAAAAGAAAAACGGAAAAGAATTTCTTCTATAAAATCACCGAGAAGGAATTCAATAACAAAAATGAAAGGATATATTCAAACAGCAAGAGATGAAGATTGGAAGACATCACGCTTCTTAGATTAGTGAATGTGTGACGAATCACAGGGTCACTGACGTGCATAGCCGTCCGCACTAAGTAGGGTGTTACAAGGATTTCTCCTCTGAACTACAACGAAAAATGAATCGGAAAGAAAGATGAATCAAGAACAAAGTTTGGAATAAAAGAGAATGAATTGAAAGCCTCGCTTACGAAGCAAATTAAGAGAGGATCGTACCTTTCTCCTCCTCGTTCTTCCGGCAGCGCTTCGCTAGCGCTCTTTCCCCGCCTCCCACTCCTCCTCCCGACCTCTCAACCCTAGCCCTTGGGGTGGTGGTGGTAGTGAAGTCGTAGAGAATGAATGGATAGGGAGTATTTATAGGCTCTAGAAAACCACTAACCATGGTTAGTAAAACCATGGAGTAGCCCTTAACCGCGGTTAGCGACCCATGGTTTTGGACCATGGTTTTGGCTAAAACTTATCCGAAACTTAGGCTTAAGTTAGAATATTCCATGGTTTTGGACCATGGTTTCCTCTTGACAAGCCGTATCATATGATATATGATCCGATGGAGACCAAGTTCAAGGCTTTACACTCCTGGCCTGCAAACACCCCGCAAACCCTAGCGATCCTGACAGCGGTGCTGGCTCCCCTCCAGTGGTGGCAGCACCTCCTTGTTGCTCTCCAACGCGCGTGCACCCTCCAAGCCTGCATACGGCAGTTATCAAGGTGAAACCCCATCAAGGGCGGCATGCTTCCGAGAAAAGGGTACTCAAAGAACCCTAAATAGGGTTTACCAAAAAATATCTATTTTCTTGTTTGGTCCAGATGAGCCCAGCCGAGAGTTTTTTAAAAAAAGAGAGAAGAACAAGAGGAATGTTTCAAAAAACTGAGAAAAAATTGAAATGACTAATTAAAAAAGTGAGAAGAGTTGGTTATTTAAAAGAGAGAGAAGGAAAATAGCTAAGAAAAATTAAAAGAGAGAGAGAGAAAGAAAATTAAAAGGTGAAAAATGAATGGCTTATTTGATGATTTTTTATTCTCTCCATTATCTTGTCTTCTCCTAACTTGGTCGATGTCTTCATTCCGACCAGTATGGGAGAAAGGAAGAGTATTGTATAGAGTCACAGGCTACAGATTCCAGATTCTCCAGTCCAGAAGTCAGTCAGATTTTCAGACTCTACAGGTTTTGCAGATGAAGATTCTCCATGCATAGTTTAACTCGATGTTCAGATTTCGAGTCTACAGTGTGATGCAGAGTTTCAAACTCGACGATTGGTTCCGAGTCCTCTTTAAGATGTACACATGTATGCCATCATTGTTTTGTGGTCCTCATCATTCTTGTTTATCGGCCAGGGTTTTCATGTAATCCATAGGGACTCCAGAGTAGAGATCCATTCTCTATGCCATGTGGACTAGGGTTTTCATTGTGTTTCATAGAGACTATGGGAGTAGAGTATCATTCTCTGAGTTAAATGGAAGAGACCCAGTTCTCCGATGAGGAGACTTTTAGACTCCATTCTCTAGTGATCGTGGACTCCGACGAGGATTACACTCCACGGTCTTTCAGTATGACCCTTTTCAAGGATGGAGCCGTTTTCTATATGTTGTGGTGGGCCAGAGTTCTCCAGGTGGTGAATCTGACATTTTCAGTTGGCGTGCCCTTGTCTACATTTTCAAGTTGATGAATCTGACAGACGTAGTACAGAGTACATCTAGTTTGACTCACTCCATCCGTTCATCTCCTCATCTACACGGTTTGAGAGACAATATCCTCGATAGCAGCCGGCATTTGTGCGCATTGAGTTGATATTGTCTGTAGTGTCATATAGTGTGAGTTGAGATTTCTTTCTGTTTGTCCAAGCTGAGCATTGCATGCTCCAGCTTGAGAGGGAGTGTTAGAGTATTTGTTTATATGTGTCACTTGAGTAGATGGGTAAATGGATCCCTCCAAGATCGATTTACTACATCCAGTGATTTAGTCCAACATCTACCAACTGTGGGATGTGGATACTCAATGAGGGCTATATAAAAAGCCCTACACCCAATGTATTCAGATGAGAACAGCAATATGCTATCAGTCCTTTGAGTCATTCTTCCGGTGGTTTTATCCTGCTCCTTAGGGAGTAGGGTTCCACGTTAAAATCCCATCTTCTTCAATCTTTTTATCTTTATTTATCTGATATGCTTTTGCATTCCTATTTTCTAACAACATATTTAACAATATAAAGTATATATAGTATGACAACATTAACACTTCGATAAGAATCAGGTCCATTCTTAGATAATTGCAATAATTTTATTTGTGAGGAAAATACTTACTATGTTCCCACAACTTAGTATATAGTCAAAAAAAGTTTCAGATTAGATCTTGCTTGCCTACAATCCAGCGAGGAACTGGTCGTTTAGTTCCAAATTGATCACATAGATAAAGAATATTGCTGCACTTATATTCTACTCAAGGGTATTAGTAAAGGATGTGGATCCTCTGGTGTAGATGAGGATTCGCTCCCAAATAGAAATGAGAGATTTAGCCTTATAAACCTTGTAAACAACGTCAAATCCTCATT
The DNA here is from genome assembly GCA_037367405.1 of Ottelia alismoides. Taxonomy (NCBI): domain Eukaryota; kingdom Viridiplantae; phylum Streptophyta; class Magnoliopsida; order Alismatales; family Hydrocharitaceae; genus Ottelia; species Ottelia alismoides. Next base: position 138,197 of record JAZKJV010006242.1, on the reverse strand, counting down.
GACCGAGTTTATTGGTATCACTGAAGTTATTCGTGGTTGTTACTATTATTTCATAATTCAGAAACACATATTTTGACCTCCTTGATCATTGTCAAGACTGAATCCATTACATTTGTGATGCCCTCACCATCCTCCATGGTATTGAAAGCCAACTGTTCCTCTCGTCCCTTCTTCTTTGGATCCGTCAAATAAAATACAACGCACCTTTGCAACGGTCAATAACCGTTCCATATGTTAAGACAACCATCTCCTTGATCATAGGGGATGGTTGTCAAAGCGTCCCCTATTCAAAGAAGGACAGGGCTGTTTGAGACCGTCCCTTCTATTCATACTGGACGAGACGGTCAATGAATGTCTCTGTTAAGCATCATAGGGGGACGGTCCCAAACTATCCCTGTTGGTATAGGGGCTAGCCCCAATGAAAAGAGCTATGGAGACGGTTGTTGACTGTCTCCTTCAGTTCTTGGGTTTGTAGGGATAAGCATAAAAGCCCTACATGACGATCTTAATTGTCCCCATGTCCTCACACCTCAAAAAATGGATCAGTGACCACCTTGACCAGAGGTAACTATAAAATTCGAATGGACGGTCGTTGATTGTCCCCTCCAATTCTCCCCAAGGTATCGGGTTTCAGGGACGTGCACATAAGCCATATAGGGATGATCGTAACCGTCTCTGCTATCCCCGTGCTCTCAAAAAATAGAACAGTTAAGTCCACCTCGACCGGAGGAGATGGTCGCGATCGTCCCTATAAAATTCGAAGGTACGGTTGTTGTTGTCCCCTCTGGTTATCTCCAGGGTAATGTGTTTCATGTATGGGCACATAAGCCCCTGTAGGAACAATTTTAACCTTCTCCTATGTTCTCGTGCCGCAAAAAATAGACCAGTAAGCACCTCTATCGGAGGGGGCGGTCATGACCATCCCCTATAAAAATGAGAAGGGACGGTTGTTGACCGTCCCTTCTGATTCTCCCCAAGGTATCAGATTGTAGGGATGAGTACAGAAGCCCTATAGGGATGGTATTAACCGTCCTCCCTGTCCCTGCATCCCCTAAAATAGAGTAGTTAGCCCACACTCGACCGGAAAGGACAGTCGCACCCGTCCTTTATAAGGCACAATTGTTGACCATCTCCTCTAGACTTTATAAAGAAAAATATTTGCTGCACTGGATTCGATGCCCTGCTATTGCAACAAATTCACAACAAAATAATATACGATTAAAAAGTATCTCATATCAACAATAAATCAAAGTATTCATGCATAAATTTAAGGATGTTTACAGAAAATATAAACTGCAAACTAGATTAAAGTATTCAAGTTAAGTGTAAATATAAATAATTATTCTAAAACTTAATCTACTCCTCTTCGCTCTCCTAGATTAAAGTATTCTAGAACAGTTAACTTATTGTATTTTATTAAAGACCCAAAAGGTGCAATGTCGTGCTACAAAAATCTATTTCCATCCATAACTATATCTTAAAAATAGAAATATGGATGTGGTTGTTTGTTTATATCAAATGATTAACGTATTATCTTCAATTATAGTGAACTGGCAAGCGGATAGTCGTTCGCTGATAAGCATGCATTTCTGCATATCTGTTCCAACCGAGAATTTCTTTCCCAAGATCTGATCACGAACAACATATGGTAAGATTACAACCTTGATTATTACAACAAAAGATATTATAAAAGGGAACTACACCCACCACCAAATAAGAAGAAAACCGGACTTTTATTGGGCATGTACTCGTAAATTAGTAATCGCTTCCCTTCATTGAGGCAACACCCAAGAGCCTCACCAAATTACATGTTGTAGCTTTTTTCACGCTATTTCTTTACCATCTGGAATAAATAAAATTGGAGGAATGTTGCATTATAATTCGTATTCTATTACATCTTTATTCTTATTTTATTTTTTTCTTGAGGTAAATAAAAATCAAATAAAAAATAAAAAATCAAATTGAAAATTTTCTAATATTGGTATATATTAATATATGATGTAAATAAAATGGATTTTAAATTGAAATAGAGTTCAATAATAATATAAAAATAGAATATGATATAAATAAATGAATATTAAATATTTATTAATATATGACTACCTCATTCTTGAACTCCTCAACCCTTTACCAGAACCTTTTGAAAGCCGTTTTATAGCCACTTTGATGCCACTAGGTAAGATTCCCTTGAATATGCATTTCAGTTAAAAATATGTAAATTTGATTTTAACATTCAACTTCTTGATATTATATTGATCAATTTCTTGATGTACATAATTGACCCCAAGAGCTAATAGAGTGACTTACCCTTTTGGGATGAAGCGATGCGGATGTAGATCACGGCCCGAGGCCGGGGCCATTTTGATGAGCAATATCGATCAACTCCCCAGAACAACATCTATTCGAGCTCAAAGCCCGATTGGCACTCGATTCTGATGGGGAATATTATGCGTACTTCCGGCAGGAGCAGTTGTCAGTGTCGGTCTTATCTTCTTCTAATCAAATAGAGAATAGTAAATAATTAATACTTATCCATCTAAATCATATCTCTTGAATGATTTAATTAGCTTCTGTATCCTTCATTAGGCACCCTAATCCTCATTATATAATGGAGGATTAGGTTAGGGTTTACAAGGAAGGGGACCCTTTCAAGGTCAAATTCTTACAATGCCCTTTTCTCTCAACACTCCCCTTCAAGCTGAGATATAAATCATACATGCTTAGCTTGTTACAACATTTCTCGAATTAGACCCTGCTAATGGCTTTGTAAATATATCTGCAGTCTGCTCTATAGATGGAACACCTTGTGTACGTAAATTGTCCTTTTTGTATGAGATCCTTGTGTAATGACAATCGATTTCCACATGTTCGTGCCGCTCGTGAAACATGGGATCGTTTGCAATGTACACCGCTGGCTTGGTTATCACATCTTAGTTCCATAATATCCTTAGACTTGACTTGGAGGTCAGTTAATACGGACTAGACCACACAAGTTCAGCTGTTGCTTGTGTTCATGGCTCTATATTTCGCCTTTCAGCACTGGATCGTGACACCACTGCCTGCTTCTTGCTCTTCCACATAATTAAGTTTCCTCCCAGATATGTGCAGAATCCTGTGGTGGATTTTCTATCTTGCAAGCATCCACCATAGTCTGCATCAGAGTAGGCTACAAGATTGAGGCTGCCATCTTTACGAAATAGTAGTCCTTTCCCGGGAGACTGTTTAATGTATCGAAGTATCATCATGCAAGCTTCAAAGTGATTTATAGTGGGAGAGTCCATAAACTGGCTTAGTCTTCCTACTGCCAAAGCAATATCTGGATGGGTAATAGTGAGATAGAGCAATTTGCCAACTAGGCGTCTGTATCTGCCAGCATCCTCTGTTGCTCCTTTATCAAAGATTCGCTCTTTAGGATCCATAGGGATGTGTGTTGGCTTACAACCAAGCATCCCTGTTTCTGTCAGTAGATCAATGGCATATTTCCATTGAGACATGACCAATCCATGCCTTGATCTGGCTATCTCAATCCCCAAGAAATATCGTAATGGTCCCAGGTCCTTAATCACAAACTATTCTGCAAGATGCTTCTTTACTCTGACAATTTCTTCACAATCATCTCCTGTAAGAATGATGTCATCTACATACACTAGCGTTGCTACTGTGCCCTTTGAACTCCTTTTGACAAACAAGGAGTGATCAGACGACGACCTTGTGAATCCAATCACATGTAATGCTTCTGACAGTTTGTGAAACCAGGCTCGAGGACTTTGTTTCAATCCATAAATTGCCTTGTGTAAAAGACATACCTTCTGACACTCCCCTTGTCGCTCGAATCCAGGTGGTTGTTGCATGTAAACCACCTCATTAAGATCACCATACAGGAAGGCATTCTTGACATCTAGTTGATGTAGTGGCCAATCCAACTGAACAGCGACAGCAATAAGAATCCATACTGTCGATAAACGGACAACTGGCGAAAAAGTATTGAAGAAGTCAATGCCATAGGTTTGTGTAAACCCTTTGGCGACCAAACGAGCCTTGTAGCGTGCAATAGAATCGTATGGGTTGTACTTTACAGTGAAGACCCACTTGGAGCCAACGACATGAGTATTTGTCGGAGAATCCACTAGTGCCCAAGTGTGTCTCGATTCCAGAGCTGACATCTCTTCTTGCATTGCTTTAAGCCAGTGGTGATCTTGTAGCGCATCAATGTGGTTCTTGGGAATGATAGTGTCTGAAACCTCCTGCGCAAAATTCTTATAAGTCGGAGTAAGTCTCGAGAGGGACATTGCCGCAGAGATCGGGTGCTTGATGCGATAGACGGACAGACACTGTCGAGCTTGGCGACGATGAGCTATCGGTTCTGCCTGATCCTCTGCAACAACATTAGTTTCCAAATTCCGAGTAGGGGAACATACCTGAGGAGGTAGCACTGGCTCAGAAGGGGAAGTGGGAGATGGTTGGGGAGTTGGGACAGGTAATGGGAAGGTGAGGTTCTCGGCGGAGGAATTTGATGGGCGAATACTAGTGGATGACGTTGAGAAATAAGGAATTGATTCGAAGAAGGTGACATCAGCGCTTACGAAATATTTACGTAATCGTGCATCAAAACATCGGTATCCTTTCTGATTTGTAGTATATCCCAGAAAGACACATTTGGCCGCACAGACAGTAAGCTTGTCTCTCCCAGGTGCATGAATATGAACAAACGCAGTGCACCCAAAAACCCGTGGTTGAATAGGATAGAGGGGTTTACCAGGAAAAAGAATCTCAATATGTATTTGTTCATGTAGAGTTGTAGATGGCAACCTATTGATGAGAAATGTCGCTGTTAAGACTGCATCTCCCCAATAGAGAGATGGGACATGATATGCAAGAAGTAAGGTGCGTGCATTATCTAGGATATGACGATGTTTGCGTTCAGCGACACCATTTTGTTGAGAAGTGTAGGGACAAGTAGTCTGGTGCACAATACCCTGGTTAGAAAGAAGATTTTGCAAATCGTGGGATAAGAATTCTTGTCCATTATCAGAGCGGAAGATTTTGATTGTGCGCCCGAATTGAGTTTTTATATTTGCGATATATCGAGTAATGAAACTGGTAGCATCAGATTTGTTTTTCAAAAGAAATACCCATGCTACTCGAGAGAAATCATCAATAAGGACAAGATAGTAATGATGACCCAGTCGATCAGGATACCGACTAGGTCCCCAAATATCTATGTGGACTAAATCACAAATATTAGTTGAATGATGGTTACCAGAGGAGGGAAATGTGGCTCGGTGATGCTTCCCTACTTGACAAGCCTCGCAGGTGATAGTACCTATGGGGGACATTTGTGGAATAAGCCGACGAAGTTTGTGTACTGAAGGATGACCTAAGCGTTGATGCTAAAGAGTATTTGATGACTGGCCCATAGAGGTTCCGGAATAGGCGACTATGGTAGAGGGATTGTCAAGGTGGTAGACACCCCCTTCTTCACGGCCCGTACCAATCGTCCTCCCAGTCGGTATGTCCTGAAAAACACAAGTAGCAGCGTCAAAGATAGCTCGACAGTGAAGTTCTTTACATAGTTTGCTGACCGAGAGTAAACTAAGCGGGAAATCTGGAACTAATAGAACATTGTGCAGCTCGATTGTAGGGTTAAGGTGCACATCCCCAACCCCTGCAACTGGTGACGATCGCCCATCAACAACTTGAACAGTTTTCTCGGTCTAGGCTGTTCTAAGTTTTCAGAAGAGTCAAGGATTCCCACACAAGTGGGTGGAGGCCCCTGTATCAATAAGCCATTGCGAGTGATTGTGACTGCTAGTTGAGGCAAGAACCGTACCTGTCTGAGCGATGGCGACGATATCTCCTGAGGTGGTGACACCATCGGTATTCATCTATGATAGCCGCTACATAAGATCATCAAAATCCTTTCGGGGGATTTCGATCGAGCCTCCTTCAATGTCTGTAGTCGCAACCCGAGCCGATGGTCCTGGATGTCCATGTTTACTGTAGCATACAGCTTCAGTATGCCCTAATTTGTGATAGAATGTGCACTGTATCTGTGACCGTCCTCTTCCTTGCAAGTGACGACCACGTCCTATGCCCCTGTAGCTGCCTCTGAAACTCCGTCCGGATGTCGCAAGAGCTGTTGTTTGGCTCATGGTTTCTGTAAGAGGAGTCGGAGAAGTCGGTAGTCGGCATAATGTGTTGTATGCTTCCTCCATAGACGGAAGAGTAGGAGAAGTGATCATCTGATCTCGAGGGGCATCATAACTTTGATCTAAGCCGCCAAGGAAGATCATAGTTGCCATATTCTGTCGATGTTGCCGTTGTGTAGGACATGTGCATAAAGGGGCACATATATTATAGCTTGCAACAAGGGATTTGAGGGCAGAAAAATATTCCGATAATGGCCGACCATTTTGACGCATATGCATCAAATCATGAAATGATTGATACATTTTCGTTGAGTTTTTATCTTGTCCATAGGTAGCTAATAGTGACTTCCACATATCGTGCGCACTATCATAGTATACCAATTCCTGCGCGATCCTATCGATGACACTCACCATAATCCACGAGCTTACCATACCGTTATCTTTGACCCAGGTAGCGTATTTTCCAACCTTGTTGGTTGGTTCTTCTTCGAGGAGGATATGCTCTCTATCATACCCTCGAACGATCATCAGGAAAAGCCGGGACCACATGGCGTAGTTCGTGGCATCTAACTTTGGAATTGATCCAAAGGAAGGCATTTTGGAATGACCGCCTCCATCTATTTCTAATGTAGGTACCTCGGATGCCATAGGATCTTGTGCCGTCGGCTTTTAGCGAGGCCGCAATGGACGGTTGTTGTTGCTACCTATGACGTGTTGTATTGTTTGTGTCTCTCTCTCTCTCCCTGCATATATTCTTTTTTTATTACATCTCAATACACATCAGCCAGCATATTACATATGATAAAATATAATAGTTGGAGACTGGGGCCTGGATTAGGCCGCTGAGCAAAAGATGTGCAGAAACCAGGGGGAATACGATGCGCTGTTGATGGCGTAGCTGGAAGAAGCCTCCGGACAGAGGCGAGGCTTATCTGGAAGACAGCGTGATGCCGATGGCGATGAAGAAACTTCAGGAATACGACGTGATGCCGATGGCGTATCTGAAAGATGCTAGAACCGACTGGAGTACGGCTCTGGATGGTACTAAAAGGAACTTGGAGGATGGCGCCTGAAAGGGGTGATCGCCGAGTCCGCTGGCCGAAGATGAGGCGCGAGGCTATGATGGGGCACGGCCTAGACACTGGGCAAGGGTGGTGCGCGGGGCAAGGGATGGCTGGGTGAGGGATGGGCCTGTTGCAAGGGAGAGGGCGGGGCGAGGGAGGGGCGGGGCTGCGCGGGGCGAGCGTAGGGCTGGGCGGGGGCTGGGCGATGGCTGCCTGGGGCGAGGGCAAGGGCGGGGCTGGGCGATGGCTGGGCTGGGGCGAGGGCAGGGCTGGACGAGGGCGGGGCTGAGCGAAGTCAGGGCCGGGGCCGGAAAAAGGGGGGCATGGCGTTGACGAGGACGAGGGCTGGAAAGGGGCTGGCGAGGTCGGGGTTGGGCGATCGGGGCTGGAAGGAGGGAGAGGGAGCCGAGGTCGGGGCTGGAAGGGGCTGGCGAAGTCAGGGCTGGGAGGAGGGAGGCGGGGCTGGAAGGAGGGCGATGGGGGCGGGGCGTTGGCGATGGGGGCGGGCGACGCTGAGGCCAAGAGGGGGGGGGGGAGGCGGTGCAGATCCCTAGGTACGAACCTAAGGCTCTGATACCATCTTGAATGATTTAATTAGCTTCTGTATCCTTCATTAGGCACCCTAATCCTCATTATATAATGGAGGATTAGGGTTAGGGTTTACAAGAAGGGGACCCCTTTCAAGGTCAAATTTCTACAATGCCCTTTTCTCTCAACAATATCCCTCATCCATCTACAAAATGGGCCCATGAGTCCATGATTGCCAGAGACCAAATTCCAGGCAATTCTTGTGATCATTTGCTTGTTTCTCGGCATTTCTTAGTATTGATGAAGGATTGCCTTCTAGTCATTTGGTTGCATCATTAGACGTAGGGACGAGCATGGATCGAGTCCTGAAGGGCTCATGTTCAAACCCATTTAAAAACTTTGGGCCCTGTGCCAGGTCTAAGCCCGCAAAAATTTTTTGGTTCGGCCCAAGCTCAGTCCTGGCCAGTCCATCTCCACCCATTATATATTATTAACTTTGAAATTTTCTTTAAAGTCAATCTCAATTCAAGTTAGACGAGCTAAAATTATTTAAAACATATGCTATAATACTTATGAAACAACTAAAACTCAATTCTACCGGAGATGATTTCTTATTCTATACAGTTCACTCAATATTAGATACCATAAACGTCTTTCATTACAGAAATTGAAAGAGTGAACCGAGCTTACACTGTTAACAATAACAGGTGCACTACCCATTGCATGTTAAAAAATGGACATAATACCCATATTGGGTAAATGTTCAATAATAGAAAATATTCTGATGGAAAAAAAATAAACACTAAAAAATTCAAGAATAACCAGCATAATCTAAATCATAGAATAAGCCCCCTGCGATTAATTCTGAATTGAAATAAAATGACCATCAACTCATATGTCTCACACCCGAGTTTCTTGATTTATAAACAATGTATGAACACAGGATACATGAACAGAGTGTGCATGCAACAAGTGAGAATTTCCAGACATGTAGGATACAGGAAAGGTTCGTACCCTTTTCAGGTCGGGCCCTTGGGTCGGGTCGGGTTGAGCCAAGCCAAGTCCGAGCCCGACTTAAAAAAATTTTGAGCTCAATATTGAGCCCAAGCCCGCCCGATGTTCTTTTGAGCTTTGACCGGACCGAGCTTTTTGAACTGAACTTCAGGATGGACTGGATCGGCCCAGCTCAATTCTCATCCCATATTAGACGCCATATCTAGGAATCACGTCTTCTCAAACTATGAATTACAAAGAACTCGACCATTGAGGGAGCTATGTAATCCAAACACCAATCCTACCCCTAATCAGCCCAACTCCCGAGGGCAAGAAAGGGCACATGGCAAAGTGCACATAAAATATGAGCCCACCGGCTCACTGATCTGTAAATTCCGTGAATTTTTTATTTTTAAAATAGTCGTTGGAGCTTCATTGTCACTTTCGAAATGAAACTTTAAAATTTGTATTTTACTTCATATAGTGATTACCAAGGTCAGATATAACGCGAAGTCACGAATTGCGGAAGCAATGCACACACAAGAATAATCACGTAAGAATAAAGACACACGGATTTACAAAGTTCGTCGCCCTTAGGGGTGGTGATCAGTTTCACTACATACGTAGAGAAAGAGAATACATAGGATACTAAGAGCCCTAACCTTATGGAAGTTTATATATTACTCCCATACATACAGATCCCTTATACAAATGGATCCATATACGTGAATATAAATAGAATCTCTCATAAAAAAATTTGTTGAGGGTGCTGCATTCGCACCCCCGCAAGAGGGGAGCACACCTGCTCCCCCCATAGACCCACAAGCTTGCTGACTGAGTAGCGAGATCCCTATCTTGTTGGAATATAATACGACGGAAGAGTGTGCATACAACAATTCTTCAACCTGAATCATATGGCTAGTATTCAAGGCATATCATCACGAGGCAGACTTTAAATTAGTATTCTTTTTATAGTTTTCTCGGTAATTTGAATTTTTATGAATAAATTACATAAAAGTCCCTCGAGTTTACATTATAATTCAATGTAGTTCCTAGGCTTTAAAAGTGACAATGTGGAACCTTATTTTGACGAACGATTTCAATATGATACTTCTGCTATTTTTTTCATTAAATAAATCGCTACCTTCATATTTTGGACCAAACACAACTACTAAAAGAAATTAGACTTACGGTAACGAATAATCTGAATATTTGTTGTTATATCTTCGGATGTTAAAGATATAACAACGAATATTATTCATTGCCAAATGATCTTTTGTACTTGTGATTAACAACGAATATCATATTCGTTGTTAAAGGTCCATATAGTGACGATTTTTTTGTTGAATTATTCGTTAAAGCTCATGCTAATCGTTGCCATATTTAGCAACGATTAGAAGAAAATGGTAACGAATAATCGTCACTATATGATTCGTTGCGAGGAATATAACAATGAATACCATTATTCGTTGCGAATTTAAAAAAGTAAGCAATGAATAATATTCATTATTATATATTTAACTAAGGAAGATATAACAACGAATATTAGATTCTTCGTTGCCTTAGATCAATTTTCTTGTAGTGAACGAGCTCCCCATAGGATATTTGGAGAGCATCAGGCATGACAGTGATCGAGCCGCCACGTCGGAGATGACGGTGGTTGCCTCCTCCCATTCCTCGCCCGTCACAAAGTGGGACGAGTAAGGGAGGAGTGGGTCCCAGAAGTCTCATCTTAATAGAGGGGTGTGGGAGCAATAATGAAGGTCTATGTTTCGGTAGTGGATTATATGTAGTTACAACGTCTGCAGGAATGTAGGGGAGCTGCTCGATGAGGATCACCCGATGAGGATTGAACGACGCTCAAAGGAGGTTGGGTCTGAAGGATATGGTTAGATCCTAAAGCGCATCACGGAAGCGTGAGCGTCGTATCCAATACGACGAGGAGCGACTAGTCGCACTAATTGCTCGATGCAGTGGAATTTAAAAAAAAAATGCGACGAAACCACATGATCCAAGAACACTTCTCGGGTCGTTTTATCTAAACCACAAACAAGTAATAGGGTTACCTCTTGAAGCGTGGTTGCGATTGAGTCTCTAAACGAAGAGACCTCCTGTCTCAAGTCTGATCCGACGGAGGAGACGCTTGCGACCGTGGGGATGAATCGCGTGCTTCTCGCAATCCGTGTTGATGAACCAAGCGGCGGATCTCCTGATCTTGACACACGAGTTCCGACATCTTCTTCACAAGCGAGGCACAACGCAGGAGACGGAGATCCACGAGCAGATGATCGGGCAGCATAACAACGACGTTGCGGCGATGGAGACTCCCTCTAGGGCATCCATGGTGGACGACCATATGAGAGGGAGAGAGAGTAGGCGTGTAGAGAGAAAGAGAGAGAGAGAGATGTACTCCAATATTATGTACTAAGAGAGCATGGTATGCCTCTCTACTTATAGGGTTTTGGGATCCATGGATCTCAATCCATGGGACATATAAAATCAATGGATGAGATTGATTTATGTCTATTCCAATGGTCAAGATTGTTGTTGGTAAAAGCCAACAACTTGTGATTTAATTCAGATCAAATATATTTGATAAATCAAATATACATCAATCCTAAAATTAAACCAATCAAATAAGGAGACAAATTCCATGGAGATCTCATCTCCCATTGGAATATAGTGGATGGCCACTTGTTTCCAATTGAAGGCAATCTCATGAGATTTCATGAGATTGCATATCTCCATGAAAATCTCCATTATTTATTCCGACAACTTTTGTTCTGATTTATTCTTCAAAAATAATTCATAATTAATTTTGAGAATGTTGCAATCTTGTCATTGGAAAATTGTGAATCACATTCACAACCCAAAATAAAATATAATTTACATTTTCAATTAATTGCACAATGTGTATCCAATACACATCAATAATTAATTAACAAATATAAATTATAATCAGCTCTCTCTATTATATTATAAATCATATTTATAATATATTATGAATAATATGGATAGTACTATCCATGATAATTAAATCACATTTAATCATCTTGGATCTCTATTCTTACGTGCCCAAATAATATGAATCACATTCATATTATTCACATCTTTGATAATCAAATCACATTTAATTATCTAAGATAACTCTCCTTATAATATGAATCAAATTCATATTATTCATGATAATTAAATCACATTTAATTATCCATTATCTCAATGCTCGGATACATATATCAACAATAGAATTATCCATGAACTCTTTCAAGGATAATGCACTTTCTCCGTGAATACTTGGAGATAAGGACATGTCAATTGTACTGTTCCACGTATAGTGACTTGGATATCGAGATCACATCTCAAATCTAGATCTCGGGCCTCCCATAGATGCTTGATTAAATCAAGACCACAAATCTAATCTTCTCATTGAATCTGAATCACATTCAGATCAATATCCAATATTTGGACTAAGATCAGATTACTTCTCTACTGAGAGGAGTCACTAAAATCCAGACCCATTTCATCACTCCCTAGGAATGGAAGTGTCATGGTTATACAATCGTTTATGATCACATCACCCTCAGGTATTCCCAATACCTGTACATCCTGCATACTGGAAGACTCATAATAAACCTGAAGTATAAGATCAATTTTACACTGTCTACTTTAGAGTTTTATCATTAAGTTTCTCATTCGATCATTGGGAGTTGGTATCAATCATATACTTTCCAAAAGTATATATCATACCTAGGTCTTGATCATATACTTTCCAAAAATATATATCAAACCTACAAATTCAGTCAAGCTTCCAAAGCGAGACGACCGTGCACGGAATTCGATTCTTCACAATATCTCATGAGTGAGTTCATGTCTTCCGATTCAGTAATGAACCTGTATGATCCTTTTGAGAGATCGTATTACTCATATGCCCTTATATGCACACCAGCGCGCCGGTTTATAGACCTTGATTAGGTCATCAACCTATTGGTCTGCAAATGTACATACTCAGACATATAGTAACACATCTATCTCCGATCAGAGGATGCGTGCCTATATCATGACAGCATATGACATAGGACTTTGGTTATCTCGATCTCGTTAAGTCAACTCTTTGACCTAACTTATCTAACACCTCCGAATCTCTATTCCTATGCAGAGGACCTGCATCAAGAGGTCAGTTAGATATCAGCTTTTAGAGAAAGGATTGCCAACTCCTTCTCAGGATGGAGATCATCTCTTAATAATCATTTGACGGTGCTCGATGAGTCCTCAATCTAACTCTTTAGATAATCATCCAAAGCACCAGCCTCTATGATTCAATAATTGAATCAACAGCTGTATGATCATCAAGATGACCATGGTACATAACCCTAATTGTACTAAGGGACCTATTATACAAATTATCTATTCTTCATTTCAGATTAGGGAATGATATTCGCAATAACATTTATTGCATAATGGCTCACCGTGGGTTCGCATGTCCAACAATCTCCCACTAGCCCAAAGAGCCATTAATGGGCTAATCATTTAAACCCACACTCATGTGATAATCATAGGCTATTCAGAAAATAGCTAGGTAAGATGATCAGTCACTCTGTTCCCAAGAGACTACGCCAATACCTTTTACGGCACTTGCATTTCCCCTAGTAACAGTGCTCGCATCCAATGTGAATGTTGCATCTTATGCAACTAATACTCAATTTTGTTATAGTATCCTTGATACTATAGCTCGATAATTATTATAACCAGTATGACCATAATCCTTATTAGAATACCTTTATTCCTAGAGATCTCTATCTCCTAAGGTATCTACAGTTAATACCTTTTAGATCACTATCTATAAAGTCTTAATTTCTTGAAGATAAGACTTTGGATCACTATCTCAAAAGTTTTGCCTTCTATGAAGATATCGTTATTACTGCAATCAAATGTTTTATCACCATAGTAGGATTAGTAACAGTTTACTACTCCCACTGCATGGTAGACATCTGGCTTTTGTATACATCTAGCATACACCCGGCTTCTTGGAACTGATGCACAAGAGCAAGCAGTTTGCATTCACATCCCTAATTCTTTGAGGTGTTATCCCTTTAGATAGTTCATTACCATATCCTAAGGGAAGGAAGCCTTTCTTGGAATTTTCCAGAAAATAGAATAAGTCCAAGGTGTACTACTAATGTGACGGTCCCAATACCCTCCTCTCTTTGCTTCTGAACAACTTCAGAGCTAAGATCTAAGAGGTATTCTTGAGATCATATCTCAATGTATGGAATAACCAATCTAGAAAACACTTATTATTACCCTTATATCATTCCAAATGATTAGTACATAATCTACATTTAGCACGATGAACATAATGACACTCCCACTAAGCTTCACATGGTTCATCAAGATTCTATTTGAAATCATAACATTTATAATTTCATTAAATCTTATGTTCCAATTACAAGAAGCTTATCTGAGTCCATAGATGGAGTTCTTCAGCTTACACACCTTGCTTTCCTCAACCATGAATCCATGTGGCCACTTCATGTGAATATCCCCAAAGAGGTATTCATGGAGGAATGCAATCTTGACTCACATCATGAAGATGTCATAGTCAAGTTGTGTAGCTATAGTTAACAATATTCTGATGGGTTAAAGCAAGGTCATTGGAGAGCAAGTCTCATCGCAAGTGATGTCTTCTCTTCGGTGTGTAGCTCATGGCTACGAACCGTGCTTTGAAGGTTTCTACCTTCTCATCAGGTTCCCTCTTTCTCTTGTAGATCCATGTACACCTTAATGGGTCTTACCCATATAGGTGGATTCTCGAGGGTCTATATACAACACTTGTACATGAAGTCTACTTTAGACTTTATTGCTAACATCCATCTTTCCATGTCATGATCTTCAGAAGCTTCATCATATGAAGTTAGATCATTGTCAGATTCAACTGACACATGGAACCCATCTTCAAACTTATTTGAAGAGGTATCATCGTTTCATCTTTAATTGTCCTTTTAGTTTTCGATTCTAAGAGCCTCATTATCATGTCAAGATTAAATGAGTTCCTTTACTTCATTTTCATCTTGATTCTCAAGAGAGTCATCCTATAAGATTCATATTCTCAAAGATGAGATCTTTTAAGAATCTCAAGGTCGTAAAGTAGGTATCCAATACCATCCTTTATTTTCCTAATGAAGTAGCACTCTCCAGTGCCAGATTCCAGCTTAATCATATGGAACCTTATTAAGGATATATATATATATATATATATAATGTAGTCTCTATCACATATACATATACCTGGAAACTATGAGATAATTATGCTAAGATTAACCATTGATCAAATCATGTCACACATGATCAATTGTATCTCCCAACAACTCTATTGAGTTAAAGTTCATTGGGAGGATTGAGATAGGAATGATATTCACATCTCCATAAGGTATTCCTTGAATTCATCTAATAGGTACAAGCTACCTTGGTTAGATCAAATTCATTTCATCTTCCTTCAAACTTTGGTTCTAAACCAAAATTGTGAAATCTTTGAACATTTCAAAGTTTTCTAAGTGAAGAGAAGAAATCTCATATCACAGATAATCATCAATAGATATCATATATCCATAATGTTTACTATGATATAGATAATTCACATACATCAATATGTATGAGATCCGGAATACCTTGACATCTTACACCTTTCCCAAAGAAGGGTGTATTGGATATTTTACTTTGAATACAATATTAATAAGTATGCAAGTTTTGAAATTTTATACATTTTAAAGTTTCATCTCTTACTTGTCCATTGATCTCATCAACAGACATATGTCCAAAACATTATGCAAGATCATTATCAAATGATCTTTATCCTCCTATTGATCTTCAAAGGTTTAATTTTCAATATTAGAATTCTTAATAAACCATCCATTAATTTTCTAATTTAGTGGAGTCCACTAGGTGTTAGATTGCTACCTGAAATATCTCCATCATAACTCTTTATGATAGGTCTATTTCAGAATTCATGCTTATTCCCAACACTTAGAAATAAACTAGGAGTGTATTTCTAATATCCAGGTCATAGAGACATTCTCTAAGACTAACAGCTCTCCCACTGAAAATATGAAGTATATTGATCCAATGGAAATTGTTGCAACAATTACATCACTTCCAACATGGATGATCATTAAACCTTAAGATCGAATTTCTAACATTCTAATACAGATGCAACCAATTGCAAGTATCATTAGAAGATTGAGATACAATTATTATACTTATCTTATCAAATAAGTAAGTCAATTTCAATGATTATATGTAGATTATTCTGATGTACTATCTGATTCCTTCTCTAAGGATTCTAGATAGATTTGATAGTCATACTATCAACACATCAACTTATTGCAGTATTGGCATTCATCCAACTCTTTGGATGTCATATGGAAGTCACAGAAGTCAGACAACTCTTTGACTGTACTTCTTACTTGGGTCCAACCCATGCTTCCAATGCGCTCCCTTTATCTATAAGCAACCATTGCTCAAGACTAAGGATCTCTTATGTTAAAATCGAAAAATTTCAATACAAGAGTATTTCAACATTTATACATGCTTCATTCAATTCATATAATATGAATATTATGAAGCTTCATGAATGATTAGAGTACATATAGTAGAATGATGACATTCATCGTATCTACATCCATTTAAACTCTTAAAACTTAGGTTCAGGTAGGTACTCAAACAATTTGAATACATCATCTCCTATAGAGCCACCATTTTACATAATGCAGAGAACCATGTCATTCATGATTATATGTCGAGAGCACATATGTATGCCATAACATCTTCTTAGATTTTATAAAGATTATTTGATAATTACGATCATTATCGACATGTCACTTCAAAAGTATATTCGATGAGATCAAGACTTATAGAGACATACAAACCCTAGGGTTTCAGTCCTATTGTCTATTTAATTATCATTCCTCATTATTATGAAGAAACTTACATATTACAACCACATACATTATTTGTACAATAGCAAGTACAATATCAGATCATGGGTCCAATCCATGATGTTCTACTGGTTATTATTGAGTATAACATTGAGTGAGATTAAAGAAGGATTATCTGAAATAAGAAATTTGCATAAACATATATGAATATATAATTTACTTTGATTTAGGAATTTTTATATCAAAGTTGTCTTGCCTTGTCAACACTGAAAGTTCATTCCCTTAATCACTTTCAATGTAAGAGTTATACTTACCATCATATCTCAGCAAGATTTGGGATCTCCTTCCTTATCTTTGTTACATCCCAATAATATGAGAATCTGCAACTCGGATAAAAAGAAACGGGAACATATTCCGCCTTGCAAGTCCAACTTGCATTCCCAATTCGGTCTTTAACACCCAGGCCCACCACCCGTAAGGTGATGTTGACCCGTCGTTAATTGAACCAACCGTCAACAGGAATAGAACTCGCTATGTGCAATCCAATATCGTCCCAATAATATGAGGATCCGATATTGGGGTCACTACGCATACGGCCTTACTCTTTCGAGAAGCAAAGAGCCCGATCCAGATGCACTTGCATATAAGAGCTGCCACTTGAGACAAACGTCTCCTACATACAATCCCTGGCGACGGAAACCCTGCGCCTTGACGGGAGACCATGGATGTCACTTATGTGATCCTCCATATGATATTCAAATTCTAATTAATTATCATGAATCATATTCACATAATTAATTCTTCCAAAGGAAATACACATCTATTCATAATAGAGTGTTTTAATTGGATATAATTAACTTAATCATATTAAATTAATTTTCAATCCAATTCAATCAACAAACTTGATTTTACTTGAATATATGGTATTATCTCAAAATACGTATTAATTCAAATTTTAATAATTAGAAAAATACATCATGATCTCTCAGGCATCATTAGTTCCCTACCCGCTGTCATGACCAGTATCGTCGGGAGTGGGACGGACCACATCCGGTGCAACCCGCTACCCCAGCGATCCCCGACTAGACACCATATCCTCCTCGGGAAAAAATAATGTCGAATCAATCACTTTGTACTTGAGATGATCATCGGTTCTTCAATCGAAATTATACCATATAGTAATAATCAAAACATTTTTTTGTTATAAGGAAATTTGCTAGACAAATTCCCAATCCTATTCAAGCAAGTTGTTTGTTGATTGTGATTTCAATTTTGATCTAGATCAAATCTAATCAATTATTGATTGAGGCCAAGTCAATTAAGGAAATAATTATCATTAAATATTTTTCAAATATTTTCCATAATTATTTCATGAAATTAACAATTAATTTCACTAATTGACAATCACTCGGTTCTTGATTAGGACTATAATTTCAACAGTGACCCCTACTTACTAAAATTGACATATCTCAATCAATTTAAATCCAAATTAGACAAAATAAATTTTTAAGATTGCTAATTTTATTTTGGACAGAATCTAAGTGATATTTCATGTATTTCGAGGCAGATCAAAACAGTAATTAACTCATTAATCACGTTAAGATTCGCAGTTCCCGCAACAGTGAATACATGTTCATTAAAACAACCATATCTCGAGCAAACGGAATCCAAATTAAGTAAACTCAGATCCTATGGTTTCCTTATTTAATGGGAAACAAAATCCAAGTTTTATTTTCGTGTTTAAATAATTTAAACAGGGCCGAAAATAATCACTAAACAGAGATACAAAAATGAAATGCGATAAAACTTTCGCAAACCTAACGAACCCAAGTCGCCTTCGATTTTATGGATCGTATCCAAAACCTTCGACCTAAGGCTCTGATACCACTTGAAGGATATAGTTATATCCTCAAGCGTATCACGGAAGCATGAGCGTTGTATCGAATACGACGGGGAGCAATTAGTCACACTAGTTGCTCGATGCAACAGAATTTAAAAAAAATATGCGACGAAACCACATGATCCAAGAACACTTCCCGGATCATTTCGTCTAACCCACAAACAAGTAATAGGATTACCTCTTGAAGCGTGGTTGTGATCGAGACTCTAAACGAAGAGACCTCCTGTCTCAAGTCCGATCCGACGGAGGAGACGCTTGCGAGCGTGGGGATGAATCGCGTACTTCTCGCAATCCATGTTGATGATCCAAGCGGCGGATCTCCTGATCTAAACACACGAGATCTGACATCTTCTTCACGAGCGATGCGCACCGAAGAAGACGCAGATCCACGAGCATACGATTGGGCAGCATAACGACGATGCTGCGACGATGGAGACTCCCTCGAGGGCATCCATGGTGGACGACCATATGAGAGGGAGAGAGAGTACGCGTGTAGAGAGAGAGAAAGAGAGAGAGATGTGCTCCAATAGCATGTACTAAGAGAGCATGGTATGCCTCTCTATTTATAGGGTTTTAGGATCCATGAATCTCAATCCATGGGACATATAAAATCAATGGATGAGATTGATTTATGTCTAATCCAATTGTCAAGATTGTTGTTGGTAAAAGCCAACAACTTGTGATTTAACTTAGATCAAATATATTTGATAAATCAAATATACATCAATCCTAAAATTAAACCAATCAAATAAGGAGACAAATTCCATGGAGATCTCACCTCCCATTGGAATATAGTGGACGACCACTTGTTTCCAATTGGAGGCAATCTCATGAGATTTCATGAGATTGCACGTCTCCATGAAAATCTCCATTATTTATTCCAACAACTTTTATTGTGATTTATTCTTCATAAATAATTCATAATTAATTTTAAGAATATTGCAATCTTGTCACTAACAAATATAAATTATAATCAGCTCTCTCTAATATATTATACATCACATTTATAATATATTATGAATAATATGGATAGTACTATCCACATTATTCATATCCATGATAATTAAATTACATTTAATCATCTTGGATCTCTATTCTCACGTGCCCAAATAATATGAATCACATTCATATTATTCACATCTTTGATAATCAAATCACATTTAATTATCTAAGATAACTCTCCTTATAATATAAATCAAATTCATATTATTCATGATAATTAAATCACATTTAATTATCCATTATCTGAATGCTCGGATACATATATCAACAATAGAATTATCCATGAACTCTTTCAAGGATAATGCGCTTTTTCCGCGAATACTTGTAGATAAGGACAGGATAATTGTATTGTTCCACGTATAGTGACTTGGATATTGAGATCACATCTCAAATCCAGATCTCGGGCCTCCCATAGATGCTTGATTAAATCAAGACCGCAAATCTAATCTTCTAATTGAATCTTAATCACATTCAGATCAATGTCCAATATTTGGACTAAGATCAGATTACTTCTCTACTGAGAGGAGTCACTAAAATCCAGACCCGTTTCATTACTCCCTAGGAATGGAAGTGTCATGGTTATACAATCGTTTATGATCACATCACCCTTAGGTATTCCCAATACCTGTACATCCTGCATACTAGAAGACTCATAATAAACCTGAAGTATAAAATCAATTTTACACTGTCTACTTCAGAGTTTTATCATTAAGTTTCTCATTCGATCATTGGGAGTTGGTATCGATCATATACTTTCCAAAAGCATATATCATACCTAGGTTTTGATCATATATTTTCCAAAAGTATATATCAAAACTACAAATTTAGTCATGCTTCTAAAGCGAGACGACCGTGCACAGAATTTGATTCTTCCCAATATCTCATGAGTGAGCTCATGTCTTCCGGTTCAGTAATGAACCTGTATGATCCATTTGAGAGATCGTATTACTCATATGCCCTTATATGCACACCAGCGCGCCGGTGTATAGACCTTGATTAGGTCATCAACCTATTGGTCTGCCAAATATACATACTCAGACATATAGTAACACATCTATCTCCGGTCAGAGGATGCGTGCCTATATCATGACAGCATACGACATAGGACTTTGGTTATCTAGATCTCGTTAAGTCAACTCTTTGACCTAACTTATCTAACACCTCCGAATCTCTATTCCTATGCAGAGGACCTGCATCAAGAGGTCAGTTAGATATCAGCCTTTAGAGAAAGGATTGTCATCTCCTTCTCAGGCTGGAGATCATCTCTTAATAATCATTTGACGGTGCTCGATGAGTCCTCAATCTAACTATTTAGATATTCATCCAAGCACCAGCCTCTATGATTCAATAATTTTATCAACAGATGATCATCAAGATGGCCATGGTACATAACTCTAATTGTACTAAGGGACCTATTATGTAAATTATCTATTCTTCATTTCAGATTAGGGAATGATATTCGCAATAACATTTATTGCATAATGGATCCCCGTGGGCTCGCATGTCCAACATGGTCTGGTTAGTGCGTATCCCAATCTTCATCGAACAACTCCCATGCATTACAACATTTCTGCTCTGCTATGTCTCATGATCATGGGAGCTGAGAATATCATCAGCTACTATTACATTTCCGGGTATCTCATGGTAGAGAGGATCCTCTTAATAGGGTCTGTTGTAGCAGCAGACTCTGTTGTAGACCTTACAACCGTTCGATCACCTATTCTCAACCTCGAGATGTGCGTCTGCTATCTCCAACACCTTACGAGGGACGTTCGATTCTCATCCGACGCTCCTCGCCTTTTACAGTACTTGCTGCAATTTTCAGTTTCCTTTACAGCAGACGATCATCTTCCCTCTCACGACAGCCTAGTCATGATGCTACCTGTCAACGTGCAACACAAGGGCAGAAACAGTGCCGGATTGAGGAGTCGCGGTGAACCTTCTTCCGATTGGAGCTCCTTCATTGCGTCGAGGTTCTTCATCAACTCTGCCATCGTCCATTTGAGGGAAGTGGTCATTATTTCGGTCCCTACTGTGGAGAGGTCCTGCATTACGGATGGAGAGGAGATATATATTGATGGCTATAGCATTGCATAAATTACCATACTTTCTAGTTGGAGCTAGATGGTTGAACCACAAAGATGCCTTTGAGCCGGAAGCCTTTTTGAGACAAGCAATACATCAAGCAAACGTCTCTTGTCTTTGTCCTTGCCATCTTTCCTCTCCTGAAGTGAAAGAGCGGATCTCGACAGTGACGAAATGAAGGAGGTGGGTCTCAGCGGCACATTAGGAATAGAGATTCCCCAATATGAACAATGGCCCATAGCTCTTTAGGGGGAGATCAAGGATGGGGTCTGGTGGAGTGGGGGAGGTAGGAGTGGGCGAGCCGTTGCAGCAGAGGAGGCTGAAGAGGATGGCGAAGAGGATACGGGAGAGATCGATGGAGTCTCGATTAGTACGAACAAATTTGGTTGGAAGAGGACAGGGAGGAGAAAAAAATGAGCTTTGGCTTCATGAGAGATGGAGGTGGATGATGTACAAGAGATGGAGGTGGAGGTGACGGGAGTGGTGGGTGCTATGGAGCCTAATGGCCGGTGGAAGGAGGAGGATGATTATTTTGGTACCAATTTATTTAACAAAAAATATAACGAAAATATGGCATGAAAGATGTTTATAAGAAGGGTAAAATGGGGTTGCCCCTATGGGAGAGCTAACTTGGCTCCTTCAACTCATTTCGCTTGATTTTTTATTTTTTTGAAATTTTTTTCATAGATTTTCATCAATATATCTCTATATTATGTCATTAAAATTTTTTGCGAAACAGAGACTCCTACGGCCTCTATCCAGACGGGTCATTTTTAGCAATTCTGTTACCGTTAAGAAATGACTTTTTGGATGAAGGCCGTAGGAGTCTCTGTTTCGCACGAAATTTTAATGACATAATATAGAGATATAATGATGAAATTCCATGGAAGAATTTTTCAATAAAAAAAATTTAAAAAAATCGGACGAAGTTGAGCGGGGGAAGCCAAGTTAGCTCCCCCAAGGGGTAGCGCCGTTGAACTCTTATAAAAATCGAGTGCCATATTGCAACTTTTAAAACTTTGAAGTTTATATTGAATTCGATTATAAACTTCAGAAACTTTTATTTAATTTACTTAAATTTTGTTTGGTGTTGTGAACAATTTTTTATCTATATCTGGTGTACATATATGATTTTATGTGATGTTGGTTGACAGTGTTTAGAACGCGTATTATGTAATATATGTGAATTTCTAACTATGTATGAATTGCTGTTTACATGCATGTAAGTATCATCTCGGAATGCAGTGTTTAATGTGCATCGAAAAGGTGCTTGATAACATGTTGCAGATCTTCGCATAATTATGTATCAAACTGGTTTGAAAATCATTTCATAAGTCATTGAAGTGTGTTTGATGCGATATGGTTCCTTATAATATGCATTTAACAAGTATTAAATCCCTCTTATATTTCTTTCTACGATAGAAATTTATAATTATTATCACATATAAGGATTATCATAATGAGAAAAATCATCTCCTTCAAAAGTTTCCTTAGTTTGATACGCATTAATGATATTCTTTGATATATTTACGAGAATTTATCCAAGTGTCCAGTACCATTACCCACTAAAAGAAAGGTTTGACAAGTGTAAAATTTCATTCCTCTACTCCAAGGGTTTCGGGTTGTTTTCAAAGTCATCAAAATATCACAAATTCATCAGACGTGGCTCGATAATCGACATGATAGAATGTTGTACTTCGAAAAGAAATGTCATGGAGAAGGACTGAGAAGAAATAAGTGGAGATATGCGCTATGAAATCAAAAATTACTCGATGTATATGAATACTAATATAATTTAATGTCAAATACCATGTAAATATATACCTTACTTCTTCTTAGTGATGGAATAAATGTGAATTCTGTATCTTTGTTGCTTTGTTTCATCTTGTTCGTATTCATCTTCTGCTTTGTTTCTTTATTACTTAATTTGTAGTGGAGTCCTCAAAAGTCATATTCTTATTTAATATTTTGTTGATATCTTTGCACATGGACGATATAAACTTTATCAATTACAACCACAACCTTTCCTGAGACCCTTACAAACTTACTAAATTTTACTTCACGATCCCTGCAATTAACTCACATCCATTTGTTTGTTACATTGAATGCCATCTGTTAAAAAAATGGCACATCTACCCTTCACGTTAAATCAAATTTAAAATGTAACACCATTCCATCTTCTCTTTTGCTCCTCCGTCCAAACACCATGCTCTCCCTTTCCCCTCTCCTCCACCCTCTTTTGCTCCTCCGTCCAAACACCATGCTCTCCCTTTCCCCTCTCCTCCACCCTCCTCGATCTCTACCCACCTCTCTCCTCCGATCTCAACACATCACTCCTCGTCGACCTTCACCAATTGTGCATCCGCATCCCTGTGCATCTCCTTCCTCTCCCACCTAGTTAGTTGATTATGGACCTCCATTGTGACCACCTATCCGAAGTCAATAATGACATCAACAATGTTCATCATTGTCAAAGGCAACTGTTAAGGGATGGTGCTGGTTGGAGGCTGGAGCATCTACGGTTGATGAAGTTGGTCGAGATTTGAGAGCACGATGGTATCTAGACACTATGAAGGTGGTGGACTTGATGTAGATGCCATCAAGCTCGAAGGAGCCCTAACGCAAGGTAGAGAGATTTGTCTGTGTTGTTGATGAAGAATGTAATGGCAGCACTAGGAACACTTATTGTGGATAAACCTAGTGGTGGAAGCATGCAACCTTGGGCTTGTTGGTGATGGTGAAATGCTTGGGCTCGTTAGTGATGGTGAAGTGCTTTCATGATGATGGTGAGTTCCTGATTCGATGATGGAGAGCATAGGAGGGATTTTTATATGATGAAATGGCTAATCGAAATAGGGTTCGATGATCGATGCTCAACCTTGTGTAGGAGATGATTCTCCCGTTTTTGGTCAAGGGGAAAATACACCCATGACCATTTTTTGGCTCCAGTTGTCCGCACAATAGTCAGCACTGACGTTTCTTTTTGTTTGACGATGGAGAGGAACGTACCATGGTAACTGACTAGCTATGGCATGGTTTGAGAGAAGAAGCATCAGCCCTGATAGATCGACTACATTCTGAAATGTGATCTAGGGTGGGATGCACTCGATATAATGTCACCACATACAACTACCATCTACGACTATAAAAAACACCCACCTGACGACCTCGATCATCCTCTTTCCACGGTAATGTTGCTCACCGTGAATTTCTACTACCTCGACATCCATGCCATCGAGGTGAACACCATTACTGTTCGATTTCCTAACAAATATGAAGTTAGATTAACTCAAGAAAATTAATTCAAGAAGAGTTAAATTGATGGCAAGAGTTGTTGTGTAAGATGGAGTAAGTATGCAGGTGTTGTGGATCATATATGAAAAATATCAAATGTTGAGGTGTAATTGACAAAGTTTATAAGAGTCATGCTGTAACATCCTATTTTATTTATAATCGACCAACTATCAACAATGTCAGTTCTGCAATATCCTCCAATGGTTATATTCTCCCATTATGGTAACAGTGGGAGAAGTTGCAAATTGTCCAGAGATCAACTAATCGGAGGGGTACAACTTTGATCAGCTTATTTGGCAAGGGCATAACTGTTATTACAAAAAAAGTAAAAACGTCTGTGTAAATGTAAAAAACTCGGAAAATATGAGGGAGAAAATTCCATTTATTCGTGCATATAACATGCGCAAACAGACCTGCATTACCCTCAATATTTTAGAAGGACGCGGAATCAAGACCTTGCATTCGCGTGCAAGTAAAGCCCATTTAAATAGGGTATTATCCCACACTCTCCATTTAAATAAAACAATATCTGTCTAATGCATTCCTACCACTTCCTTGATGGACACGAAAGAGATTCTTTGATGCCCCAACACGAAGTGTACATCTCACTCAACCCTCTTTCACTTTGAAGGAGAACCGGGGACAAGAAAATAACAAGGGGCGTAAATATTTAGTTGAAAATGATTATTATATAATGGGTTTAACCCTTATACAATACGGGTGAAATATCAAATCTGCTGTAAATATGTAGCAGGAACCAAACCATTTGTACAAATGTAACATGTTCAACATCATATTGTAAATAGGGTTAAATGGGATGCCCCTTGGGGGAGCTAACTTGGCTCCCCACGGTATTTTGTCCGCTTTTTTTTGAAAATTTCTTCCGTGAACATTCATCACTCTATCCTTATATTATGTCATTCAAATTTTGTACGAAACAGAGACTCCTACGGCCTTCAACCAAACATGCATTTTTTAACGGTAACAGAATTGCTAAAAACGACCCTTCCGGATGGAGGTCGTAGGAGTCTCTGTTTCGTGCGAAATTTGAATAACATAATATAGGTATATATTGATGAAAATCGACAGAAGAAATTTTCAAAACAAAATAAAAAAAGCGGGCGGAATGACGCGGGAAGAGCCAAGTTAGCTCCCCATGGGGGCAGCCCTATTTTACCCTTGTAAATATGTATTAAACAAATGCACAGCAATTCCACACAAAAACATGATATAAACATGTAGCAGGATCAATCCATTACTAGAAAATCAAAGAAACCTACCATGGGTATAAACGGCGAGGTCGGGAGAGGGGCTTCAACGACGAGGGGCATCTGGGCTCCAGGCCGACGATGCCGGGGACGGGGCTCCTCAACAGCAGGCTGGGAGGGCTTGGGGGGATGTACGGCCTCCTCAGTGGCATCTATAGTAAATTTGATTAATAAAGCGGGTATAACGTAAAGAAAGATAACAGAATCTGGTTAGTTTTAACAGTCAAATGGGTGGAGGTTAACCACAGGGTCTGTAGAGTAAAGGTTAACAAGTTTACGGGGTCCTGAGAGGAATATCGATATTTCGAAGGTCGTAGCGGTAATTACAAAAGATTACAGGGTCTGCCGGGTAAAAATCCCAAAAGTATAAGGCGAAAAGTCAAAATATTCCCCACCAGAAAAAAAACGGAATATTCGCTTATCCCTCTCCATGAACACACCTTTATAGGCGTCTCCCTCCCCTCCTCGACATTCACATTCCCACCAACTCCTTCAGATCCCGAAACTGCAATGCCCCCCGCGTCCGACCACCGCCGCATCGCCATCGCCGTCGACCTCAGCAGCGAGAGCGCCTTCGCCGTCCAGTGGGCCGTCGACAACTACCTTCGCCGCGGTGACGCCGTCATCATCCTCCACGTCAGCCCCACCTCCGTCCTCTATGGCGCCGACTGGGGCGCCGCCGAGGTCGACGCAGAGGAGAACGTTACCGTTAAGAAGAAGGACCCTGACGCCTCCACCGCCGCCAAGGTCCACGACCTCGCCTCGCCCCTCACCAAAGCCGGGTTCCCCTTCAAGATCCACATAGTGAAGGACCACGACATGAAGGAGAGGCTGTGCCTTGAGATGGAGAGGCTCGGACCTGACGCCGTCATCATGGGATCGCGGGGGATCGGGGCGGCGGCGAGAGCGAGCAGCAAGGCGGGTCTGGGGAGCGTCAGCGACTACTGCGTGCGGCACTGCGTATGCCCGGTGGTGGTCGTGAGGTGCCCCGAGCATCGGGAGAAGGCGGCGGATCCCATTGTGTAGATGCATACCGGATCACAGGTCGAGGAGGATTGCGGTGATGGCTTGTGCAGGTGCAACGACGGCGAGGAGGAGGAGGAGGAGGTCGAGGCGGCGAGCCCTCATGGAGCCAGTGAGATCAGAGGTAATTGATTTGTTCTTCGATTCCGAATTTGATGGAAATATCTCATTAAAAGATTTTCACTTCGATTAATGCATCGAAGATGAAGGTTAATCTCCGGTTTTATCATCAATCTCTGCTTGTAGATATACTTGTCCAAATGTTGAGTTCCCTGATCTCTATAACGGTTTTTCCTATCCAAGCAACCTTTATATAAGATCGAAATTGTTTATTAATAAATTCAAAACAAGATTGGCGATTGATCATCTTGCTCTTTGCTCGGTGATTTTTTTAAAGAAATGTATACTCGGTTCCATCCATTTTCTTTGGCATCGTATTCTTCTACATGTGGTAGCATTCTGTTTGAACTGTTTCCTGTATTTCTCCTTTTGTTCTGAACATGGTATCTTGATGATCAAGCTGTATTTCTAATACAGTTGAATTTTGCTTCTTTTTGGGTCCCTGCAGATACCTGAGAGCACCTCTGGATACTTGGAGCTACGTAGAGTAAAGCTCTGGCTTGCGATCCCTCTTTGCCTTCTGTATTTTTGTAAGTTTGGTTTTGTGAGGGACATTAAAAAAATGTGGAAGAAAAACTAAAGTGCTTGCTTGAACTTCCTCTTTTCTTTGGGGAAATAATAACGAAATTTTGTGTAAATATTGTTCGGAAGGGTAAGCTTATTTGACGATGGTGGATATAGTAGAAGTTGGATTCGATTTGTGTTCTATTGGGCAGGTTTGTCTTGTTTCTATACCCAGCTTATCCTTAAATCAGTTATTCCTGTTCTGGATAATAGATGATATCGGTATGTTCTACCTCACCAAGGGAGTAAGAGGGTGTGGAAGAAGCCAATGAACACTAATATTGTGCTTATTTTTCTTTTTAGTGGATGCTAATCTTTGGGGGTAGGTGACAAGATGACAAACTGCTGCTTTATTAAGTACCACATTCCTCCAGGAGTTTTTTCTTTAAAAACATATCCTTCTGTTCCATTTCAAACTAATCATACGATATCCAGAATTCAGGGAGTGGATTTTATTTTGAATTGACCGAACAATAAACACATACATTTTCTGTGGAACAATCAGTAATAAAAGGAATGGGGAATGGAGACTATTCCAAGCAAGATTTTTAGGAGATGAAGGGGTAATCACCTTTGTAAGTGATCTACAATAATGGCATCCTTGTTTGTAGTTGAGAGCAGAAAGGGAATATTTGGACTGGAGAATAAGTTTTGTGAAAAAAAGTTCTTGATGGTGTGGAATAACCTGTGTTTGGAGTAATAAGATGTTAAGGAGAATGGAATTGTGATGGAATAAGTCATTGCTATTATTTCCTTGTATTTGTTTTGTGTTGATGGATTTGCGGAATAAGTAGGTTAGTTGGTGAGATAGGATGTGATTAAAGGCCATTTTACTATTATATGGAATTGTTATCACATAAGTTTACTTGTTTTAACACATTCTTGCGTGGACAAAAAAGAAAATTAAGTATTGTTATTTAAAAGGGATTTTTACCCGGCATACCCTATAATCTTTTCAAATTACCTCTACGACCTTTGAAACAACCTAATTCTCACCATTTACCCATTAAACTTGCTAACCTTTACCTTACAGACTCTGTGGTTAACCTCTATCCAGTTACCTGTGAGAATTGAAGTAAAGGGCAAACATATACATGCTCAAAAGGGGACACACCAATGGAACGACGAGAGGAGCTATTGTATGAAAGCTCGACGGTCGAAACAATTGAATCCTGTTGGTTTGGTTTATTGTATGGACGACATCTTAACAAGTTGCCTAAAGATCATCTATTTACAACATATGTTTAGCCATTCGTTTGAGAATGATATCTAATGCTAAATTGTAACTTAGTGTCCAATTTTCCCATCACGTACGCAAAAAATGACTCAAAGAGTGTATCATGGACAGATGCAAAAGTGCGAGGAATACCATGTAAATGAACAACGTGCTTAAAAAAACTAGTTTGCAACAGTTGCGGCATTCGATATTTTTTTACAAGGAATAAAATGCGTCATTTTTTAGAATCGGTCAACAACAACAAAGATGGTATCGAACTTGCATGTACTAAATAGAAGTTCTAAAACAAAATCCATGGGGACATCTTCCCAAGATTGCATGAGAATTGGCAGAGAATTATATAGTGTCTTGAGAGTGCCCTTTAAAAAGTTGGCAATTTTGACATTATCACATAATTCTCATGACATCCAAGTTCATTGTAGGATAAAAATACTTTCCTTGATCATGGATAAAATCTTATCACAACCGAAATGGCCACCTAATCCTCCTCCATGAGTTTCACAGATCAAATTCTCTCAAAAAGATGAAGCTTGAATGTAAAGGGTGATACCGGGAAAGAGATATCTGTCATGGACTCATGGAGGAGATATTTGAGAAGGTTGGGGAAAAGAACCATTCAAATAATTCCCCTTAAGTAGCCCCTAAATCATGGTTGGTCAGATATAAATCTCAGAGTAACTCAAAACTAAGGATATGATAAATAAAATCTTAATTTGATATTCAAATTATATAATAGGCTTATTATAATTACTTTATATGATACCAAAGTTTCGAGTTGGATAATTGATCTTATCTTTTGTAATGCAAGGCATTACACTTTTTTATTTAGGGAATTCTGGGAGGAGATTAATGAGGAGGTGATGGAGGAGGTGACGGAATTTGAAGGGGGAAACTGTGGGTTTGAAAACTCAACAGGTCTTTCATCTTCTTGCTTCCCAAGAGGGGTGTTGCCATAAGAGTTGAAGATATTTTCGGATTGCTCTTTCAAATGTAGTTTACTTGATTGAGGCAAAGGTTTTGGTGAGTCGGTTGCGAGGGTACGTTGCATAACTATGTCACCAATGAATCGTATTTTCACCTCTTTAATAATCATATATTGTGGTACAAGAGGTGAAAATGGTCCAATGAGAAACCACCCCTTTTGAATAGATGGAGAATTATACTTGTTAAGTGTACCAAGGTCGAACACAGAGACACGATTTATCCGACTGATTAATCATGTGATAATACCTAGATTAAGGGCTTCATCCATCTACCTAGGTCAACCATGCTACACGGCTTAAACATAAATAATATGATGCAAACTAATAATGAGAATATGCAGAACAAGGAAGAGAAAAGATATTATGCTAGCATGGACATAATACATGTTTATTTGATTAATGCAAGCTAAAATATAGAACATAAGCAACAGGATGCAATGATATGCAAACATATATATCTGTGTGCGCGCACACACAAAAAGACTCTTAATTGATAAATAAATTGAGCAAGAATTATATGATTCACTTTCATGAACAATTGATGCATCAAAATATCTTTAATTTTATTTATTGGTATTTGAATAAGAAATCAATTGACACATTATATCTCAAATTCAAAATATTGTCCTGGGTGTCAAACTACTGAATTAATCATACCATATGATAGAGCATCAGAAAAGCAACACAAGGAAATTAAAATCATGGAAAAAGGAGACCATATGCTTAAGATATAAGCATTTTATTCCAGGGACATAAATGAAATATATTTACACACACACTACTTTTCAAATAGGTCTTGAGAGAGGCATTTTTTGCAATTATATGAAGTCGAAGGAGCTTCTTTGAAATTTACCCAGCGTGGGAACCATTTTACTACATCGAAGACTTGAGAGGACCCCTGTGTAATTAACCCATGCAGACCCCGTGCCTCACATGGGTGGCTAGATCTGGAGGTGATTTAAAGAAAGTCGCATGCTCGGATGCAATTTTCCCAGCCTCCCACACGCTAGGCACACACGTGAAGGGCTCAAGCTTAGGCTTGGTCGGTTGTAGGTGGCCTGGGCCACATGGGAGGCCTAGGTGCTTCAGGACATGTGTCTGTTCCATCGAGGCTCAAGGCTTGGTGCGGAGGCTCGTAACACCTGTGGATCGTCTGATATATGCAATTGAATGATATCTGCTCCTCGTCGAAACTTGATCTCCTCCTCGCACGACTGCATTGAAGTGGAGATCCAGCGACGGAATCTTCACTCCTACGCTGATCTCCGACTGCTCTAGAGCTCCGACCACCTTCTCAAGAACACGACGAAAGAGATGGAGCATCAAGGAAGCTCCCGAAGAACTATATCGAAGAAATCATGGGTTTTCGCCGGAACTAGTGCTCTAGAACAGAGCATGTCTAGACTCTCAGACCATTGAAGGATATGACCTACAAAATGGTTAGATATACTTGAAGCACGCATACGTGAAGTGGAATGGAGTGAGGGACCAGGGGGTGAAGAAGGTGAGGGTCCTCGGTGGATTCCTCCGCTGTGGTGGCGGAGGAAAAGGGTCGATGCAGAGAGGGTTCTGGAGGAAGAAGGCGGGTGATAAGAGGAGCCGGCGAAGATGAGGGATGTGTAGCATTGGTGGATGTGCAAACAATTGAGGGTGAAGGTGACATGATGAGACTAATTAATTAAGAGAAAACAAGGACAAACGAGCGAGAGGCTTACTTGGGAGATCTAAGGAAGAAGTATGGTGATCGAAGGCTTGGGTTGAGCTTCAATTGAAGCTCCGATCTTCACTCGATCTGATCAGCAGCACCAAAGAGCTTGAGAAACCACCTGGAAGGTGCTACAATATGGCTGGAGGCAATGGGTCACACCGAGAATCCGACCATCGTCGCTTCTCAATTCTGCCTCCCCTTGTTTACGGGGAGGGGAGTAGAGCTAGGTTGAACCTTCTCGTAGTGGTGGACGACGACACAC
The DNA here is from genome assembly GCA_037367405.1 of Ottelia alismoides. NCBI lineage: Eukaryota > Viridiplantae > Streptophyta > Magnoliopsida > Alismatales > Hydrocharitaceae > Ottelia > Ottelia alismoides. The sequence goes on along the minus strand of JAZKJV010006242.1, from coordinate 106,086 downwards.
ATGCGGCGGAGATGGAGGTTTCGTAGGAGGGAATTATAGTTACAAGAGGTGGAATGAGAGATTTGTAACTGACATCCGTTGCCTTATATGATGGTTGGGAAAAAATGGAAGAAGATAGGATTAGGCGAAGGTCGACGTGGAGGAGGAGTTGTTACTGAGGAGGAAGAAGGGTCGATAGTCGTTGGATCTCATGATTCAATGGTTGAGGAGGCGACATGAGTGGAGGGTTCTGATCGCATATGATCTAGTTGGTCAGACAGGTGAAAGGTGAGCGGGCATGGAAGGATTGTAATCGTCTTATCTGGATGATCAGACGATCATGGAAGGAGACGGGTGAGAGGAAAGAGGCGGGTCACGTGTCCAGCAGAGGGGACGCCACTTGGCCCAATGAAAAAAATGAAAAAGCAAAAAAATAAAGAAAAATCAGAAACAAATGTTTACAAGCTTCAAATCAAAAAGTGTAAAACATTATATTATAGATCTTGATGAGATCTACAAGTTTCATGTTGAACGAAAGTCAAAATAGATCATATGTACATAGAATTATATTTATAAGTATTATTTAATGAATTAAAAACAATTCTTTTTATATTCTTTTATTATTTTTAGTATTTTTATTTTATATCTAATGTAAAAAATATATATACAATAATTATCTAATTTTTTAGGATTTTTAATAGATAAGATAACATAGAAAACAAATCACAATAATATAGTTAATTATTTATAATAATTAGGGTTAGTTGTAAACACCAGTTTAATTGTTAATTTTAGTTAATTATGGTTAGTATTTATTGAATAATTTAAGAAAGAAGGGTAATAAAATAATAATAATATGATAAATCACAGACTTATCAATCACCGATACATAGTGCTTTCTTACCTGGCAGGCATCTCATGGATAGTGTAGTCTTGGTGTTTGAAATTGTTGCAGATGGGCCTAGAAAGAAGGTAAAAGGAGTTTTATGGATGGTTGATTTCTCAAAGACATACGACTGCATGGACTGGCATTTCATTTGAATGTCATTATACAGGTGTGGCTACCCAAACAAATGGATAGCATGGATGAAGAGATGCATTACGAGTACATATTGTTCAGTTCTGGTGAATGGACAACCAAAGTATGGGTATTTTTCAGCCGCAATGTGGGGTTTGTCATGGGTGCCCATTGGATACTCTCCTTGTTGTTCTTGCGAGTGATGCTTTGGCAGTCATGATTGATCACACAATGATGGAGGGATATGTTGCGGTTATTTAAGGGAGGAGATCTCTATTCCCATCCTCCAATATGTTGATGACATGATTCTTTTCACAAAGGGAGATTCAAATAGTTGCATAGGTTTCTCTACGGTTGTAGATTTTTGGGGCGGTCTTGGTATTGAGACTTAACCAGGAGAAGATAGAGGTTGTCTCTTTCAGCTTAGGAAATGCAGAGGTTGAACTGTGTGTGAGATGGCTTCGATCCTTGTGCATGGAGATGCGATACGATACCTGAGCATGTCGTTGGTAGTTGGGAGGATGCATTTGTCAGATTGGATACCGGTGATTGAGATGATGGAGCAGAAGCTTGTGGGGTGGAAGTTTGTGTGTCTGTCTAGATGTGGCGGGTTGGTGTTGCTGCGATTGGTCCTTTCTGTGATCCCCCTTTTCTTCCTCTCTTACAACCTCATGCCCTTTGTTATCCGGAGGAGGCTGGAGGGTCATGATACACTTCTTCTGGTCATCTTTTGGATAATCAAATGGGTTGACGTTAGTGGATTGGAAGACTTTTATATGCTCAAAGGAGGATGATGGGCTTGGTGTGTGTAGCATGGAGGAGATGAACAATATATTACTTAGCAAGTTGATCACTCGTATCTAGCATGACTATAATAATTTGGTGTGCTCGCTAATCAGGAAAATCTATGGCCATGTCTCCACCCTCCTCGGATCCGGGGACCTGGGATAGGCCCTTCCTATTTCTGGCGAGGTATTTACAATGTGGTGTAGGAGATTCATTCATTTTTGAGATCGATCATGGGGGATGGTATTGGCTTTAGATTTTGGACGGATGATTGGAGTGAGAACATGGTGTCAGGTGATAGATTCCCGCGCCTTATGACATTATCTACTAATCTGAGTTGCTCAGTGGCAGATTTGTAGGATGGACGTTTCTACAGAAGAAGTGGTTTCATTGATTGTCAGATGTTATCCCCCACTATGGAAATGATAGAAAATTAAAATTTATGTCAATATTTTACTTGATTGTTGTTTATGATTACTGGTGATACAAATGTGATTTTTAATAAATATTTTCAAATGTTCTTACGCTCGTACATGTTATGGAAAAAAACTCATTTTACAGCTCACAAGTCGGTGCGTATTCCTAACAACCGTTTCCTAGCAGCGCGTGCACCGTCTAGTAGAGCATTGCAACGTGTAGCATGCCCTCCACCACAGTCGTCGCAACCACCTCCTACTACATCATCACTAGCTTCAGAGGAGGTTTGATCGCAGTCTCAGATGGTCCACTTTGACTCTTAGTCTACCCCTTATTCCTCGCAATCCATGGCCCCTTCTACGACAGACTCCTCAAAGAGTGAGACTTCACCACCCATGTATTACTATGATGAGTAAGACGATCTGTACGCAGTCCTAGCAGATTTACATTACACAATCACATTGAAGTATGAACGCCTGAGCGTACTTCGTGGAGAGCGGATGAGGTCGATGTCTTGAATTAGGTTACTTTGATGTGATGAAATTTTCTTAAACTTCAGATAGATATGTGTATTTCGATGTGATGTTAGTAGGCACAGATTCAGAAAATCTTCTATCGATTAAATGATAACGATGGAGTTGTATTCTCTTGACATTTAAAAAATGTATTTCTATTTTTTAATAAGTGTGATTGCTAATTGAAACTGTATTACTTCTTCTAAAACACATATAACTTTAGGAAATTAAGTAAAGAGATACACACAATGAGCAATATATATATCAATAAATTAATACAGATTGATACATAATAAAAATAAATAAACAATAAGAGAGTAAAATACATTGAAATAAAGTACTAAATGGAGATATACCGAACATAATAATATGTACATAAAAAACAACTATATGATTTAGTCAAATTAATTTACATAAATATACTTATACAACAATTAAAATTATTAAATAATTTATAAATTGTTTAATTTTTTAATAAAACGGTTATTCATACAATTTAAATCATTAAAGTTATAGAACATAACATAATATTATAATATTACAGTAGTTGCATTAGATAGCTTTAATTAACTATTAAATAGCTTTTAGGTTTGGGCGGAAACATCCCTCTCGCGGCAAAGGGATCGTAGCGGCTATTATTGGCATAGCGAACAACTTGCCATGCAAGAGGCTGCTCTGCCGCGTCACCAGCAGCAAATCGTTTGCCGTGCCATGTACACGAGCGACAAATGGTTCGCCAATACGCCCCCCTTCTGGGAATTATTTCGAATCCGTATCCATTCTAGGAAATAATTTCCCCCCATCTCCGTTGTGGGAAATGTCTCTTTTCATACAAATAACTTTTGCAAATTAAGTAATGATAAATTAATACAGATCTATACATAACAATAATAAAAAATAAATAATAAATAACAAGAGAGTGAAATACATTAACATAAAGTACTAAATGAAGATATACCGAACATAATAGTCTGTAAATTAAAAACAATTATATGATAGTCAAACTAGTTTACACACTGCTCCGCCGCGTCACCAGCGATAAACGGTTCGCCGATACGTTCCTCTTTTGATATTATTTCGAATCCGTACCCATTATGGAAATTAATTCCCCCCATTCCCGCGGAAATGTCTCTTTCCATTCATGTGGACATGAAGGCTTCTCTATGCTAACCCTCACGTTTGTACTCTTGATGGTGCTTCTCTATAAGTGATGGAGCTAACTATTATGGAATTGGTGATAATTATATTTTTATTAGCTTGGAGTGTTTTCTTGTGGAAATTCCAGTATTGTTAGATCAGGACGGTGTGATGTGCCATCGTTGACTACATAGCGGTATGTTTTCTTGTGGAAATTCCAGTATTGTTAGGTGAGGGCAGTGTGGTGTGCCATCATCGACTACATAGCGGGACCACCCTTCTAATTCATCCAATCCAATCATTGCCAATCGATTTCAGCTGTAATCATTGACTGAATTATTATTTTCATGTGGAAATAATTCCGGAGCCACAATATTCAATGCCAAAAAACATGGTAAACCAAATGTAGATCCATAGAAAAACGTGGACGGCAGGATTCGAACCTGCGCGGGCAGAGCCCACATGATTTCTAGTCATGCCCGATAACCACTCCGGCACGTCCACTTCTGTTTTATTTCAAATGATGTTTTTAACATGTCCTATTTTATATTTATTATACATTTCACAACATGTTTAGCATCTTCACAATCCTCTGCTTGCTTTGAGAACTCCTTCAATGGTAAGTTGATGTCCTTGTGATTTGATCGATCTCATTGAGCTTGTCAAAGTTTGTATTGCTCCAATAAACATGTGAAATGACATGGATCCCACTACTTTGATCTGATGAACCTCTCCACATGCCATCTTGATCGTACCATTCTAAATTGTTCGACATGCACTGAATTGTTCTGTAGATGAGCACATGTGATCTGAGTATTCTATATGTATAGAAGTCATTCGAAATTCGTCTTTATCTCTCTTGAGCATGCTCTCAAGTCGTCATCACGAACTGTAATGGCATCTTCTTGGTTTAAACTATGCATCACAAACTTTAATGTTCGAAATGCACATTTTCTCCTTCCATCTTTTCTAGTTTCTTCTTCCATGCTTCTTGTGTAAATATGTTCTTGTCCATTGAAGGGTTCACCTGAGAATGTGCACCCCTTTATGTGAATTTAGCTATCAGGTGTGTTGACATACCACCTTTATGAACATGATAGCAGAATCATGCATATCATCTCAAGGAATGTGCACCCGTTGTGTCATTCTCTCCTTGAATGTCGAACCTTCCTCTGCTTCCAATTGTTGGGGAAAACGATGTGCACTATTCTAGCACTAATGTATGTAAAAAGAAAACACGTGATATATTGATGGCCAGTCGCCTCTAGCGACCATCAAAGAAGACCCACTAGGAAAACAACGAGTTCAATTCTCATCTTTAATTCTCTCTTGTTAACGAGTGGTGAATAGCTCCACACGCATATCTTTTTTTTATGCTGAAATACAATCTTAGATTAATTATAAAAATAACTGTCTATAAACAAAAATAAATCCAATCGATTACAAAAAATAAGATCTAAAGTTATTCGATCAGTTCCAATCAAATCTTGTGTTAACAATTACATGAATGTAACTCTACCAAATTGAGATTCTGATTTTCTCAATCATAATACCAATACTTTTGACTCACAAACTGCAGTGTAGACGATGGATATATCTAAAATCTGCCAACTAAAATAATAATGCCACCAAAAAAACTCGAAGTAGACGAAAATTGAAAATAAAAGAGAAGTATATCGAGGCTTACGTGCACAATAAACATCTCTTCCTCCGCCTGTCGATAAAGACTTAAAGGAGGACAACCAATTAATCACCATAACACGATATAAATTAAGCAATACCCTGGCAATTATGGAATATATATATATATATATATATATATATATATATAAAATATATATATATATATATATATTTGTGTGTGTGTGTCACTCACAGCTTCAATTGGGCTATCTATTTTCCATTTACAATCTAATTTATGGTCGTGGCATGCACGTATACAGAACCGTCGTGATCTCAACTCTTTCTCCTCCTCATCTCGAGATCTATAAATGCATCACCACCACTTCAGGCACCATCACCGGAGCGACACCACCACATCTCCACCAAATCCACTCTCCGGTCGCAGCCATGAGGTCCGCCGCAGCCACCTTCTTCCTCCTCCTCGTCCTTTCTGCGGCCGTCGATGCTGCCCGCGAGCTCTCTGACGCCTCCAAGAAAGGCGCCCCCGCTCCTCCGTCGGGCGATGGAGGATTCCCCTGGGGAGGCTTTGGCTTCGGCAACAACTGGTTTCCAGGCTTCGGAGACTTCAAGATCCCGACGAGCACGGTGTGCGAGGAGAAGGGACCCTGCTACAAGAAGAAGCTGGTCTGCCCCAAGAAGTGCTTCCACAGCTGGGGCAAGAACGGCAATGGCGGCGGCGGCGGCAGCTGCAATCTCGACTGCACCAAGTGCGTGGCCACCTGCTGATGTGTGCATAAACGACTCTGAAATTGCTTTCTATTGCGTTTGATTGTGGTCTTATACATATCTATTGGTTTGCATTTACCTGTTTTTTTTGTGTTTCCTTGATTTCACTTCTGCACTTCATTTTTTATTTTCGCTGTAACTCAGCTAAAAGGGTTTCATTCAACAGTTTTTATTGAGATTACATTTGCCCTTTCGACATTCAATCATGATTAGTTAATTTGTTTGATTTACTGCTTCTATTTTATAAGTTTTGAAATTGCTGATCAGTGAGAACTAAGATAATTGGCGACATCCTTATCCGGCAGTGTTGTCATCATCGCCTCCTTCACCACTACCAAACTCTCTTTTTTTTAACAGAGCAAAAAAAAAGTTAGCTGGCTCTAACGTATTAGCAAGCTCAAACAATAATGAAATGTTTGAATTGATAATAGAGATGAAACATAAAAGATTCGTGTATTCTCACTAAAAAACTATTATAGCTAGGTGCACAAATGTTTAGGTATCAACAACAAATTTCCGTCATCACAAGCCCGACAGATTGGTTTCGTGGCACCGAAAACTTTACTTACTTGAATAAATTTAAGCCGATTGAATTTGCATAAAATGCATGTAAATATACTTTCGTTTAACATAATATTATTAATTAATAAATAAGTCATATTAGAATAAAAAATATATGAAAAACATATAGAAATGTCAAAAAATATGTTGTAACGATATTTCATGGCATCATATTGTTGTATTAAGAATTGTAATTAGATTTTAATTGAAAAGTCTATGTAATTACAATTGAAGTTAATTTGGTTTCAATTGGAAAACTAAATGATTTGGAGGGAAATTTGAGAATTCCCAAATTTGAAACATGGAAAAGTCTGGTTGGAAGTTTAGTACCATACCTTGGAGCTCTAAACTTTTGGTGGACTTTATGAGTTCACACCACAAGCTCTTGTAACAATAGTAGAGAGAGGAGTGGAGGACCACATGTGCATGCACGCGCGCTCTGCTCCGTCTCCGTCTCCGTCTCGAGAGAGTCAATTCGGATCTTGATACTTTTACTGCGTGTTTCATTTGATAAGTCGATTAAATTAATCACACAATTAATTTAGTAAGTCGACTAAAATGGGAATTCAACTCGTCGTTATGGACGCGATTCTGGCCACAGTTTCGAGATCCGAAATGACGTGTCCGTTGAGGGGCGTTTTCGGAAATCGAAGGGTACCACGCTAGGGCACACAACCGTCTTTATATATCCCTTCCCCCACATTATTTTCTTCACTCGCAAGAAAAATTCACACCGTCTCTTTTGCGTTCTGGTTCTTCCTCTCGCGAACGAACCACCCTCTCCTCTCGACTGCAGTTCTCTGAGGTACATTCGAGGACGATCTCGTCGGTGTGCGTAGATGAAGATCGTGTTCCGTTGTATCCTAGGAGCGGATTGCCAGTACCCTACGCACGGTTTTGTGGGGGGGGGATATCCTCTCTAAGGACAGTCCACTTCATGGACGCTTCGATGATTTTTAATCTAATATTTCTTATATTTTGTTTACGGCAATTCGTTTATTGCTGCCCCTTTTTCTGAATCTCGCCCTAATTTATGTTTCCGTTCCTCTAATCGGTTCCTGCTTGCATTCTGTAATCGGATAGTGGATTAGAACTGCATGATATTAATTTTGATAATCTGTAATGCTTTCCTTTTAATCCATTTGGATCCGTGTAATTACTGTTTATTATATGAGGTAACCATCATTTTCTCAACAATCTTAGAGAGGATATCCAGAACCGTTTTTAAAATAATGTTGTAAATCATGTTTAAATCGAGGGTTGATATAACGTGTATGCCTGGAATATTTTGTGGTCAGAATTTCAAGCGTTGGCAATAACGCATGAAGATCTGGTTAACCATCATAGGACTAATCTCAATGCTTGAAACTGATTGCCCTACGGTGGAAAAGGAAAACCCCTCACCCGATAGCTAGAAGGTAGAATTTACGTGGAAGGAACGCGGTCGTATATGTCATGGTTGCATCCTGTTGGATCTGTCCAACATGTTGTTTGACGTATACTGTTCGTCCACGTAGACTACGAAGGGGCTATGGGAAGATTTGGATCGGAAGGATAATACCTGTAACGTTCAACGACTTAGATAACATGATGATCTAAGAATGTCAATGTTACTGTAGGAATTGTGGAAGTAGGCATACAAATATAGGTATAAGTTTTGAGGGACCATATTATTCTTTTATGTCAGATATGCACTAGGAAGTTATTTATTATTTATTTAGTAGATATGATATAGGATTTAATCTAAATATTTAAATACTAATGTCAAGTACACTACGTAGATACATTGTTAGGCAAATAGGAAAATAAAATAATGAAAGAGGTTTAAATTAAATACTACGCATGTAGAGATGATTATTATTACTCAAAAAAAATCTTACAACTTGCATGGCACTCCAATACATAAAAGGGACACGTTTCCAGTTAGCATGGCGGTGGTCGAATGCTTATAAAGAGGGAGCTACACTTATCAGAAGGATGTGAACGAGGAGGTTATATCTAAGGACTTCCATCAATATTCCAAATAATCTACTGCTATCTTTAGAGAGAGACAAGACGTTCACAGGAGATCTCACATGTTTGTATCTATTGATTTCTTTTTTACTTGATCTGACTTCATTCATGGATATATAGGACATCATTAGAACATGCACGCTCTTTAAATAACAGGAAGAATAATTATTACATCTATACTTAATTCTTAATAAAAGAGTATATATAGTTATGAGGGAAACTAATCCATTCACAGTATCGACCCAGTGTTGAGATTGGGTAAATTATTTTTTTAGTTTTCTAAAAATATTTTCTTAATATCCGGAAGTCAAACATATTTGTACTTCTGCTATATAGTAAACTGGATACACATGACTGATGAATACTCATTCATCACTCTTTATTCTTATATTTTAGCTACAAAAAACCTTTGCAAATGCATGTATATATTTGTAAATATAAATAATTACCAAAAGCATGCATGGTGTAAAAAGTAATAATTAGCATATTTCTGTGCAAAAATAAAGAATAAAGATTAAAAAGAAAAAGAGGGAAATATTTAGAATAAATATTGAGCAACCTAATCCCAAGGGAGGGCTCAGCATGGGCCTGACCGCATAAAATCCAAAGTAGAGAGAGATAGGGGCTCATGTGTGTAAATCTACCTGTAAACATAATAAAAATATTTTCCTCCAAAAATAAAATAAAATAGGCTTGTCAATACTTGTATATATTTATAAATTTAAAATCATGATAAAAATAGAAAAATTAAAAAGAAAACAAAAACATCACTTGTGTATATTCACCATGTATATAGTCCACTCATCTATATTTATTTCACCTTATAAATAAATAAAATTAAATTCCATAAAATTTGTAAATATTCTATATTTTATGATGTAAATAAATAAAATGAAAACCATTAAAACAAAAACAAAATAAAAAGAACAAAATTAAAAATTAAAAATCACATTGTAAATATACCATGTAGATACATGTACATATATATTTATTTAGCCCTTGTATATAAATAATAAAAATAAAATAAAAATATACTTTTATTCCTAATTTTATGATATAAATAAATAAAATATAAAATAGGAATAAAAATGCACAAAAATAACTAATTAAAAATCAAAATAAAAAATCCTATATTGTACATATACATATATATAGTCCTATTATGTAAATACCTTATTTTCATTTTGAAAAATTAATTAAAAATCACCAAAAATAGAAAAAATTAAAACAAAAATATTTCATGTTTTGAGTTTTTAATAAATCGACCATTTACTATTTTTAATTGATTTTTCAAATCTTTTCCAGATGGTAGTTCCCCATTGGTCCACGGGGGTTGTTGACCGCCCGATCAACTCCCCCCTGTGGACCACTTCCCACGGGTATTAGGCGCCCGACCCGACTTCTCCCTATTTTTGCGCCCAAACCCGATCCCCTCACACCTAAACCCCGGATCCATCTTGACCGTGACAGATCCGGCACCCTCGCCGGGGTGCCCGCCTCGGGATCCGTGCTTCACGCTGCCCTACCCGATCGAATCTTGCCGGACCTTCCACCGTATAAAGGCTGAGCTCCGCCACCTCATTCCACATCTTTGGCTCATTTGCTCCCCAACCAGTGACCTCCACCGTCTTGCCGAGAGTGACAGCTCGTCCCAGAGGGTGTTGCAGCGAGGAGGGAGTAAGGAGACATCGATCCGGCGAGCTTCCGCCGCCGAGCGCCGCCTGGAGGTAGCGCCAGAGCCTCGGGCCACGACGACCCGCGAGGCAAGGACCCAGAGCACCAACTGCTCATCCCCAGTCGATCCATTCACCCAGGTAGCTTAGATTCTTTCCCCTTTTCTCTGATTTTGAGTTTCCCCCAATTCTCGCTGTCGCCGTCCACCTCTGATTCCGGCCACATCCATCTTCGTATCGATCATCAGAATCCCCCATCACGCTCGCCCTTCTCCCGCGCACCTTCTCCACACCTCCGTTCAACCCAGCTCGCACAGGAGCTGGGGTTCGAACCCCTTCACCGTCGCATCGTCGGGGTTCGCCCGCACCACCGCACCGTTCACCTTCACAGCCGCTTACGGGGTCGAGGCAGTTTGCCCTCGACCCAAGAGCTTTTTAGTGTCATTTTGCAGTTCCCAGGATGGCTATCTGAGGTCTTCCCATTCGAGCACCGGAGCTCCTCCTCCGCTGGGGTCGACCGAGCTCTCCGGAGCTCCGTTGATTCATCGGAGAGGTCCCACAGACGCGGGAGGCTAAGGCGAAGCTTCCTCGATCATCAGAAGCCCCCGCGGAGGCTCGGAGCGTGCATACTGGTTCGGCGAAGTTCGCCGGCCACTTGTTCTTCGAGGACCTTCAACAGCCGTCCGATGCACCTCCCGCTCCAGTTCGTATCACGGTCGTCCGTCTGAGGAGCCACCGGCAGCGTCAGATCTTTGGAGGAGTGCTCTGGACCGTCCGATGGCCGAGGTTTAGCCACAGCGCTTCCCCTCCGTTCGATCCCCCACGTGGCGAGGCCCTGGCCATCCGATCAGCCCGAGGAGTCTAGCGTTGGAGTGCCACCCGTTCTCGACCGCTCGATCCACCACGTGGCACGCATCCGACCCTCGGATTTAATAAAGGTTAATTTATCCCTTAGGCCCTTATCTTTAGTGTAGTTTCGTTTCAGTCCTGTAAATATTTTTAGGATTTTATTTACGTTGGTACATTTGTACTTTAGACCCTGTCTGTTTCTATATTTGCACATATGCCCCCGTTTGTAGTGTAGCACGTGCATCGACACGTGCTTTGTTGGGTATTTTGCATGTTTAGCTCTGTAGTTCTGGAATGTTATGGAATGAATGAAATATTTTAATTAATTGCAGATATGCCCCTGTGAGTGCTTTTTATGCGCATGTGCGTTATATTAGTGGGTAAATTATACTAAGGTTCCTGGGCTTTTAATACTTGTTATTATTTAGCCCAGGAACTTTATTTCTTTGCATATAGGTCCCTGTGTGCCCCAGACATGCGCCGCGCGTGTGATTTCTTGGAAATTTTGCACCGGACCCCCTGGAGCTTTGGGTAATTACGTACAGGTCCCTATGCACTGTACCTAGGTTTTAATTTTGAATAAAATATCAAACATACTCCAAATTCGATGAAAATTGGATACATGGCTCCTGCCATGTTTTAAAATTTTCTAGAATTTTTGGGGACATTTTTGGTTTTATTTGATATTTTAAAAAATTCAAAAACACCCTTTTTTGTTACTGTCTGATTTAAAAATTCCCAAAAAAATATTAAAACTCATCTAAAAATTATAAAAAAATTAGCTACTGTTTAGTTTGTCTTTCTTGATTTTCTGACTAAATTTGGTCATTTTTCATTACATAAAACTCTTAAAAATTGAAAAACACCTAAAAATTCATAAAATTCTAATAAAAAATCTAAAAACTAAAAAACAATAATTTCTGTGCCCAAATTTTCCTTGTTTCTTTCTCTATACAGGAAAATTACCTACAAGCTTTTTTGGGGCTTTTAGATATTTTATCTAAGTCCCTCTAGCTCGGCTGGACAGAGTCTTCATTTTTTTGCATTGTTTTATTTTTAGAAAATAAATAAAAATTAGGAAAATATCAAAAATTCACTAAAAATAATAAAAATCATAAAAAGCATAAAAATATTTTTATTTGAATTTTTGGTTGAATTTTGAGTGCTTTAATAATTGTTTGAATTTGACTTATTCACTTGTTTTCTTAATTTCTTAATTATTTAAAAATCCAAAAAAACTTATAAAAATTAAAATCCACCAAAAACACCATTTCTTTTATTTTATTTCTCTTTTGACTACTTCGTAGGCCGCGAGGCCATCACGTGCTCCCTGAGTCCGACCCTGGTCGCTATACCAGGCTAATCTAATAGCCAGGACCACTATCGATTTTATTTGATTTTGATTTGATTTTGGTAGTCTAATCCTCATTTTCTTGATTGAGCCGAGGTTCTCATCGATCCGGGTCGCAACGACCCGAGTGACATTTTGACCTGATCCGGATTAGTGGGATTTTTGGCTCATCAGAATGGCGCCGTTGTTGGGGAGCACGGCTTAGTAGTTTTTCTTCTTATTTTTCATTTTCTTTTCATTTTCTTTTTCGCGGCTTTCTGCGGCTCTTTCTGAGTCTGTGGCTTTTCGCGGCCTTTTGTTTTATTTTTGCTTTATTTTATTTTATTTTATTTTCTTTTATTTTTGTCTTTGTTTGATTTTTGTTTGATTGATTTTACTTGCCATTTTCTGCACATATACCTTGTTTATATCTTCTTGCTTCTGTTTGATTATTTTTGGTCTGTGACACTTTGCTTCTGTCTTGCGAGGGCCTAAGGACCGAGGCGGCAGCTTTCGAGAAGCCGGCGTAACCGCGGGACTTGGAGGCGTCTTCCTTCTGCACGGAGCCACAGGAGAGCGTGAGAGAGAGCTGAGCGGGCGAGGATTAGTTTAGGTTTATTTCTGTCATTAGAACTGTTGTAATAATTCAAGTACAGACTTGGACTTGGACTTCTTTCTCGGGTCTGTTTTGCCGAGCATCGGTGTGCTCGGGGGACCGGTAGCTAGTTTAGATTTTTCGCGGCTTTTTCGCAGCTTTTTGGTTTTTCGCTGCCATTTACGGTTTTACGCGGTTTTTCCTCGAGCCTCTAGATTTAGGATTTTCTGCTTGACTGTGCCGTAATTAGTAGGATCCCCACACTTAATTTCTTGCATGTTCCTATAGAGCGCTAATCGGACCTACTAATAAATCATTAATAAAAATAACTGACTCACTCCCTTCATAGCCTATGTGCCGTAGCCTGCCCTACCAAGCGCTGCTCCTGAACCCGATGTGTCGGGAGGAGGAGGGGTAGACCGAGACTGGACCTTTGGCTTGAAGGATCGGTGACCAGTTAGACGGTTCTTCGAGTAGAATTGCCTGTTTAGGACTCGGGTTTTCACCGCTTCACCGCTGCACCATATAAGTAGTTTCTTTCTGTCTTTACATTTCTGCGCGGATCACTTTGCATGTAGAGTGCTGGAGACATGTACACATTTCTATCTCTGCATGCATCATTGATTTCATCGCGCATCGGCTTTTTCGTCTTCTCCCCCTGTTTTGACTTAATAATCAGGAGAACTGAAAAATTCGTTAGGCCTTTGTTTTTATTGAAAAATACTAAAAAGAAAAACCATAAAATTGGGACTGCTAAAACTATTGACCCTAAATGACACCTGATCTGAAAAATTTGTCTTGGGGAGAGCAACCCCCTCATTGATTAGTTTGCTTGTGCGAGAGAGTGACAAGTTCACTAGGTAGAGCCCTCCGGTGCTATTCCCGACTGATTACCGACTCTTTCGTGCGGGACAGTCGGTTGGGGTAGCATCGGGTATCCCAACATGTCACGTAATCGCTCTGATATTCTGTTTGTTCACCAAAATAAAAATTGGACAAGATAATTTGACCGAACTTTCACGGTCTTCAGCTACGTGCGTTGGTGAACAGAGGGGTTTGTTTGCTGATCATAGTTTCTCCAGATCCCATCTGCCTTACTCGCTACATCGCGATGATGGGTAGACGATCTCTTAGGCAGCCTCTGGCTGCACCGCTTTCGGGCGCGTCTACCCGTTCATCTAGGTTGGCCCGCGAGAGCCGAGACCAGCTCTCCGAGCCCGAGTATGATTCCGCCCTGATCCCCCTCGACCCCCTTTCTTTCGGTCCCGAGAGACATGAGCCAGAGGAGAGATTAGCAGATTTATCGGCACCTGAGTTTGGCTCATTTGATTTTGCAGACGCCATGGCCGGCAGTTCAGAGGATCGCTCCCGAGGTCCACAGCCTGAGCACTTTGTGTTGGACCAGGGCGCGATCAACTCCACCCTGATCGCCTCCCTCGAGACAGTTCAGCAGCAGTTGAGGGATCAGGGAGCATTCACGCTTGATATGAGGAGAGAGATGGAGTAGATGAGAGCAGAGCACGAGCAGAGGAGAGAGGGACCGAGGATCCCAGAGGATGCAGCCGCAGCAGCCGCAATAGCCGCCGCCGCAGCGATAGCTGCCGCGGCAGGAGGAGGAGAGCCACCGAGACCGATGCAGGAGTTGCACAACCCCGGATCGACGCTGATGCACCACTGGGTCGTACTTCCAGCTATCGTGGGGGACTTCAAGTTCCCCCGAACACCTTGCAGTTACTCCCCCACTTCCACAGGCTCGCCACTGAGGAGTCCCATCTCCACCTCCAGGAGTTCCTCATGATCTGCAGTACTGTCCTGTCCACGATCGTTAGGTCGACCAGGATACGATTCGGATGATTGCCTTCCCCTTTTCCTTGGCAGATAGAGCAGCCACCTGGCTGAAGCACTTGGGGAAGTTCGTCTACACTTGGGAGCAGCTCCACACCGAGTACTTACACAAGTACTATCCACTCGGGCGGACCAATGCAGCGAGAGCCCTTATCAGCAACTTCTCCATGCTCCCCAACGAGTAGTTCCATGAGGCATGGGAGAGGTTCCGAGAGCTGACTGATCGATGCCCGCACCATGACATTTCCAAGCCCAACCTCATGCAGAGCTTCTTCTGCGGGTTGACACCAAAGCTCCAGGGCTTGGTGAACGCTTCTTGTGGCGGGTCATACTTCGCCAAGGATCACGACCAGGTCTGGGCCATCTACGAGGAGATGGCCGAGAACTACATGGTGATGTCTCAGACCAGGTTGTATACTCAGGGCAGACCCCAGCAGCCAGGACCCGTGCAGTACCAGAGGATAGCACGGGTCGACGCCGGTCCTTCCAGTTCGTCCGCAGTAGCGACAACACAGACAGAGTCGTCCGCTGCAGACATGGGTATTATTAGTGAGAAGTTGGATCGGATGGAGCTGATAGAGAAGAAGCAGTGCCAGGGCATCACTCAGATGGAGCAGATGGCACAAACTCTGAGCAACATGAAGACCCAGCTCATGTGTCTCCAGGAGGCACAGACGGCTTCCCAGCCCCGTCTTCAGTCGCGAGGCGATCACGACAGCAGCAGCAGCTCGTCCCAGCGCTCCATCTCCCACCAGCAGCCTAGACAGGTTCACCTTGTACAGGCGGAGCCGTACCAGCAGCCGCAACCCACCTACCAGTCACCACCATCTCCAGACTTGCAGATGGTGGTATACCAGCCTGATCAGCCTCTGGCAGTACTCCCGCCAGCCCAGTACGATGCAGAGCTGTTGATGGATGTCAACGGGATTTGGTATGACCGCCCTCAGCCTGGAATCCGACGAGACCATCCCGGATTCAGGTGGGGGAACGGAGGTACTCAGCCCCAGCAGCAGCCATCTGGTCAGGGAGGCCAGTACAGTCAGCAGAGAGAGCACCACCCACAGCAGCAACCCCCAGTCTACCCTTCACAGCAGCAGCAACAGTCTTCCTACGGTCCTCGTCCCTATCAGCAGGGACAGTCTTGGAGGCGTGAGCAGCAGCCTCACCAGCAGCAGCATCCACCACACCCATACCCCTCTCAACAGCAACAACACCAGTTCCAGCAGCCTCATTACCAGAGAGGCTACCCGTCGGGCTCCCACGAGAGCCCCGCTTTAGATGACATAGCCCGCCTCCTCACGGATCAGCAGGCCACTTTCAGACGGGAGATGGACGAATTCCGCCAGGAGATGCGGGACATAGTGAGAGGGAAGGCCGCCATCCCTGCCCAGATCGAGCCGAACCCCAACAGACTGAAGCGGAAGTCTGAGCAGGTAGCTTACACTGAGCATGCCACTCCTAGTGATCCATTTGATGATATGTCTACAGACCTTTTTGATGCTGATTTTGTCACACTTAGGAGCGGTAGGATGCCAGCAGGCAGCGCCTCGTCTGAGCGACATCATGAGGATCCACCTAGAGCGCTAGATGAGGAGGAGGAGAGCGGTACTGAGGCCGCTCGAGATGATGTCAGTGGTACTGATGCCACCAAGGATGCTGACTCCACAGGCGGTGCTGAGGCCGCCATTTCACCAGTTCGAGGAGGTGGTACTGATGCCACCCGGGATGCCGAGCCAGAGCGCGGTACTGAGGCCGCGAGACGTCCAGTTGATCCAGTCACTGGTGGTACTGAGGCCACCAGAGTTCATGTAGAGAGATCTGTTGTTTTTCCTTCACCTGATGTAACTCGGAACCATGTTGTGAATAAAGGAAAAGGTTTGGTTTTTTCTGGTTGCACGGTGGTGCTTGATGTATGTGCGGATCCGGCCGTCGAGCCGTCTAGACCTTTTCCTAGTCCTTCATCTGAGAAGGACCCAGTGATCCCCTTCCCTAGAGCCCTTCAGATGGGGAAGGGGAAGAAAATAGAAAATCCCAAAAAGAGAGATCAAGAAGAGTTCAGCCAGCAGATGATAGATCGTTTCCATATCCAGCTGACTCTTCAGGAGGCTTTGCAGCACATTCCCCTTCTTCAGCGTTCGTTGAGAGACAGGACTACAGTCAGGAGGAAGAGGAGGAACCACCATTCAGAGATCCATGTGCTGACGAAAGCCACGTGCTTCGCGATTCAGAACCGTCTGCCGGCCAACATGCCAGATTCAGGAGCACCTTATGTCAGATGTCACATTAGAGAGCAGAGGTTCGACCGGACTCTATTAGATAGCGGATCATCTATCAACCTCCTTCCGGTAGCCCTTCTCGACCGTTTCGAGTTGGGCACTCTTAGACAGAGCAGGACAGTCCTTCAGTTTGCTGATCGATATGTCAAGAGGCCGAAGGGGTTGTTGCGAGACGTTGTCGTCACTATTCAGGGCCTGCAATTCCCCGTGGACTTTGTAGTGTTGGACATGGAGATCCCTGATTCAGTGACCGATACCCCCATCATTCTCGGTCGTCCGTTCTTGGCCACAGCCAAGGCGGTGACTGACCATTATAGCGGGAAGGTATACTTTCGCGTCGAGGGCGAAAGTGTACAAATAGAGACGGTCGAGGACAGCAGAGCCAGACACAGACCATGCTCAGAGACGACTTCAGATACAGAGCAGCTGACAGAGGCAGGGCTAGACATCCACCAGGACTGTGACTTTGTGATCACAAACGATGAGGCAGTATGGGCAGACCCAGCAGCACAGGCCATCCTCTCATTTTCAGACACTGCTGATGCAGAGATGACTGCAGAGGAGAGCTTGGAGAGCACATTCCTGGTTCAGGATACTTCAGTGGCAGCAGAGCAGGTTCTTGACCGCGACACGGATTTTTGTGAGGATGGTGGTACTGATGCCACCTTATTTGATGCAGATCCCTCGGATTCAGAGTCTGATTGGGCAGATTACGAGGATTACATGCCAGATCTGAGTCCCATAGAGCCTACAGCTGAGGAGGAGGTAGATGCCGAGCAGATCAGAGACAGTTCAGTTGAGCAGCCTTCTTCAGATCCAGTTTGTGAGAGTACGTTCTCATTCTCCCAGGCAGATTTGGTAGCATACACGACGCTTCTTTCGAAGCCAGATTTGCCAGCACCCAGCTGTCCAGAGCTGAAGCCACTCCCTACTTCGCTGAAGTATCGATTCCTTGCGGGTGAGCCTGAGATGTACCTAGTCATTATCTCCGCCGATTTGACTGGAGAGCAAGAATCCTGTTTGATGGGGGTTCTTGAAAAGAACCGCAAGGCAATCGGATGGAGTGTAGCAGATCTCCAGGGGATTAGTCCGGCCCTGTGCTCCCACCATATCTATCTCGAGGATGAGGCAAAGCCGTCGCGTGAGTTCCAGCGGCGACTGAACCCCAATCTGAGAGAGGTTGTCATAAAGGAAATCTCGAAATGGTGGAGCGCCGATTTTATCTATCCCTTTTCCGACTCCAAGTGGGTCAGCCCCTTGCATGTGGTGCCCAAGAAGACGGGCATCACGACTGTGATCAGTGAGTCAGGAGAGGAGATTGCTACACGAGTACCCACTTCTTGGCGGGTCTGCGTTGACTACAGGAGACTTAACCAGGCCACCAAGAAGGATCATTTCCCCCTGCCTTTTATTGACCAGATCATTGAGAGACTGGCAGGGAATAACCATTATTGTTTTCTGGACGGGTACTCGGGCTACAACCAGGTGGCCATCGCTCCTGAGGACCAGGAGAAGACCACCTTTACCTGTCCCTTCGGCACATATGCCTTCCGACGCATGCCATTTGGGCTATGCAATTCCCCTGCGACTTTTCAGAAATGCATGCTGTCGATCTTTTCGGACATGGTAGGGGAGTGTTTGGAGATCTTCATGGATGATTTCTCGGTTTACAGCGACGGATTCGACTCCTGTCTTGACTGCCTAGACCGAGTACTCCAGCGATGTATTGAGGTCCATTTGGTGTTGTCGTGGGAGAAGAGTCACTTCATGGTGACTCAAGGGACGGTGTTTGGCCACATCATCTCCAACAGGGCATGGAGGTTGATCCGACCAAGGTTGATGTCATTAGAAAACTCGCACCGCCATCCAATCTGAGGCAGTTACGGTCATTTCTGGGGCACGTCGGTTTCTATCGACGATTTATTCATGATTTCAGCAGGATTGCCCGGCCGTTGACTGACCTCTTGACGAAAGACACCGAGTTCCTTGTCGATGACAAGTGTCTTTCGTCCTTTGATACTCTCAAGCAGTGTGTTATTGAGGCTCCTGTTCTCCAGCCGCCTGATTGGTCTCTCCCATTCGAGATCATGACGAATGCCTCCGATTTTGCCGTGGGGGCTGTGTTGGGATAAAGGAGGGATGGAGTCCCCTTTACTATCCACTACGTTAGCCGCACATTGGATTCCACCCAGCGGAATTATACAGTCACAGAGAAGGAGATGCTAGTCGTAGTATTCGCCCTAGATAAGTTCAGATCTTACATCATTGGATCTAGAGTGACCTTGTACACTGATCACACCGCCATCCGATACCTCATGGCAAAGAAGGATGCCAAGGCCAGACTGACTAGATGGATCCTTCTACTCCGGGAGTTCGACATTGAGATCAAGGATAAGCCTGGAGTCAAGAATGTGGTGGCGGATCATCTCTCCCGCTTAGAGCAGGCTGAGGAGTCTGAGCATATTGATCCCATTTGTGAGACCTTCCCAGATGAGGCGATCCTTGCTATCGCCTCACTCCCGTGGTATGCTGATATTGTGAACTTTCTCGTTGCTGGGAAAGTCCCACAAGATTGGACCAGGCAGAGGCTTGAGACCTTCCTTGCGAAGGCCAAGTCCTACCACTGGGAGGATCCCATCCTTTACCACGAAGGAGGGGATAGCGTCTGGCGTCGGTCCAATCCTCAGGAGGAACACCATAGCGTCCTCATTTACTGCCACAAGCTTGAGGGAGGAGGACATCATTCTGGGAGGAGAACGGCATAGAAGGTGCTCCAATCCGGCTTGTGGTGGCCTACCCTCTTCAAGGACTCTGATGAGTTCATGAAGAGGTGTACTGACTGTCAGAGGATGGGCACTTGTGGACAGCGTGACATGATGCCGATGCAGCCCATTCACTTCTGTGAGGTTTTTGACGCATGGGGCATCAATTTCATGGGTCCATTCCCTAAGAGTTAGGGATTTGAGTACATTCTGTTGGCCGTAGATTATGTTAGTCGTTGGGTTGAGGCTATCCCCGCTCGAGCTGCTGATGCGAGGACAGTTTGCAGATTTTTGAGGAAGCACATCATCACGCGGTTCGGGGTACCTCAAGTATTGATTTCAGATGGGAGGTCTCATTTCATCAACGACCAGGTGAAGGCACTTGCTAGCGAGTTCGGTATAGACCATCGTGTTGCTACACCTTACCATCCACAGACAAATGGTCTAGCCGAGGTGTCGAATAGGGAGATCAAGACTATATTGCAGAAAGTCGTCCGCCCTGACCGAAAGGATTGGTCAGAGCTTTTGGACTCGGTCTTGTGGGCATATAGGACGTCTTTCAAGACACCATTGGGCACATCTCCCTTTCGCCTCGTATATGGCAAGCCGTGCCATTTTCCTGTTGAGGTGAGGCACATGTCACTTTGGGAAGTCACTGAGATACTTATGGATCCAGATGGTGTAGGAGACCAGAGGAGGGCAGAGTTAGTAGTCCTGGAGGAGTTGAGAGATACTGCCTTCTCAAACAGCCTACATTATAAGGAGAGAGTGAAGGAGTGGCATGATTCTCACATCAGCCACAAGCATTTTGAGCCTGGACAGAGAGTATGGCTGTTTGATGCGAGGCTTCGCCTATTTCCAGGGAAGCTACAGAGTAAGTGGAAGGGACCCTACTTGGTGAGAAAGGTACACGATAATGGTAGCATTGATATATCCGAGTTGTCTTCTAAGAGTACCTTTCGAGTGAACGGCCATCGGCTCAAGCCATTTCTAGATCATGAGTCGCGGGTCGTCGATGTTGCCCCGATTCATTTTGCGTGAGATGTGGTCTTTTGACTCACATCTATTGCATCTCACGCCTGATTTTCACTGATCTTCCGACTTGTATAGATCCAGATGTCCATATCATCACATTCTTTAGTCCCACATCCCTTTATTCATCCTTTGATTATGCTATACTTAGGGTGTACTTTACCCTAAGTATAGGGGGGATGTAGGACCTTTGAGTTTCCTTTTGTTTCCTTCTACCCCCGTTTTGCTGCCTATACTTAGGGATATTTTACCCTAAGTATAGGGGGGGTAGTCCCTGTACATTCTCCACTCGGTTTTCCCTTAGTGTACAACCTGCTATACTTAGGATTACTTGATCCTAAGTATAGGGGTAAAAGCCGAGAGTCTCTTGATATTCTATTCATTCGTCTTTGTATATAGCCTTCCTTGTCACTTCCTCATACCTAGCACGAGTTATGTCTTCTTCATCGCTCTTGACTCTGAGGACATCGTTCGAGCTAAGTATAGGGGTGTGTGTATATATTTCATATATACTTTAGCCATAACTCGTACTTTGTGTGAGTGTGTTAATAAATAAAATGGCTAAAAACCCTAAAAACCACAAAAATTAAAAATTTTTCATGTCCATAAACATTCTTTTATTTGCACATACATAGCTAGTGTACAAATTATTTTTGTAAAAATGTTTTCAAAAATCTTTTGTGTAAAGCTTGTGTAAATATTTTCGTATCAAAATTATGTATATAGTACAAAATTTTTCCAAAATGTTTTGAAAATCAAAAGTTTGCAAAAATCTTGTGTAAATGTGTGTAAATACTTTTGCAAAACTTGCTCTTCATGCATCCTCCATTCATGATTTCAAAACATTTTTCAAAAATTTTGCATGTTTGTAAAATTTGTGTAAATAGCATCTTTTGTACATATGTATATAGTTTTTCTGGACTATAGTTGACATTTAAACTAGCCTGGAATCAAATTGAGAAATGGAGCTTGATTAAGATCTTAATCCACCTAATTTATAAGAGGAACCTTATAGGGCTTAGGTTTAAAGCTTTTCAGGTCCATGGTGACTTAATCCTCTGAGTCCACTAGGCTATGATCACATGTCATCTCAATGAGCCTAAGTAGAGCACTTAACAACAACACATGACTCATATAGACAATATCTTTACTTGGACACCAGCACTTAGCACCGAGCTCTCTACGGATGAGGTGGTGAGGAGGCACTCTTCCTTGACTTGGGGTAGCATATGAGGGTAGTACTTCTAGGCGGAACCTCTCTTCTTCTTTTAGTGAAGGAAGTGCGTCTCAACTTGGTCTGGTTGCCGTGAGGTCTAACGACAGGAGTTGTGGGTTGCAATAAAGCTTCAAAAGAGGGATAGTCTACTGGCTCAAGAGGAAAAACTCCTTGTATATATGCTGCACATGTATATGTTGTATAGATGCACTTGAAAAAAAATGCAAAAAGAAAATAACTCCAAAAAAGTGGTGGGTCTGATAGAAAATGATAATCCCACTGGAGTATGTCTATAGAGTGCAATAAGCAAAGCTTGAGACTCATGATTCACCTTATGTAGCTTGCAGCAGGGAGACTTGTCTACACTGGTCGAGCTTCCAAGGATACATGGCTACACTGGCCATGGTCCATTCTCTTCTTCCTCCTCTTCTTGAGCCGGTTGAACTTGAACTTAGAAGGGAATACCTTGCTCCTCGAGGAAAGAGTGGCCAGATTGAGGTCATAGAGTTACCTTGTTGGGGAGGGTTGTCAAGTTGCCATTTCTGAGGTAGAGAGCTTAGACCTCACATTCATAGGACAAGGAAAGATTCATGGTCTTCAGGGTTTGTGTTTGATGACTTGTTCTGATCTGGAGCATTGAGGAGTCTTGATTAGAGATTAGTGGACCTTAGAGGCTGTTGAGTCTTAAGCTTAAGTCCAAATAAGGTTCCGACACATTAATAATCCAAAGATCTAATTAAGCTCCATAATTCAATTTAATGAAGGCAAGTTTAATAATCAACCTTGATCCATGTATATTCTTCTCTTTTTCTTTTTCTTTCTTCTTTTACACTTCTTTTTCAAATAAGTGTTTGCTAAGGGACTAGCAAAGTTAAGTATAGGGGGGTGATGAATACTCATTCATCACTCTTTATTCTTATATTTTAGCTACAAAAAACCTTTGCAAATGCATGTATATATTTGTAAATATAAATAATTACCAAAAGCATGCATGGTGTAAAAAATAATAATTAGCATGTTTTTGTGCAAAAATAAAGAATAAAGATTAAAAAGAAAAAGAGGGAAATATTTAGAATAAATATTGAGCAACCTAATCCCAAGGGAGGGCTCAGCATGGGCCTGACCGCATAAAATCCAAAGTAGAGAGAGATAGGGGCTCATGTGTGTAAATCTACCTGTAAATATAATAAACATATTTTCCTCCAAAAATAAAATAAAATGGGCTTGTAAATACTTGTACATATTTATAAATATAAAATCAAGATAAAAATAGAAAAATTAAAAAGAAAACAAAAACATCACTTGTGTATATTCACCATGTATATAGTCCACTCATCTATATTTATTTCACCTTATAAATAAATAAAATTAAATTCCATAAAATTTGTAAATATTCTATATTTTATGATGTAAATAAATAAAATAAAAACCATTAAAACAAAAACAAAATAAAAAGAACAAAATTTAAAATTAAAAATCACATTGTAAATATACCATGTAGATACATGTACATATATATTTATTTAACCCTTGTATATAAATAATAAAAATAAAATAAAAATATCCTTTTATTCCTAATTTTACGATATAAATAAATAAAATATAAAATAGGAATAAAAATGCACAAAAATAACTAATTAAAAATCAAAATAAAAAATCCTATATTGTACATATACCTATATATAGCCCTATTATGTAAATACGTTATTTTCATTTTGAAAAATTAATTAAAAATCACCAAAAATAGAAAAAATTAAAACAAAAATATTTCATGTTTTGAGTTTTTAATAAATCGGCCATTTACTATTTTTAATTGATTTTTCAAATCTTTTCCAGATGGCCGTTCCCCATTGGTCCACGGGGGTTGTTGACCGCCCGGTCAACTCCCCCCTGTGGACCACTTCCCACGGGTATTAGGAGCCCGACCCGACTTCTCCCTATTTTTGCGCCCAAACCCGATCCCCTCACATCTAAACCCCGGGTCCATCTTGACCGTGACAGATCCGGCACCGTCGCCGGGATGCCCGCCTCGGGATCCGCGCTTCACGCTGCCCTACCCGATCGAATCTTGCCGGACCTTCCACCATATAAAGGCTGAGCTCCGCCACCTCATTCCGCATCTTTGGCTCATTTGCTCCCCAACCAGTGACCTCCACCGTCTTGCCGAGAGTGACAGCTCGCCCCAGAGGGTGTTGCAGCGAGGAGGGAGTAAGGAGACATCGATCCGGCGAGCTTCCACCGCCGAGCGCCGCCTGGAGGTAGCGCCAGAGCCTCGGGCCACGACGACCCGCGAGGCAAGGACCTAGAGCACCAGCTGCTCATCCCCAGTCGATCCATCCACCCAGGTAGCTTAGATTCTTTCCCCTTTTCTCTGATTTTGAGTTTCCCCCTATTCTCGCCGTCGCCGCCCACCTCTGATTCCGGCCACATCCATCTTCGTATCGATCATCGGAATCCCCCATCACGCTTGCCCTTCTCCAGCGCACCTTCTCCGCACCTCCGTTCAACCCAGCTCGCACAGGAGCTGGGGTTCGAACCCCTTCGCCGTCGCATTGCCGGGGTTCGCTCGCACCACCGCACCGTTCACCTTCACAGCCACTTACGGGGTCGAGGCAGTTTGCCCTCGACCCAGGAGCTTTTTGGTGTCATTTTGCAGGTCCCAGGAAGGCTATCTGAGGTCTTCCCATTCGAGCACCGGAGCTCCTCCTCCGCTGGGGTCGACCGAGCTCTCCGGAGCTCCGTTAATTCATCGGAGAGGTCCCACAGACGCGAGAGGCTAAGGCGAAGCTTCCTCGATCATCAGAAGCCCCCGCGGAGGCTCGGAGCATGCGTACTGGGCCGACAAAGTTCGTCGGCCACTTGTTCTTCGAGGACCTCCAGCAGCCTTCCGATGCACCTCCCGCTCCAGTTCGTATCACAACCGTCTGATGAATACTCATTCATCACTCTTTATTCTTATATTTTAGCTACAAAAACCTTTGCAAATGCATTAGATATGTGTAAATACAAATAATTACCAAAAGCATGCATTGTGTAAAAACCTATAATTAGCATGTTTTTGTGCAAAAATAAAAGAATAAAGACTAAAAAGAAAAAGAGGGAAATATTAGAATAAATATTGAGCAACCTAACCCAAGGGAGGGCTCAGCATGGGCCTGACCGCATAAAAGACAAAGTAGAGGGAGATAGGGGCTCATGTGTGTACATATTTATGAAAATAAATAAAAATATTTTCCTCGACAAAAATAGCTTAAATTATGCTTGTAAATACTTGTATATATATTTAGAAGTATAAAAACAAAAGAAAAAGATAAAAATAAAAAAGAACAAAAATACCACCTTCATTATGTACATAAACCACTCTTATATATTTACTTAACCTTGTAAATAAACAAAATTAATTTCCAAAATTTTTGTAAATATTCTATGTTATATAATAAAATAAGAACAATTAAAACAAAAACAAAAATAAAAATAGAAAAATTAAAAATACAAATATACATTGTACATATACCATGTATATAAATGTATATATGTATTTATTTCACCTATGTAAACAAATAATTAAAATAAAATAAAAATATCTTTTTATTCCTTATTTTATTTTGAAAATAAATAAAATATAAAATGGGGATAAAATTGCATAAAAATAACAATTAAAAAAATCAAAAATTAAAAACCCTAATAGTGTACATATACCTATATATTACATACTATGTATATACCTTATTTTTATTTCCAAAAATTAATTAAAAATCACTAAAAAAGAGAAAAAAATAAAAGAAAAATATTTTATGTTTTGAGTTCTTGCTAAATCGGCCCCTAGCTACCCTTAATTTGCACTTGAAGATCCAGCCACGCGGTCTGTTTTTATTGGGTCCTGGGGATGTTGACCGCCCGGTCAACTACCCCCCCCCCCCAGGACCACCTCCCGCGGATCTGGGTCGTGGACCCGATTTCTCAAATTTTTACCCGCTCGACCCGATCGCCATTCCACCTAACCCCGGGTCCTAATCCACCATTGTGCATCCCTGATCCACGCCCGGGGTGGGTTATGGGGATCCGTGCTCCGACAAGCACGCCCGGACCTCTCTTAGCCGGACCCCTAGCCATATATAGCCGTTTCTCCGCCACCTCATTTCCCCATATTTGGCCATTTGTTTCCTCCTCCTGTGAGCTCCAGAGAGTGCGTGAGAGTGACAGCTCGCGTCTGAGCCTGTTGAAGCGAGGAGAGGAGGCGAGTCCATCGATCCGGCGAGCTACGCCGCCGTCGCTCCGCCATCAGCTGGAGCTTGAGCCTCGGAGGGAGACGCTCCTCGAGGCGACGACCAGGAGCTTCCCCAGCTCCTCCCCAGTCTCTCCGACCACCCAGGTAACCTTGTAGGTCCTTATCTTTCGCTGATTTTCATTTACGCCCAATTCGTATCGCCGCCGTCTCGAGCTGATTCCGACCATCCCCTCATTCCGTTTGATAATCGGAATCGACCATCGCCTTCACCATCTCCCCGCGCACCTTCTTCACCCATCCACTCAACCTAGCTCGCACTGGAGCTGGGAGTCGAGCTCCTCCGTCTACCCCCTTCGCCGGAGCTCGCCATTCCGACCCACAGTTCACCGTCGCTACGCCTAACCGGGTCGAGGCATTTTGCCCTCGACCCACGAGTCTCTTGGTGATCTTTGCAGGTGCTACCAAGCCCATCTGAGGGCTTTGGTCATTCAGGCCAGGAGCCTCGCCTCCGCCAACCTCGCCGGAGCTCTCCAGAGCTCGGCTGGGGCATCGGAGGGTATCAGTAGCTGCGCACCATCACGCCGGAGCTTCTCCGATCCTCAGGCGCAGCAGAGGAGATCAGGAGCACACTCACGAGGCCGGCGAAGTTCGCCGGCCACCTGTTCTTCCACGACCTTCAGAAGCCGTCCGATCGTCCCTCTCGCTCCAGGTTCATCTGAACCGTCCGTGTTGGAGAAGCCGTCATCGTTCGATCAAAAGAAGGAGAGATCTGGACCATCCGAGGCTCGAGGGTTAGCCATCTGCGTCCGACACCGTCCGATGCACCACGTGGACTAGCCCCAGCCGTTGGATCATCCCGAGGAGATCAACGTTGGACCCCCAGTCGCCCTTGACCGCTCGATTACACACGTGGCGTCCATCCAGCCGCTCCGAGTAATAAAGGGTAATTTACCCTTAGGCCCTCTTTCTTATTTTATTTCGCTTTAGTCTTGTAAATATTGAGTGCAGTTGTTTAGTTTTGGGAGAACTTGCATAGAGACCCTTGTGTTTGCCTTTATTTGCTTTTATACCCCTGTACATGGTCTGACACGTGCTTCGTCACGTGGTTTCTTTGGGATATTTGCATTCTATACCCTTGTAGTTCTGGTTGTTATAGTTTGAATGAAAGTTTTTACTTATTTGCACTTATACCCCTGTGCGTGATTTATTTCAACATGTGCGTGATATTTTGGGTATTTTGCAGATAAGCCCTTGGATTTTTGGTACCTGTTACCAATAAGTCCACGAGACTTATTTTTATTACATTTGGGTCCCTGAGTGCCCCAGGCACGCGCGTGGCGCGTGTTTTGCTGGGAAAATTGCACCAGACCCCCCAGACTATTGGGTATTTGCACTTTGGTCCCTGTGCACAGTGCCCCTTCTTTATTTTTGAATAAAATAGCAAATCACCTCCAAATCCAACGAAAATAGGACACGGCTCCTGCCATGGTGTAAAATTTTCGTAGCTTTTTGAGGACATTTTTGATTTCGTTTGATATTTTTAAAAATTCAAAAACCTTTAATTTTGCTTCTGTCTAACTTGAAAAATCACAAAAAAATATTAAAACTCATTTAAAAATTCTACAAAAATTGTCTACTGTTTGCCTTGCTTAGTGATTTTCTAGCCAATTTTGGCTATTTTTCATTGCTGAAAACCACTAAAAATTGAAAAACACATAAAAACTTATAAAAACTCTAATAATTAAATTAAAAATCCAAAAATAATAAAATTGGTGCCTAAATTTTCCTCATTTTGTCTTCTCTACAGGAAAATTACCTCCCGGCCATTTTGGGGCTCTTAGATATTTTATCTAGGGCTTTTTGGCTCGGCTGGACAGTACCATTTACTCCAGCTACTGTTTGATTTTTAGAAAATTAAATAAACATCAGAAAATTCTCAAAAATTCATCAAAAACACTAAAAATTACAAAACACATAAAAATATTTTTGTTTGAATTTTTGGTTAATTTTTAGTTCTTTAAATAAATTGTTGAAGTGTGTGTTTCTTTGTTTTTCTTATTTTCTTAATACATTAAAAATCCAAAAAAATATAAAATAAATTAAAAACCACTAAAAATATTTTGTTCTTTGATTTTATTTCTTTTTACTACTTCATAGGCCGAGAGGCCAACCCGTGCTCCTTGAGTTCGACCCTGGTCGCTATACCAGGTTAATCCAATAGCAGGACCGCTTTCGTGTTTTGATTGATTTTATCTATTCTGAGTGGTTCATTTTTCTTGATGATTCGCGCTTGATCGCTTGGGTCGCAACAACCTATTTAGTACCTTATACCCGAGTGCTCAGGCTTGTCATCAGAATGGCGCCGTTGCCGGGGAGCACGGCTTAGTAGTTTTCCTTTTATTTTAGTTTTTGTTTTCGCGGCTTTTCGCGGCTCTTTCAGAGCTCGCGGCTTTTTCGCGGCTTTTGTTTTTATTTTATTTTTGTTTTATTTTGTTTTATTTTCTTTTTCTTTTATTTTTATTTTTGTTTTATTTTGAGTGTTTATTTTATTTTATTTTGTATTTTTGCATATATACCCTCATTTTCAGTTTCATTTATTTTCTTTTTATTTTATTTGATTATCTTGGTCTGACCACTCATCTCTTTTTCTTGCGAGGGCCCGAGGACTGCGGAGGCGACTTTCGAGGAGCCGGTGCAACCGAGGAACTTGGAGGCGGCTTCCTTCTCTACGAAGCCGCAGGAGAGAGCGAGAGAGAGAGTTGAGTGGGTGAGGTTAGATTAGGTTTTATTTTTATTATTATTATTGTTGTAATAATATAGGGACTCAGACTGGACTTGGACATTGCTTGAACACTTAGCGGGTCTGTTTCGCCGAGCATCGGTGTGCTCGGGGGACCCTTAGGAGTTTTTCGCGGCTTTTCTCGCGGTTTTCTTTTCTTTTCTTACTGCCTTTTCCGGTGTTTACGCGGTTTTCATCGAGCCCCTAGACTTAGGAATTTCTCTTGCTTGTACCATAATTAGTAGGGTCCCCACACTTAACTATTTGCCTGTTTCTATAGTGCGCTAATTGGACTCACTAATAATCAATTAATAAAAATAATCGACTCATCTCCTTCGTAGCCTACGTGCCGCAGCTCACCCTGTAAAGCGCTTTCTCCTACCCCCGATTTGTCGGGCAGAGGAGGGGTGAGCCAAGACCGGACCCTTTGGCTTGGAGGCCGGTGACCGATTAAACGGTTCTGCGTGTAGAAGTTGCTCGTCTAGGACTCGGTTTTTCCCGTTGCATCATATAGGTAGTTTACTTTTCAGTCTTTAAATTCTGCGCGGATCACTTGCATGTAGAGTGCTGGAGACAAGGTACGCATTTCTTACTCAGCATGCATCATTGATTTCATCGCGCATCGGCTTTTTCGACTTCTCCCCCATGTTTTGGACTAAATAACCAGGAGAACCGAAAAAATCGTTAGGCATTTGTTTTTATTTGAAAAATATTAAAAAGAAAAACCATAAAATTGGGACTGGTTAACACTATTGATCCTAAAAGACATTCACATTAAAAATTTGTCTTGGGGAGAGCAACCCCCTCATTGTTTGGTTTGGATGCGCGAGAGAGTGACCCGCACCCTAGGTAGAGCCCTCCGGTGTTATTCCCGACGGATTACCGACTTCTCCGTGCGGGCCAGTCGGTTGGGGTAGCATCGGGTATCCTAACAGGTCACGTAAGCGCTCTGATATCTTGTGTGTTCACCTAATAAAAATTGACAAGATAATTTGACCGAACTTTCACGGTCTTCAGCTCGCGTTGCGTTGGTGAACCGGGGGTTTGCATTCTGATCATAGTTTCTCCAGATCTCATCCACACTACTCGCCAGATCAGGATGATGGGTAGACGCTCTCTTAGGCAGCCTCTGGCTGCACCACTTTCGGACACGTCTACCCAATCATCTAGGTTGGCCCGCGAGAGCCAAGACCAGCTCTTCGAGCCCGAGTACGACTTCGCCCTGTTCCCCCTCGACCCCCTTTCTTTCGTACCTGAGCGACATGAGCCCGAGGAGAGATTGATAGATTTGACAGCACCTGAATTGGGCTCATTTGATTTTGCAGCAGACGTCATGGCCGGCAGTTCTGATGATCGTTCCCGTCAACCTAAGCATTTCGTATTGGACCAGGGAGCGATCAACTCCACCCTGATCGCCTCGTTAGAGACCGTTCAGCAGCAGTTGAGGGATCAGGGAGCATTCATGCTCGACATGAGGAGAGAGATGGAGCAGATGCGAGCAGAGAGAGCAGAGCGAGAGCAGAGGAGAGAGGGACCGAGGATCCCAGATGATGCGGATGCAGCAGCCGCAGCAGCCGCCGCCGCAGCAGCGGCAGCCGCCGCAGGAGCGGCCGGAGGACCACCGAGACCGATGCGGGAGTTACACAACCCCGGATCGACGCTGATGCACCACTGGGTAGTACTTCCAGCGATCGTGGGGGACTTCAAGTTCCCCCCGAACACTTTGCAGCTACTCCCCCGCTTCCACGGACTCGCGACAGAGGAGCCCCATCTCCACCTCCAGGAGTTCTTGATGATATGCAGCACTGTCCACGACCGTCAGGTGGACCAGGACACGATCAGGATGATCGCCTTCCCCTTCTCCTTAGCTGACAGAGCAGCCACCTGGCTGAAGCATTTGGGGAAGTTTGTCTACACCTGGGAGCAGCTCCGCACCGAGTACTTGAACAAGTACTATCCACTCGGGCGGACGAATGCAGCGAGGGCCCTGATCAGCAACTTCTCCATGCTCCCCAATGAGCAATTCCACGAGGCATGGGAGAGGTTCCGTGAGCTCATAGACCGATGCCCGCACCACGACATCTCGAAGCCGGACCTTGTTCAGAGCTTCTTCAACGGGTTGACACCAGAGTTCCAGGGCCTGGTGAATGCTTCTTGCGGCGGGTCCTATTTCGCCAAGGACCACGACCCGGTCTGGGCCATCTACGAGGAGATGGCCGAGAATTACGTGGTGATGTCCCAGATCCGGTTGTACACACAGGGGAGACCCTAGCAGCAGCCAGGACCCGTGCAGTACCAGAGGATAGCACGGGTCGATGCCGGTCCATCCAGTTCATCCGCAGTTGCAGCAGCACAGGCAGAGTCGTCCGCTACGGATATGGGCATCATCAGCGAGAAGTTGGACCGGATGGAGCTGATCGAGAAGAAGCAGTGCCAGAGCATCACGCAGATGGAACAGATGGCACAGACTCTGAGTGACATGAAGACCCAGCTCATGTGTCTCCAGGAGGCACAGACGGCTTCACAGCCCCGTCTTCAGTCGCGAGGCGACACCGGCGGCAGCAGCAGCTCGTCCCAGCGCTCCAGCACCTTTCAGCAGCCTAGACAGGTTCACCTTGTACAGGCGGAGCTGTACCAGCAGCAGCAACCTTCTTACCAGTCCCCACCATCTCCAGACATGCAGATGGTGGTATACCAGCCGGATCAGCCTCTGGCAGTACTCCCGCCAGCCCCCTACGATGCAGAACTGTTGATGGATGTCAACGGGATTTGGTATGACCGCCCCCAGCCTGGGATCCGACGAGACCATCCCGGATTTAGGTGGGGGAGTGGAGGTACCCAGCCCCAGCAGCAGTCATCCGGTCAGGGAGGGCAGTATGGCCAGCAGAGAGATCACCAGCCGCAACAGCAACCCCCAGCCTATCAGTCACACCAGCAGTCATCCTTCGTTCCTCGTCCCTATCAGCAACAGGGACAGTCTTGGAGACGTGAGCAACAGGCTCACCCACGACACCAGCATCAGCATCCTTCCTCCTACCCCTCTTACCAGCAGCACCAGTTCCAGCAGCCTCAGCACCAGAGAGGCTACCCGTCAGGCTCCCATGAGAGCCCCGCCTTGGATGACATAGCCCGCCTCCTCATGGACCAGCAGGCTACCTTCAGACGGGAGATGAACGAGTTCCGCCAGGAGATGCGGGACCTTGTGAGAGGGAAGGCCGCCATTCCTGCACAGATCGAGCCGAATCCGAACAACCTGAAGAGGAAATCTGAGCAGGTAGTTTCCACTGAGCATGCCACTCCTAGTGACCCATTTGATGATATGTCTTCGGATCTATTTGATGCTGATTTTGTTAAACTTAGGAGCGGTAGAGCACCAGCAGGCGGCGCCTCATCTGAGCGACGACTCGAGGATCCACCCAGGGCGCCAGATGAGGAGAGCGGTACTGAGGCCGCACACGATGATGATGGTGGTACTGACGCCACCAAGGATGCTGATTCCACCGGCGGTACTGAGGCCGCCGCTTCACCAGTTCGAGGAGGTGGTGCTGATGCCACCAGAGTAGCCGAGCCAGCCCGCGGTACTGAGGCCGCGAGACGTCCAGCAGCAGAGCCAGCCCGTGGTGGTACTGAGGCCACCGGTGTTTGTGTAGAGAGATCAGATGTTTTTCCTCATTCTCATGTATCTCAGAACACTGTTGTGAATAAAGGAAAAGGTTTAGTTTCTTCTGGTCCCACTGTGGTGCTTGATGTATGTGTGGATCCGGCCGTCGAGCCGTCTAGGCCTTTTCCTAGTCCTTCATCTGAGAAGGACCCTGTGATCCCCTTCCCTAGAGCCCTTCAGATGGAGAAGGGGAAGAAAAAAGAAAAAGACCCAAAAAAGAGAGAGCAGGAGGAATTCAGCCAGAGCATGATCGACAGATTTCACATCCAGCTGACCCTCCAGGAGGCTTTGCAGCACATCCCCCTTCTTCAGCGATCTTTGAGAGACAGGACCACAGTCAGGAGGAGGAGGAGGAACCACACTTCAGAGATTCATGTGCTGACGAAAGCCACGTGTTTCGCGATCCAGAACCGTCTGCCGGCCAAGAAGCCAGATTCAGGGGCCCCGTATGTCAGATGCCAGATTAGTGAGCAGAGGTTCGACCGGACTTTATTGGATAGCGGATCGTCGATCAACCTCCTTCCGGCAGCCCTTCTCGACCGCTTCGAGTTGGGCACTCTTAGACAGAGCAGGACAGTCCTTCAGTTTGCTGATCGATCTGTCAAGAGGCCGAAGGGGTTGTTGCGAGACGTTATCGTCATGATTCAGGGCCTGAAATTCCCCGTGGACTTCGTAGTGTTGGACATGGAGATCCCTGATTCAGTGGCCGATACCCCCATCATCCTCGGTCGTCCGTTCTTGGCCACATCCAAGGCGGTGACTGATCATGATAGCGGGAAGGTATACTTTCGCGTTGAGGGAGAGAGTGTACAAATAGAGACGGTCGAGGACTACAGAGCCAGAGAGAGAGCACGCTCAGAGGCTAGCACAGATTCAGAGCAGATGACAGACGCAGAGCCAGACATCCACTAGGACTGTGATTTTGTGATCACAGATGATGAGGCAGCATGGGCAGATCCTGCAGCACATGCCATCCTCTCATTTTCAGACACAGCTAATGCCGAGATGATAGCAGAGGAGAGTCTGGAGAGCACAGCCCGGGTTCAGGATACCACAGAGGCAGCAGAGCCGGTTCTCGACCGCGACACAGCTTTCAGTGATGGTGGTACTGATGCCACCGTATTTGATGCAGATCCCTCAGATTCAGAGTCTGATTGGGCAGATTGCGATGATCAGATGCTAGACCTGAGTCCACCTGAGCCTACAGATGAGGAGGAGGTAGATGCAGAGCAGATCAGAGACAACACAGTTGAGCAGCCTTCTCCAGATCCAGTTTGCGAGAGTTCGCTTTCTTTCTCCCAGGCAGATTTGGCAGACTTAGCAGCTTTGACACATTTCCTTCCGCAGCCAGATTTGCCAGCGCCCAGCTGTCCAGAGCTGAAGCCGCTCCCTACTTCGCTGAAGTATCGGTTCCTTGCGGGCGAACCTGAGATGTACCCAGTCATCATCTCCGCCGATCTGACTGGAGAGCAAGAATCCCATTTGATGGGGGTTCTTGAAAAGAACCGCAAGGCAATCGGATGGAGCGTAGCAGATCTCCATGGGATTAGTCCATCAGTGTGCTCCCACCATATCTATCTCAAGGAGGGGGCGAAGCCGTCACGTGAGTTCCAGTGGCGGCTGAACCCCAACCTGAGAGAGGTCGTGATGAAGGAAATATCAAAATGGTGGAGTGCAGATTTTATTTATCCCATTTTCGACTCCAAGTGGGTCAGCCCCTTGCATGTGGTGCCCAAGAAGACAGGCATCACGACTGTGATCAGTGAGTCGGGAGAGGAGATTGCTACACGAGTACCCACCTCTTGGAGGGTCTGTGTTGACTACAGGAGACTCAACCAGGCCACCAAGAAGGACCATTTCCCCCTGCCTTTTATTGACCAGATCATTGAGAGACTGGCAGGGAAGAGCCATTATTGCTTCCTGGATGGGTGCTCGGGCTACAACCAAGTGGCCATCGCTCCTGAGGATCAGGAGAAGACCACCTTTACATGTCCCTTTGGTACATATGCCTTTCGACGCATGCCATTCGGGCTATGCAATGCCCCTGCGACTTTTCAGAGGTGCATGCTGTCGATCTTTTCGGGCATGGTAGGAGAGTGTTTGGAGGTCTTCATGGATGATTTCTCGGTCTACGGCGACGGATTCGACTCCTGCCTTGACTGCCTAGACCGAGTACTCCAGCGATGTATTGAGTTCCATTTGGTTCTATCTTGGGAGAAGATTCACTTCATGGTGACTCAAGGGACGGTGCTTGGCCACATCATCTCCAACAGGGGCATGGAGGTGGATCCGGCCAAGGTTGATGTCATTAGAAAACTCGCACCGTCGTCCAATTTGAGGCAGCTACGGTCATTCCTGGGGCACGTTGGATTTTATAGGAGATTTATTTAGGATTTCAGCAGGATTGCCCGGCCGTTGACTGACCTCTTGACGAAAGACACCGAGTTCCTTGTCGATGACAAGTGTCTTTCATCCTTTGCGACTCTGCAGCAGTGTGTGATTGAGGCTCCTGTCCTCCAGCCGCCTGATTGGTCTCTCCCATTCGAGATCATGACGGATGCCTCCAATTTTGCCGTAGGGGCTGTACTGGGACAGAGGAGGGATGGAGTTCCATTTTCCATTCACTACGCTAGCCGCACATTGGATTCCGCCCAGCGGAATTACACGGTTACAGAGAAGGAGATGCTAGCCGTAGTGTTCGCCCTAGATAAGTTTCGATCTTATATCATTGGATCTAGAGTGACTTTGTACACAGATCACACCGCCATCAGTACCTCATGGCAAAGAAGGATGCCAAGGCCAGACTTACTAGATGGATCCTTCTACTCCAGGAGTTCGACATTGAGATCAAGGATAAGCCTGGAGTCAAGAATGTGGTGGCGGATCATCTCTCCCGTTTAGAGCATCCTGAGGAGTCTGAGCAGATTGATCCCATTTGAGATACCTTCCCAGATGAGGCGATCCTTGCTATCGCCTCACTCCTGTGGTATGCCGATATTGTGAACTTTCTCGTTGCTGGGAAAGTTCCACAAGATTGGCCCAACAGAGGCTTGAGACCTTCCTTGCGAAGGCCAAGTCCTACCATTGGGAGGATCCCATCCTTTACCACGAAGGAGGGGATAGCGTCTGGCGTCGGTGTATTCCTCAGGAGGAACACCATAGTGTCCTCACTTACTGCCACAAGCTTGAGGCAGGAGGACATCATTCTGGGAGGAGAACGGCACAGAAGGTGCTCCAATCCGGCTTGTGGTGGCCTACCCTCTTCAAGGACTCTGATGAGTTCGTGAAGAGGTGTACTGACTGTCAGAGGATGGGCACTTGTGGACAGCGTGATATGATGTCGATGCAGCCCATTCATTTCTGTGAGGTTTTTGACGCATGGGGCATCGATTTCATGGGTCCATTCCCTAAGAATCAGGGATTTGAGTACATTCTGTTAGCCGTAGATTATGTTAGTCGTTGGGTGGAGGCTATCCCCGCCCGAGCCACTGATGCGAGGACAGTTTGCAGATTTTTGAGGAAGCACATCATCATGCGGTTCAGGGTTCCACGAGTTCTGATTTCTGATGGGGGGTCTCATTTCATCAACGACCAGGTGAAGGCCCTTGCTAGCGAGTTCGGTATAGACCATCGTGTTGCCACACCTTACCATCCACAGACGAATGGTCTAGCTGAGGTGTCGAATAGGGAGATCAAGACTATATTGCAGAAAGTCGTCCGCCCTGACCGAAAGGATTGGTCACAGCTTTTGGACTCGGTCTTGTGGGCATATAGGACGTCTTTCAAGACACCATTGGGCACATCTCCCTTTCGCCTCGTATATGGCAAGCCGTGCCATTTACCTGTTGAGCTGAGGCACAAGTCACTTTGGGCAGTTACAGATATTCTTATGGATCTAGATGGTATGGGAGACCAGAGGAGGGCAGAGTTAGCCGCCCTGGAGGAGCTTAGAGATACATCTTTCTTAAACAGCCTACATTATAAGGAGAAAGTGAAGGAGTGGCATGATTCTCACATCAGCCACAAGCATTTTGAGATTGGACAGAGAGTATGGCTGTTTGATGCGAGGCTACGTCTATTTCCAGGGAAGCTACAGAGAAAATGGAAGGGACCCTACTTGGTCAGAAAGGTACACGACAACGGTAGCATCGACATATCTGAGTTGTCTTCTGAGAGTACCTTTCGAGTGAACGGCCAGCGGCTCAAGCCATTTCTAGATCATGAGCCGCGGGTCGCTGATCTTGCCCCTATTCATTTTGCGTGAGATGTGGTCTTTGACTCACATCTAATGCATCTCACGCCTGAGTTTCACTGATCTTCCGCCTTGTATAGATCCAGATGTCCATATCACTACATTCCTTAGTCCCACATCCCTTTCTTCATCTTTTGATTATGCTATACTTAGGGTGCACTTTACCCTAAGTATAGGGGGTATGTGAGACCTTTTGGGTATTTCTTTTGTTTCTGCCTACCCCTGTTTGTGCTGCCTATACTTAGGGATATTTCACTCTAAGTATGGGGGGGTAGACCCTGTACATGCTCCACTCGGTTTTCCCTTAGTATACAGCCTGCTATACTTAGGATTATTTGATCCTAAGTATAGGGGGAAGACCCGAGATCCTCTTGACTTTTCTATTTCATCATTCGTCTCTGTATATAGCCTTTCTTTTCACTTCCCTATACCTAGCACGAGTTATGTCTTCTTCATCGCTCTTGACTCTGAGGACATCGTTCGAGCTAAGTATGGGGGGGTGTGTATATATATTTCATATATACTTTAGCCATAACTCGTACTTTGTGTGAGTGTGTTAATAAATAAAATAGCTAAAAATCACAAAAATTAAAAATTTTCATGTACATAAACATTCTTTTATTTGCACATAAATAGCTAGTGTACAAATTATTTTTGTAAAAATGATTTCAAAAATCTTTTGTGTAAAGCTTGTGTAAATATTTTCTTATCAAAATTATGTATATAGTACAAAATTTTTCCAAAATGTTTTGAAAATCAAAAGTTTGCAAAAATCTTGTGTAAATGTGTGTAAATATCTTTTTGCAAAACTTGCACTTCATGCATCATCCATTCATGATTTCAAAACATTTTTCAAAAATTTTGCATGTTTGTAAAATTTGTGTAAATAAGCATCTTGTGTACATATGTATATAGTTTTTATGGATGATAGTTGACATTTAAACTAGCCTGGAATCAAATTGAGAAATGGAGCTTGATTAAGATCTTAATCCACCTAATTTCTAAGAGGAACCTTATAGGGCTTAGGTTTAAGGATTTTCAGGTCCATGGTGACTTAATTCTTTGAGTCCACTAGGCTATGATCACATGTCATCTCAATGAGCCTAAGTAGAGCACTTAACAACAACACATGACTCATATAGACAATGGCTTTACTTGGACACCAGCACTATGCACCGAGCTCTCTACAGATGAGGTGGTGAGGAGGCAGTCTTCCTTGACTTGGGGTAGCATATGAGGGTAGTACTTCTAGACGGAACCTCTCTTCTTCTTTTAGTGAAGGAAGTGCATCTCAACTTGGTCTGGTTGCCATGAGGTCTAACGACGGGAGTTGTGGGTTGCAATAAAGCTTTAAAAGAGGGATAGTCTACTGGCTCAAGAGGAAAAACTCCGTGTATATATGCTGCACATGTATATGTTGTACGAATGCACTCGAAAAAAAAATGTGCAAAAAGAAAATAACTCCAAAAAAGTGGTGGGTCTGATAGAAAATGATAATCCCACCGGAGTATGTATATAGAGTGCAATAAGCAAAGCTTGATTTCATGTTCCACCTGTTGTAGCTTGCAGCAGGGAGACTTGGCTACACTGGTCAAGCTCCCAAGGGTACTTGGCTACACTGGCCTTGACCCATTCTCTTCTTCCTCCTCTTCTTGAGTCAGTTGAACTTGAACTTAGAAGGGAATACCCCGCTCCTCGAAGAAAGAGTGGCCAGATTGAGGTCATAGAGTTACCTTGTTGGGGAGGGTTGTCAAGTTGCCAGTTCTGAGGTGGAGAGCTTAGACCTCACATTCACAGGACAAGAAAAGATTCATGGTCTTCAGAGTTTGTGATTGATGACTTGTTCTGATCTGGAGCATTGAGGAGTCTTGGTTATAGATTAGTGGAACTTAGAGGCTGTTTAGTTTTAGACTTAAGTCCAAATAAGGTTCCGACACATTAATAATCCAAAGATCTGATCGAGCTCCATACCCCAATTTAATGAAGGCAAGCTTAATAATCAACCTTGATCCATGTACATCCTCTTTTTCTTTTTCTTTCTTTCTTTTTCACTTCTTTTTCAAATAAGTGTTTGCTAAGGGATTAGCAAAGTTAAGTATAGGGGGGGTGATGAATACTCATTCATCACTCTTTATTCTTATATTTTAGCTACAAAAACCTTTGCAAATGCATGTAGATATGTGTATATACAAATAATTACCAAAAGCATGCATTGTGTAAAAACCTATAATTAGCATGTTTTTGTGCAAAAATAAAAGAATAAAGATTAAAAAGAAAAAGAGGGAAATATTTAGAATAAATATTGAGCAACCTAACCCAAGGGAGGGCTCAGCATGGGCCTGACCGCATAAAAGACAAAGTAGAGGGAGATAGGGGCTCATGTGTGTACATATTTATGAAAATAAATAAAAATATTTTCCTCGACAAAAATAGCTTAAATTATGCTTGTAAATACTTGTATATATATTTAGAAGTATAAAAACAAAAGAAAAAGATAAAAATCAAAAAGAACAAAAATACCACCTTCATTATGTACATAAACCACTCTTATATATTTACTTAACCTTGTAAATAAATAAAATTAATTTCCAAAATTTTTGTAAATATTCTATGTTATATAATTAAAATAAGAACAATTAAAACAAAAACAAAAATAAAAATAGCAAAATTAAAAATACAAAAATACATTGTACATATACCATGTATATAAATGTATATATGTATTTATTTCACCTATGTAAATATATAATTAAAATAAAATAAAAACATCTTTTTATTCCTTATTTTATTTTGAAAATAAATAAAATATAAAATGGGGATAAAATTGCATAAAAATAACAATTAAAAAAATCAAAAATTAAAACCCCTAATAGTGTACATATACCTATATATTACATACTATGTATATACCTTATTTTTATTTCCAAAAATTAATTAAAAAACACTAAAAAAGAGAAAAAAATAAAAGAAAAATATTTTATGTTTTGAGTTCTTGCTAAATCGGCCCCAAGCTACCCTTAATTTGCACTTGAAGATCCAGCCACGTGGCCTGTTTCTATTGGGTCCTGGGGATGTTGACCGCCCGGTCAACTACCCCCCCAGGACCACCTCCCGCGAATCTGGGTCGTGGACCCGATTTCTCAAATTTTTATCCGCTCGACCCGATCGCCATTCCACCTAACCCCGGGTCCTAATCCACCATTGTGCATCCCTGATCCACGCCCGGGGTGGGTTATGGGGATCCGTGCTCCGACAAGCACGCCCGGACCTCTCTTAGCCGGACCCCTAGCCATATATAGCCGTTGCTCCGCCACCTCATTTCCCCATCTTTGGCCATTTGTTTCCTCCTCCTGTGAGCTCCAGAGAGTGCGTGAGAGTGACAGCTCACGTCTGAGCCTGTTGAAGAGAGGAGAGGAGGCGAGTCCATCGATCCGGCGAGCTACGCCGCCGTCGCTCCGCCATCAGCTGGAGCTTGAGCCTCGGAGGGAGACGCTCCTTGAGGCGACGAGCAGGAGCTTCCCCAGCTCCTCCCCAGTCTCTCTGACCACCCAGGTAACCTTGTAGGTCCTTATCTTTCGCTGATTTTCATTTACGCCCAATTCGTATCGCCGCCGTCTCGAGCTGATTCCGACCATCCCCTCATTCCGTTCGATCATCGGAATCGACCATCGCCTTCACCATCTCCCCGCGGACCTTCTTCACCCATCCACTCAACCCAGCTCGCACAGGAGCTGGGAGTCGAGCTCCTCCGTCTACCCCCTTTGCCGGAGCTCGCCATTCCGACCCACAGTTCACCGTCGCTACGCCTAACCGGGTCGAGGCATTTTGCCCTCGACCCACGAGTCTCTTGGTGATCTTTGCAGGCGCTACCAAGTCCATCTGAGGGCTTTGGTCATTCAGGCCAGGAGCCTCGCCTCCGCCAACCTCGCTGGAGCTCTCCAGAGCTCGACTGGGGCATCGGAGGGTATCAGTAGCTGCGCACCATCACGCCGGAGCTTCTCCGATCCTCAGGCGCAGCAGAGGAGGTCAGGAGCACACTCACGAGGCCGGCGAAGTTCGCCGGCCACCTGTTCTTCCACGACCTTCAGAAGCCGTCCGATCGTCCCTCTCGCTCCAGGTTCATCTGAACCGTCCGTGTTGGAGAAGCCGTCATCGTTCGATCAAAAGAAGGAGAGATCTGGACCATCCGAGGCTCGGGGGTTAGCCATCTGCACCCGACACCGTCCGATGAACCACGTGGACTAGCCCCAGCCGTTGGATCATCCCGAGGAGAGCAGCGTTGGACCCCCAGTCGCCCTTGACCGCTCGATCAGACACGTGGCGTCCATCCAGCCGCTCCGAGTAATAAAGGGTAATTTACCCTTAGGCCCTCTTTCTTATTTTATTTCGCTTTAGTCCTGTAAATATTGAGTGCAATTGTTTAGTTTTGGGAGAACTTGCATAGAGACCCTTGTGTTTGCCTTTATTTGCTTTTATACCCCTGTACATGGTCTGACACGTGCTTCGTCACGTGGTTTCTTTGGGATATTTGCATTCTATACCCTTGTAGTTCTGGTTGTTATGGTTTGAATGAAAGTTTTTACTTATTTGCACTTATACCCCTGTGCGTGATTTATTTCAACATGTGCGTGATATTTTGGGTATTTTGCTGATAAGCCCTTGGACTTTTGGTACCTGTTACCAATAAGTCCTTGGGACTTATTTTTATTACATTTGGGTCCCTGAGTGCCCCAGGCACGTGCGTGGCACGTGTTTTGCTGGGAAAATTGCACCAGACCCCCCAGACTATTGGGTATTTGCACTTTGGTCCCTGTGCACAGTGCCCCTTCTTTATTTTTGAATAAAATAGCAAATCACCTCCAAATCCAACGAAAATTGGAAACATGGCTCCTGCCATGGTGTAAAATTTTCGTGGATTTTTGAGGACATTTTTGATTTCGTTTGATATTTTTAAAAATTCAAAAACCTTTAATTTTGCTTCTGTCTAACTTGAAAAATCAAAAAAATATTAAAACTCATTTAAAAATTCTACAAAAATTTTCTACTGTTTGCCTTGCTTAGTTTGATTTTCTAGCCAATTTTGGCTATTTTTCATTGCTGAAAACCACTAAAAATTGAAAAACACATAAAAACTTATAAAAACTCTAATAATTAAATTAAAAATCCAAAAATAATAAAATTGGTGCTAAATTTTCCTCATTTTGTCTTCTCTACAGGAAAATTACCTCCGGCCATTTTGGGGCTCTTAGATATTTTATCTAGGGCTTTTTGGCTTGGCTGGACAGTACCATTTATTCCAGCTACTGTTTGATTTTTAGAAAATTAAATAAACATCAGAAAATTCTCAAAAATTCACCAAAAACACTAAAAATTACAAAACACATAAAAATATTTTTGTTTGAATTTTTGGTTAATTTTTAGTGCTTTAAATAAATTGTTGAAGTGTGTGTTTCTTTGTTTTTCTTATTTTCTTAATACATTAAAAATCCAAAAAAATATAAAATAAATTAAAAACTACTAAAAATATTTTGTTCTTAGATTTTATTTCTTTTTACTACTTCGTAGGCCGAAAGGCCAACCCGTGCTCCTTGAGTTCGACCCTGGTCGCTATACCAGGTTAATCCCATAGCAGGACCGCTTTCGTGTTTTGAGTGATTTTATCTATTCTGAGTGGTTCATTTTTCTTGATGATTCGTGCTTGATCGCTTGGGTCGCAGCGACCTATTTAGTACCTTATAACCGAGTGCTCAGGCGTGTCATCATCGTCCGTCTGAGGAGCCACCAGCAGCGTCAGATCTTTGGAGGAGTGCTCTGGACCGTCCGATGGCCGAGGTTTAGCCACAACGCTTCCCCTCCGTTCGATCCCCCACGTGGCGAGGCCCTGGCCGTCCGATCAGCCCGAGGAGTCTAGCGTTGGAGTGCCACCCGTTCTCGACCGCTCGATCCACCACGTGGCACGCATCCGACCCTCGGATTTAATAAAGGGTAATTTATCCCTTAGGCCCTTATCTTTAGTGTAGTTTTGTTTCAGTCCTGTAAATATTTTTAGGATTTTATTTACGTTGGTACATTTGCACTTTAGACCCTGTCTGTTTCTATATTTGCACATATGCCCCTGTTTGTAGTGTAGCACGTGCATCGACACGTGCTTTGTTGGGTATTTTGCATGTTTAGCTCTGTAGTTCTGGAATGTTATGGAATGAATGAAATATTTTAATTAATTGCAGATATGCCCCTGTGAGTGCTTTTTATGCGCATGTGCGTTATATTAGTGGGTAAATTACACTAAGGTTCCTGGGCTTTTAATACTTGTTATTATTTAGCCCAGGAACTTTATTTCTTTGCATATAGGTCCCTGTGTACCCCAGACATGCGCCGCGTGCGTGATTTCTTGGGAATTTTGCACCGGACCCCCTGGAGCTTTGGGTAATTACGCACAGGTCCCTGTGCACTGTACCTAGGTTTTAATTTTGAATAAAATATCAAACTTACTCCAAATTTGATGAAAATTGGACACATGGCTCATGCCATGTTGTAAAACTTTTTAAAATTTTTGGGGACATTTTTGGTTTTATTTGGTATTTTAAAAAATTCAGAAACACCCTTTTTCTTTACTGTCTGATTTAAAAATTCATAAAAAATATTAAAACTCATCTAAAAATAATAAAAAACTTAGCTACTATTTAGTTTGTCTTGCTTGATTGTCTGCCCAAATTTGGTCATTTTTCATTACATAAAACTCTTAAAAATTGAAAAACACCTAAAAACTCATAAAAATTCTAATAAATAATCTAAAAACTAAAAAACAATAATTTCTGTGCCCAAATTTTCCTTGTTTCTTTCTCTATATAGGAAAAGTACCTGCAAGCTTTTTAGGGCCTTTTAGATATTTTATCTAAGTCCCTCCAGCTCGGCTGGACAGAGTCTCTATTTTCTTGCATTGTTTTATTTTTAGAAAATTAAATAAAAATCAAAAAAATATCAAAAATTCACTAAAAACAA
Organism: Ottelia alismoides; assembly: GCA_037367405.1. Lineage (NCBI taxonomy): Eukaryota > Viridiplantae > Streptophyta > Magnoliopsida > Alismatales > Hydrocharitaceae > Ottelia > Ottelia alismoides. The sequence continues at coordinate 61,751 of JAZKJV010006242.1, read as the reverse complement.
TAAAAATCATAAAAAGCATAAAAACATTTTTATTTGAATTTTTGGTTGAATTTTGAGTGCTTTAATAATTGTTTGAATTTGACTTATTCACTTGTTTTCTTAATTTCTTAATTATTTAAAAACCTAAAAAAATTTATAAAAATTAAAATTCGCCAAAAATACCATTTCTTTTATTTTATTTCTCTTTTTGACTACTTCGTAGGTTGCGTGGCCATCACGTGCTCCCTGAGTCCGACCCTGGTCGCTATACCAGGCTAATCTAATAGCCAGGACCGCTATCGATTTTATTTGATTTTGATTTGATTTTGGTGGTCTGATCCTCATTTTCTTGATTGAGCCGAGGTTCTCATCGATCCGGGTCGCAACGACCCGAGTGATATTTTGACCTGATCCGGATTAGTGGGATTTTTGGCTCATCAATGACATGCTATACTGGATGTTGATTTGGCATTCCCACTGTAATGTTAAGGAAGTAATTAAAATAGGTAAAAGTCTGCTCCACGAATTTACATATATAGTTCAAGAATGCTATACTATAAAATTTGGTAGCAGACTAATATGCACAAAAAGATTCAAACCTTGAATAATCGCTTCAAAATTTCATTAGTCTATGTAATAAGGTTGGTCTAGATGTATAGGCACAGATTTGTTGAGTAGATACAACTAGAAACTATGAGGTTAGAATGTGATGTATATGTGAGAATAGTGATTGGTTTATGTAATATTCTTTAGGATATAATATATAAGGTAGAAACATGGCTTAAAATAGAGAGAGAAGTTTCATCACTACATGAATTATGGGGCAAAAAAAAGGACCAAATCCTTGATTAATGCCATCAACACATGTGCATAAAATAAGAATACATACATCGAAGTGGTTGTTCGCTAAACATGATGGTTAAACATGATGTTTCGAATTGGTGTAGTTATCAAATATTGACAAGGGGTGCTTCGAAGCTGCGGTAGATATTAGTTGAAATCAAATCTCAGGTGAGTGGTCTCAAGCTTATTTTAAGATATAACCCATATTTTCACAGAGATTATTATGTTTTTTTAATACAATTGCAGTTTGATAATCATATTAGTTTTATTGTTCAAGCTTAATCAGTGCGTGAGAAAGCTTAGTTTATGTCTTTATATTGAGAATGTTGGACAGAAATTATTTATTTTAGTTTATGTCTTTATATTGGTGTAGTTATCAAATATTGACAAGGGGTGCTTCGAAGCTGCGGTAGATATTAGTTGAAATCAAATCTCAGGTGAGTGGTCTCAAGCTTATTTTAAGATATAACCCATATTTTCACAGAGATTATTATGTTTTTTTAATACAATTGCAGTTTGATAATCATATTAGTTTTATTGTTCAAGCTTAATCAGCGCGTGAGAAAGCTTAGTTTATGTCTTTATATTGAGAATGTTGGACAGAAATTATTTATTTTAGTATTCAGTTATGTTGCTACCATGCTGCACAAGATTTCATATATATGCAGATAAGTCCAGCATAAGAATGTGGTTTAGATATTGTAGATTCCTTAGCTTACAATTATATTACTATGGATCGAAAAATGTGTCAGAAATAATGACCACCACAGTAGCTCTCAGACATGGTCATGAACTAGCCATCAGATATGGTGACGTCATCAGATATGACCCTGAAACATGCCATTAGATATGGTAACCATCAGATATGATTCGGAGGACTTTGGGTCTGCATTCTGTATACACACAGGCTTTGGGTTGTATGCAGGGTGTTCTTTCGCCTTTGGGGCTGTCTACGTGTATGACCCAGTTTGTTTTAGTGATCATGGATGTAGTATGATAGCCATAATGGTGTTGTTATAACAGCTAGAAAATAGAAAATTTTCATTTCAGCAAGATCTTCAACAACCATATAGTAAATTAATTTCAATTTGCCAGTTTAAGATTTCAATTTCTTTACAACATTATTAATTTGCAAAGCTTCATTTTTTTATTCCTTTATGAAATTGCACTATTGTAGTATTACATTTTATTTCAACTATCAAGTAAAGTTTTTTTGTAGCTGATATATTCTCTTATCAAAATGCTTGAGATCCACTCGCTGGGTCTATGCTCATTTGGAGTTTAGACTCAACCTTCTATTATTAAATATTATTTACAGCTGCATTTGGAAAGGAGCTGTAGGAGAAACAGGGGGAGGAATTAAGTTTTACTGATAGTTGCTTTCTTCATTCCACCTTTGTGACAGTGCAGTAATTTTTTGTTCCTTCAGGTAAAATGGTTAAAAATATCGGGAGACTTGGGTGATTGTGATGGTAAAGAATGGTGAAAATTTTGTGCTATATGAATTATTCCAGGTACAGGTTAGCACTAGGGAGTCCATAATATAGAGGAATTGTTGTCGAAATTTTTTTAGATGTGATAATTATGATTAAGATGATTAGATAGTAGTAAGCTCGTCTCGGCTAGCGGGGTGGGGCGTGACATCTGGTGGTATCAGAGCAATGGTTTATGAAATTTGATAAAAAAACGATATTCAAGGTTGCCATATAAATCCCTTTGTGGTTATGATTTATGTCTTGAACTTCGATATGAAATGGAATGGGTATTGGAATAATGATGTTCTTGTTATTGAGGATTTATCTATATTTTGCCATGAGATTTGAGGATTTATAATTTTGGAAAAGCTAATTAAGAAATTTTATTTATGTAGGACATAATGGCAGCTGAGCAACCTTCTCAGACCTCACAAGGACCAAGTGGTGGACATGATGGGAATAATAATAACAATATGCAGGAGACTCTAGCATTAATAGATCAGACCTTGGGAAGCATGGCTGCTCGATCGATGAGACCGCCTGAATTTGAAAATCAGTTGCCATTTGAACACGTTCGGAAGTTAGGTGCAAAAGATTTTGTAGGTACGACGGATCCGAAGGTGGCAAGGGATTGGTTTGAGCATATGGAAAAGATATTTGCCTTGATGGAATGTACTGATGCACAAAAATTGAGATATGCAATATTTGTGTTAAAGGAAAATGCTGATGATTGGTGGAAATTAGTGAAGGTGAAATACACAGATCCACCCGAGATCACTTGGCAGACATTTGAAAAAGAATCCAATGAAAAATATTATCCGAGGGTATATCAAGAGGATCGATGCAAGGAATTCTTATTCCTTACTCAAGGAAGTTTCTCGGTGGATGAATATGAGAAGCGATTTACAGAATTATTAAAGTTTGCGGCCTCTTTAGTGAAAATCGAAGAAGATAAATGCTGACGTTTCGAAGATGGACTTCATATAGATATTAAGTCAATGGTCTCTGCCAATGGATATACTGAGTATGGTAAATTAGTAGAAGCTGCCTGTAGAGCTGAACGTGTGGTGCGGGAAAGGCAAAGATGTAATGATCACAATATAGGAAAAAAATTGGGGATAAACCACCATGGAGAGGATCCAAGAACAAAGTTAGAAGAAATTTTGAAAATTCAAGGCAATACAACTTATCTTCTCAAAGATATAGGGGAAGTCAAATGGGTGGATTTCCTCCGGAGAATTCTAGAAATGTAGGATTTTCTTATTCGCAATGTCCCATATGTGGGAAGCGTCACCCAGAGAATGTCGCAGTGGATTGTCAGGTTACTATAATTGTGGACAGACAGGTCATGTGCATCGAAATTGCCCAAATCTTGTATCAAACTGGGGAAATGCAAGGAGACCGCCTCAACAGAATATACATGCTAGTGCTCTAACTCAAGAACCCCATCCAAAGAAAGAAGAAAAGAGAAATGATATCCCATGGAAAGGCAATAAAAATGCACAAAATCAGAAGAAAGTCTTTGCAATGACACTTCAAGAAGCCATCTCTGCTGAGGATGTGGTGTCAGGTATCATTGTTATTTTTAGCAAAAATGCCCATACTCTTATTGATTCTGGTGCAAGTCATTCATTTATTTCTCTAAGATTCTCCGTATTTGCGGATAAAGAAATGGATACACTTGATTACACATTATCAATCTCCTTACCTAGAGGAGAGCCTGAGATTGTTTGGAATGTCTTTAAAAAGTGTTTGATAGAGAAAGGAGGAGGTCATGTTATTGTGAATCTTATCCCTATGGAAATTAAAGAATTTGATGCCATTATAGGGATAGATTGTTTGACATCATACCATGCTTTACTAGGTTGCTTTCAGAAGAAAGTTATTTTCGAATGCCAGGCGAGACAGAGTTTGCATTTTATGGAGAAAGAAGTGTATATCCTACCCGTGTCATTTCTAGCATAGTGGCACATAAATTACTCAGAAAAGGATATTCATCTTTTGTTGCCCTAGTATACAATACAAAAGCAGAAATGATATGCTTAGAAAATATCCCAATAGTGAAAGAATTTCCTGAAGTATTTCCTAACGAACTACCGGGACATCCTCCAAACAGAGAAATTGAATTCAATATTGACTTAATACCTGGTACTACCCCAATTGCATTGACTCCTTATAGAATGGCTCCAGCTGAACCCAGGGAACTTAAAATCCAATTGCAAGAATTAACAGATAAGGGATTTATCTAGTCTAGTATCTATCTATGGTGGCTCCTATTCTTTTTGTCAGAAAGAAAGATGGTTCTTTGAGACTTTGTATCGATTATCGAAGGTTGAATCGAGTGACAGTACATAATAATTATCCTCTTCCTCAAATAGATGATATATTTGATCAATTGCAAGGAGCTTCTGTATTCTCTAAGATAGATTTGAGATCAGGCTATCATCAACTGAAGATTAAAGCCGAAGATGTCCCTAAAATAGCTTTTCAGACTCGTTATGGACATTATGAATTCTTAGTAATGCCTTTTGGATTGACGAACGCCCCTACTGCTTTTATGGATTTGATGAACCGAGTATTCCGTACTTTCTTAGATAAATTTGTGATTGTGTTTATTGATGATATTTTAGTATACTCAAAATCAGAGGAAGATCATAAAGATCATTTGAGGATTGTATTACAAACCCTAAAGGACCATCACTTATTCGCAAAATTTGATAAATATGAGTTTTGCTTAAAGGAGGTGATATTTTTGGGACACATTATCTCAGGAAAAGGCATATCAGTAGATCCAAGTAAAGGTAGTTATGAACTGGAAGCAACCAGCAAGCTTATCTGAGATTGGAAGTTTTCTTGGTTTAGTAGGATACTATAGAAGATTTGTTGAAAATTTTTCACGAATTGCGACACCATTGACAAGATTGATCAGGAAAGAAATGAAATTTGTTCGTAATGATGAATGTGAAGAGAGTTTTCAGGAACTTAAGAATCGTCTGACCTCAACTCCCATTCTTAGCCTTCCTTCTGGGAATAACGGATTTATAACTTATAGCGATGCATCACGTCAAGGTTGGGATGCATTTTAATGCAGAATGGGAAGGTGATTGCATATGCTTCTAGACGGCTTAAGCCGCATGAGCTTAATTATCCTACACATGATTTGGAATTAGCTGCAGTAGTATTTGCCTTGAAAATTTGGAGGCACTACTTATATGGTAAGACATGTCAAATTTTCACTGACAATAAGAGCTTGAAATATATATTCTCTCAAAAAGAATTGAATCTTAGACAGAGAAGATGATTGGAGTTGATAAAAGATTACAATTGTACTATTGAATACCATCTCGGAAAAGCGAATGTAGTAGCATATGCTCTTAGTCGAAAGTCTAATGATGGATAGTTATATATAAAGATTGGTCGACGCCCATTATTGGCACAGTTAAGGGGACTACGTGCAAACCTGACAGTACATGATTCTGGGATTTTGTTAGCTACCCTACAGGTTAGGCCTATATTATATGATAAAATACGAGAGGCTCAAGAATCTGATCAAGAAATTAAAAGAATACAAGGAAAAGTGGAGAATGGAGAATTGCCTGATTTCACGATAAATGAACATGGAGTATTATTTTTCGAGCAAAGACTGTGTGTCCCACAACTTGCAGAGCTTAGAAGAGAAATTCTTGAGGAAGCACATAACTCTATGTACGTAATGCACCCAGGAAGCACGAAGATGTATAGAACATTGAGCCATGCTATTGGTGATCGGGAATGAAATGAGAAATTGCAGAATATGTATCTAGATGCCTGATTTGCCAACAAACTAAACCAGAACACATGCGACCAGCTAGTGCATTGCAAAATCTCTCGATACCCGAGTGGAAGTGGGAACATATTACTATGGATTTGGTTACTGGATTGCCCAGGACTCGTCAAGGTCATGATTCAATCTGGGTAATTGTTGATAGATTAACCAAATCCTCTCATTTCATAGCGGTCAATATAACATATACATTGGATCGCTTGGGTAATTTTTTTGTGGATGAAATAGTAAGGTTACATGGAGCACCTGTGTCAATTATATCTGATAGAGATCTTTGTTTTACTTCTAGATTTTGGCCTAGTCTACATAAAGTAATGGGTACGAAATTAGCATTCAACACTACTTTTCACCCACAAGCTGATGGGCAGTCTGAGCGAACTATTCAAACTTTGGAAGATATGCTTAGAGCTTGTGTATTGAGTTTTAAAGATAGTTGGGATGAACATCTATCGCTTATGGAGTTTGCCTATAATAATAGCTATCAGGCGAGTATTGGGATGGCGCCATATGAATCCCTGTATGGTCGAGTATGCAGAACTCCTATTTGCTGGAATGAAGCAGGAGAACGTAAGTTGGTCCAACCTGAATTAGTACAAATGACAGTGGAAAAAGTCGAAGAAATTAAGAGAAACTTGAAGGCCACACAAGATAGACAGAAAAGTTATGCGGATAAGAGAAGAAGGGATCTGGAATTTCAAGTAGGTGATAAAGTATTTTATGAGCATCCCCTTGGAAGGGTATAATCATATTTGGAAAGAAGGGAAAACTAAGCCCACGCTACATTGGTCCGTATGAAATTATAGAAAAAATAGGCAATGTAGCATATCGTCTTCGACTTCCATCTGCGCTAGCAAGAATACATGATGTTTTTCATATTTCTACCCTTCGGAAATATATTCCAAACCCATCACAAGTTATTGAATCACAAGAAATACAACTGAAGGATGACCTTTCTTATGAAGAAATTCCGATACAAATTTTGGATTATAAAGTTCAAGAACTTCGGACGAAAAAGATACCACTGGTAAAAGTTCTTTGGAGGAGTCATGCAATAGAAGAAGCCACATGGGAAAGAGAAGATGAAATGCGATCCCAATACCCATACTTATTCTCAAATTGATAGATGTACGTAAATTTCGAGGACGAAATTTATTTTAAGTTGGGGAGTGTTGTAATGTTCAACGACTTAGATAACATGATGATCTAAGAATGTCAATGGTCGGAGACAAGTGCAAATGTTACTATAGGAATTGTGGAAATAGGCATACGAATATAGGTATAAGTTTTGAGGGACCATATTATTCTTTCATGTCATATATGCACTAGGAAGTTATTTATTATTTATTCAGTAGATATGATATAGGATTTAATCTAAGTATTTAAATACTAATGCCAGGTACACTACGTAGATACATTGTTAGGCAATAAGGAAAATAAAATATTGGAAGAGGTTTAAATTAAATACTACACATGTAGAGGTGATTATTATTACTCAAAAATATACTATGCATGTAGAGGCAAATAGGCAAATAGCAATATTTTATTACTCAATAAAATATTACACAAACACTTAGGGGTCTGAAATGGGATTTTGACACTAATCCTTAGTGTGTGCGCGAGCAAGTAAAACGAAGACAATGAGGGGATTACTCGCCCCAATACAAGATTTTTTTCTTTTTAGTTTATTTTAGGGTCAAGTAATGTTAGCAGTCCTAATTTTATTGGTTATTACTTTTTTTGATTTTAAGTGAGAATGCACGAGCCTATCGGGGAATCAATTCCTTTAAGCACCTAGGTTGGCAAAATCAGAGGGAGAGTCGGAAAAGCAATGCAAGAGGCAAATCAATGATGTATGCTAAAGAGAAATGCTCACCTTGCCTCCAGCACTCTACATGCAAAGATGCTCAACAAAATTGAAACCTATCTATATGCAAATGCAAGCCGATGAAATCACCCTAAGTTTCAGAAATTGCTATTAACGTGAAGAACCGATGCTAATGACCTAGAATGGAACCGAAGTGTCCGATCTTGGAGTATCCTCGGTGCCTACCATAGTGGGTCCTGCACACGCTGTATGGAGAACTCTCGCAACGCGGTGGTTCCGAGACTAAGTGGGAAGCAATTCAAAATTGATTAAGTCCAAACGTATCTAGAGGTACAGGCAAATATATTAGGTGTTTGGCCTTAATCTATCGTAAGCAATCCTAAAGCTAAGAACTCAATCACATAAAGTAAAGAAAACAAAACCGATAAACAAAATAAAAAAATGCGAAGAAAATCGACAAAACCACGGTGAGCTCCCAAGTGAACAAACACTTGGAAATTGGGCTTGAAAGTCCAAAGTCCTGAGTATCTGTATTATTACAAATATAGAGTCTCTCTCACACAAATTACACAGTAAATAAATACAAAAAATGCTCAAAGCGTGACTGTCTTCTCAAGTCCATCCTACCTCCTTTGATGCTAGGCCAAAAATCTCCTGCCGCCTTCACGTGGGTGCGCAGGCGCCTAAGGTGGAGCGCCTCCCTCGATATGCGGTTCCTCGCACGAAGTCAACAAGAGCGGGTGATTACACAAGTCAAATAATTATATCAAATAAATGAGCAAATAATGAAGCAAAAATATAGACAAGCAATCACAATCAAGCAAAAAGCCGATCTATGCGTTGTTGCTCCCCGACAACGGCGTCATTTGTTGAAGACGATTTTTCACGGGTCTAAAGTAATCCACACATGACGGGATCACAATGTCATTGAGGTGATCCACGAGAAATGAGATCTTCGTACAACAATTAACCCACAATAAAGATCATACAATAAAAGGCGGTGCGGAGTTAAGATTTATTATGACTCTATAACAAAGATGTGTATAGGTGCAAGTATGTGTAGAGTGTCGAACACAGGAAGCAAGCAGGATAGATCGGGGCAATCAAGCTCAAAATGTGAATGTGATGTATTTGTCTATACAAGTGCTATTTTTTTGTGGGTTTTAAATTTTGTATTTTTTATTTAATTTTTGATTTTCTATTTTTATATTTTGATTTCTAATTTTCTGATTTTATATTTTCTTTTTATATTTTATATTTTTATATTTTCTTTTGCTTTTAATAAGGAATATATATACACTAGAGATAAGAGAGAGATAAAATAGGGAAAAATACTCAAGATACAGTAAATAAAGTGTTTTTGTGATTTTTATATTTTTCTAATGTCTTTGTGATTTTTCTAGATTTTCCTAATTTTTTGTTATTTTTTAAGGTGAAAATACTGAAAACAGTGAACAAAATAAAGCGCTGGAACTAAAATGGAGAAATAAAATACAAACAGTAACAAAAGTTCTCCAAATTAATTTTAAATTAAATATAATAAAATAGAGAAAATCTGGAAACATAGGTTATATTTTTAGGTTTTTTATGGATTTTTAATATTTTTATGAAGCTTATAGGGGTTTTGTATTTTTTGGAGTTTTCTTTTGAGTTTTTAATGATTTTTGGACTGAAGTTAAAACACACAAAAACAAAGAAAATATAATTTTTTTGGAATTTTTCAAAAACTTTTCTAATTTTTATATATTTTCTAATGCAAACAGTAGAGAAAATACGTGTTTTTGAATTTTTATAAATAATAAAATGCAAGAAAAATGCAAGACAAAAATATGGCATGGAAGAGCAACAAAATAGAAATGTATGCCTATTTTTTTGGTGATTTTTTGAATTTTATAGATGCATGAACAAATACTAGAAACATCAAGAAATTGCATTCTGGCAGGGGTATTTTTGTAATATGCAAAAAGTCACGGGGATAAAATGAAATTTTACCAAAAAGTTCACTCTTAATATTCAAGATTTCTGACCAAGTGCAAAATAACCAAACCCGCGAGGGTCTGGTTGCAAAACCACCAATGTTTGTCAGCCTACGTAGTAATGGACTAGAATGTAAATAAAGATAGTATGAGGGTTCAAATGCAATTATTACAAAACTTTTTAAACGGACATGGAAGGTTTATCGACTAATAATTAAATACAAAAATACGCAGGGGTTAACTTTGCAAAATACCCAAGCGTCGACGGATCGGATGGTGCTGATATATAACTTAAGACACGTGTCGAAGATCCGACGGCCAGTACCCGTTCGACCTTGAATGGCTGAGATTAGATGATGTGAATGAGATGGACGACCGATGCAAACTCCGATCGAACGGCTGCGGTTAGACCTGGGCCGGGTTTTGATCCGACGGCGGGGGACGTAGATGGAAGAACAAGGAGAAGCTCCGGTTAGGCGAGATTCCTTCGACCAGCAAATCCTCCTCCGTCATGTAATGAAGCTCCAAAATAGCCCAATCGCTTCCTGCGAGGCTTTTCTAGATGGTAGAGGTCCTAAAAGTCTCCGGTGAAGACCAGAGCGCTCCCAGGAGGGCGGCGGAGCACACAGCGCCCAACCACCTCTGGCGAGTCTTCAAAAACACCTCCGAGCGCGTGGGAAGCTCATGTACATGCAAGAAGAGTTAAGGATGGCAAGGGCAAAGTGCCTCGCCCTTCCTGGTTGCAGAATGAGGCGGTGATGTCATAAATGGGGATTCGCCGGAGCAAGGTCCGGCGAGGTGGTAGAGAGGGTGATCAAATGGATAAAAATCGAAATGGAAAGTGGGAAATGGTTCCTAGGACTATGACTGATCTAGAAATGCAAGAAAAGTAAATAAAAATGAAAACCTCAAGGGTGATTTACCCCAATTGAACCTCACGACCACTTGGTCGGAGATGGAATTGGAACGCGCCCTCGGCCTTCGCCCGGCTGCGCCTGGGCTGCTGGAGACCTCCTTGTCACCAAGGTCAATCCAGAGCACGCCCAAAGGAGCCAAAGCTGCGGTCAAAAGTGGTTCAAATTCGAGTGGAAGGTGATGGGGGGGGGGTTGAACAATGGTGTGACAGGGCTCAAAGATCAAAGCGCGTTGGACGATGCAGCGATCCAGGGATCGAAATAATCCATAGGCGTGTATCATGGATCCACTAGGATCAAAAGTCATGAAGATTGTATCGCCAAAAGGTGAAAGGATACGCCTCGAAAAAATCGTAAAGATAGACGAAAATTGAGATCTTTGACAAGGGCCCAAGCATGGGTCAGAGAGTTGACCCGCTGGTCAACTCTCCAGCCCTCCTAATTGGTCCACGTGGACCAACCAGGAAAAAGCCTGGAAAAAAGCTTTGTTAATTCATTTTAAAATAATAAATGATTTTATTATTTTTATATTATTAAACAAAAATATGTATTTTTTTCTAAATTATTTTACTATGATTTTTATTATTTTTTTTGAGGTATAAAATTACAAGTTACCTTTTTAGGCTTATATGGATATATACATCTATATACTTTAACATTTTATTTTTATTTTGTGTATTTAATTTTATTTATTTTGTTTATTATTTTATAAATTTATAACTTATTTTAGTACACTTAAATATATTTTTATCTTATTTTTTTGAAGTATTTTATACATTTGATAAAATAGAAGTATTAATTACATAGATTTGTGTACAGGTATTATACCTAGGTATTTTATACAAGTATTTTATTTTTGAGTTTTATTGAAGTTTTAATTCGAGTTTTAATATATATATTACAAATAATATTCACAAAATTATAAAAATAAGAAATTATAAAAATAATGAACAATAAATAAAATGAATATTTTAATCTATACAAGTACACAATAGGGTTCCAAAACTCAACTTTCAAACCGTAGCTCCTCCAAATGCAAAACCACCTTCATTAAAGAAATTATTAAAAGTTATATACAATTAAAGGTGATTTTGATATGTTTCGAGTATTTATTTGAGAGATACAAGTTTGGGAAGTTGGGATTCTAGAATTTTATTTAGATCATAACTTTTTATCTGTATATTATTTTTGAGTGAAATCAATTTTGTATTTTTCTTTCTTTAATTATCTACAACTTTCATGTACAAAGTTTCTTTATTTGAAGTATAAAAAGTGGCAAAAATAGGTCCCAAAATGACTAAAGAATGGATAAAATAAAAGGGAATTTTTATCGTATTTTGACCCTTATCTCCCCCTACTTTTTTCCGTGTCAACCTAGTCATCGAGATGCCCAGGTCTCGAGGTTTCGGGTCATAAAATATTTATAATATTTTATTATTTTTATTTCCTTTTCTTTATTCTATAATTTTGTCTTTAAAAACCGTATTTATACACTATTTACACAAATATGCATGGATGATAAAATGCATGAATTAACACTATTTACACGCATTTACTAGGGTATTTAAGGCCAAAATGATTGAATAAAGATGATGAAATATAGATTCATCACCTCCCAAGAGAATGGACAGAAATGATGGGATTGAAATGAAGAAGCCACACAATCCGGCTAAGATGGAGTGTGGCCCATCATGAAGAGAGTGGGATGAAGGGAGGGAGGGTGGGATAGAAATGGAGTGAAGGAGATAGAAGGTGACTGTTAATGATCTTAGTGAAGAATAACGTGACCAATTCACACCAAAGACATACAAACACAATGCAAACCCCCAATTCACCAACTCTACGCAATGAAGGTGACTGTTAATGATCTTAGTGAAGATGCAGTCAATTATCTTGTCAGTTTTTAGAGTTTAGGTTATGAGACAAAAGTTGTACAAACACTTAGGAGACTTTAATAGGATTTGGGCACTACTCCTTAGTGTGTACATGAGAAAATAAAAGTGCAAACAATGAGGGGGTTGCTCTCCCAATACAATGAGGAATTAGTTACGTTTAATTTTAGAGGTCAAGTTCAATTAGCAATCCCAAATTTTTTAAAATTTTTATTTTCACATTTTGTGATTTTTTTTCAAAGAATAATGCCTAACGAGTTTTTGGATTTCCTCATTGATTAATTTGCGACCAAAAACAAGGGGAGGAAGTCGATTAAGCCGGTGTACAGTCAAACACAATGATACATGCAAGGATAGAAATGCGTACCTTGCTCCAGCACTATACATGCAATATCATCCGTGCATAAAATTAAATACTGAAAGTAAACTAACTATATGATGCACGTGGAAATCGGCCTTAGACGAGCAACTTCTATTGTTTGTCAAGAACAATAGTTAGCTAATCGAATCGAGTCCGGAGTCCGATCTTCGTAGTCACTCGGTGCCCGCCACAACAAATTCTACCAGCGCTATATGTGACTCCTCATAGCGCATGGTCTCAAATTCAATTAAACTAACTTTTTTTAATTAATTTTTAACCAGATAAAGTTACATTCTATAGGAATAGATAATCTACTAAGTGTTGCGCCTTAGCTATTTACGTCACAATCAATAAAAAATCCTACATCTAGGGGCCAAAACAGTGAGAATCAAATAGAGTGTTATAGCGATGAAATCAAAAAATCGGAAAACAACGGTGAGGACCCCAAGTGCACCGGCACTTGGCGAAATAGACCCCGAGAAAAGTCCAAGTGTCCAATTAGAGTTCACAACATCTAAATTATTACAACAATATCTAAAATATTCTCAAATAAAATAATGGCCTCCTTTTCTTCTCTGCTCCAACTCGTGTGCAGGTCCTCCAAAAAGAGACTCCAAGCCATCCTCCAAGCAGTTCCTCACACAAAAAACAAATAAGAGAAGGTCAGAAAACAAATATAATATAAATGACAAATAGCACAAAATTGAAAAATGACTACAAAGCGTGCTCCCTAGCAACAGCACCATTCTGATGATATTGATTCCGATAGGTTAAGAAGTGATTAAATTATTCAATGGTCGTTGTTCTCAACCAATCAATTTGGTCAATGAGAAAGTTTTTAACCACTTAAAAGAAATATCAAACAATCAAATGCAAACGTAAGCGGTTTCGCTATTCTATTTACCTGGTATAGCGACCATGGTTGAATACAAGGAGCACGATTGAAAAACTATGTAGTCAAATTTCTAAAATAATTTTTAGTGATTTTTGAATTTTTATATTTTTTTGTTTTTCAAAACATGCACAAAGGATAAAAAACACAGACCATACTCTTTTTGTATTTTTTCACAATAGCAAAAAATTCTCAGAAAATTACATAGAACATGTTTTTATGTTTTATATATTTTAAAATATTTTTGATAATTATTTTCAAATTTTAATAATGTTTTTGTGATTTTTAAAAAATCAAACAGTGGAAATCAAGGGAAATAGTGCACAACAAGAGTATTTTACAACTTGAAAATACTTTAAGTGCCCAATACTCCTGAAATTATTTTAAGCCAAAGTAAAAAGAATTATCTACTAACAGAGACTGAAATCAGATTTTTTGGATTTTTTTTCTAGATTTTTCTAAATTTTTTTAAGAATGTTCATTTTACACAGTTTTTTTGGAGTTTTATAAATGATCAATGCACAAAAATTGGATAGAAATTAAAGGACAACAAAAAGACACCGATAATATTTTTTGTAATTTTTCGACAAATTTTCGAATTTTTATGAAATTTCTAATTTTGGGAAGCAAAAGTTATTTTTTTATTTTCTTAAATAAACCAAATGATAACGAAATGCTATGGAAAATTTAAACAACGTTTAGGCACATAACAGGAGAATAAACAAATTTTTTTAGAATTTTTAGACTGATAAAAATATTTTTCTAATAAAAAGAGCAAGCAAGTTTATTGTCTGGAATGCATGGACTAGATTGCAAATATTGAGAGTTTTTGCACGAACTAAATAACAGAAATAAAATACGATTGAAAAGCTTGAAATTTACCCACTAAGTGTGTGCGATGCATGCGCTGGATGTCGGCAGGGAATATTTTGCAATTTTGAAAACCTTCAGGGAATGCTTTGCAATTTTTCCAATTTTTTTATTTAAAAATCCTCCCTAGGGTTTGTTCTTGTTCCGTCTTTTTCGTTCAATCAGAAGGGAAAGGTGGTCTGGTTGCCGCCCCTTGTTCTTTTCCCACGCGCATGCGTCGACACATGAGGCGGAGGAGGGGTTGGTCGTGGGTGGTGGAGTTGGTGGAGAGGGTCTCGCGGTGCGGGACACGGAGGGGCACTGCTGGGGGCCGGAGGTCTGCGCAGTGGAGACCGACGCCTGCTGTCAGAGTTGGACAGCTTGCAGATCCAGGCGGAGTGGCAGGCTGTGCCGCCTCGCACGGTGGCACGATGACGGGCGGCGGAAGATCAACAGATGGGTGGTGCGCCGCATTCTGTTGTTTTGATTTTTTTGATTTTTTGATTTTATAAAAAAACTTTAAACAAAATGGTTATAAATGAATTTTTTAATTTTTTTTGGTTTTTTTAAACAACAGAAACAAATAGGAGAATATATTTTTTTAAATTTTTTATTTTTTATTTTTCCTGCAAAACAAATGTTAGACACGGAAACAATTATGTGTTTTTTATCTATTTTATTTATAAATAAAAGAGGACTTGTGAACGGGTGGATCTTGCGATATGGAAGATAAATTCAATGATCCGACCACCATGCGTGGTCGGATGTGATGGGTTGCGTGTGGTAGAATGTGGAAATGCAGGGACACAAAAATGAGATGGGAAATTCGATGTCGGATGCGGATCAAAATGTGATCATTTTTTTTGGATTTTCAATATCTAAAGAGTAATCCCAGAACAAAAATTAGATCTACTATTTACATAGGAGAAATGATTGGAAATAAAAATAGATCTCACCTCGGGATCAGATATGTCGTGATGGCCTCGAAGAGGGCCGACGCGCTGTCACCGGACAGCTCGGAGGGTGGGAACCCTTCTTCAACAAGATGGCTCTCAAAGAGTGGGCTCCTCTCCACTAAAGATTGATTAAGAGGAAATGAGGGAGGAGGAACCCGATAAAAAAAAGAAGAAAAATAAAAAAGGAAAATACATACAAAGAAGGAAGGTAATTAGTGGTTATTTAAATAAAAAACTAAATAAATTAATTAAATAATTAAATAAAAACGAAATTAAGAATTAAATAAAATAATTAAATATAATTAAATATAATTAATTTACAAATATTAATTAGCCACCTTATGGTGGTTATTTAAGGTAGAAAATCAAATCTTATATACATGGAATGTTTTCAAATCAAATAATTGAATTAAATAAATACATCAATCAAATTTTGTAATTAAATTAAATTAATAAATTAATATTATATATTTTTTTGTTGATTTTTATATAAGGAAATTAGTTGCATACAAATATTATGTACATATAATACAATATACACATGTATAAATAAGGAAATAATTTTGAAAGATTTTTTAATTTTATTATTTATATTTTTATTTTTTAATGAAAATAATATTTACAATTATGTACATTATATATATAATTATGAATAAATATGTACAATAAATAATGGTGAAACTACACAAAACACCCCAGAAAACCGACTTTTTAACCGTAACTTCAAAAGTTATGAAATCACATCCATTTGTAAGATAATTTAATTTGAAGTATAACGGAAGTGAGTTTTGTTCAATTTGAGTTCGTATGGACCGAAATTGGTATTTCAATTGTCCTTTTGCATCTTTTTCTAAGTGTGCTTATTTGTAATATGTACATTATTTTGTTTTGTAATTATTTATATTATTTACAACACATTTTTATTTACAACTTTTGTTTAAAAAATAGATAATTTGATTTCAATTTATGTACAAATAAAATAATACAACTTTAGTACAAATATATTGGGAAAAGTATTTACAAAATATTTTTGGAATTTTGAATGAAAGACCTTATCTCCCCCTACTTTATTCCTGGTCGATCAGGTCAAGTCTTGACCTTCTCTCAGGGTTCGGATCAGTCTGCATTTATTGCATAAATACATCCTTTATTTTTCTTTCCTTTTTCTTTTCTTCTTTATTCTTTTATTTAGGTACAAAACGTGTTTAAAATGCATATTTAACAAATGCATGCAAAATGGTAATTTCATGGTATTAGTAAATATTTATAGGTGATTGACTATGGAAATGAAGCTAAAATAAAATAATAAAGGCGATGAATCGTGGATTCATCAGCTTCTGATGAATCCTAGATTATTACTCTTTATTCTTTTCTTTTAGCTAATTGTCTTGGCAAAGCATCATGTAAATAGACGTAAATATAATAAATTAAGCATTATGCATGCATTTGATAAATATACATAATTAGCATGTATTTGTACAAAAACAAAATAATAAAGAAAAAGAAAAAGGAAAGAGGTATTTAGAATAAATACGAGTGACACGAACCCCAAGAAAAGGCCAAGCATTGGCCTGATCGCCAAATAAAATAAGTAAAGAGAGATAGGACATACTTTATATTGCACATGTTAGTTATGTAAATAAATAATTACTTTTGACAAAACAAAAATTAAATATTCTTTTTACCTCCAGGTATATAATTCTAAAAATAAAACAAAAATCAGAAAAATAAAATAAAATAAAATTCTCTCTCCCTTGTACATAATACATGTATATATGCTCTCTTCTCTATTTAATATATACATGTAAATAAATAATAAAAGTAAAATACAAATTATTTTCTACTCCAAAAATTTTGATGTAAATAAATAAAATATAAAATTGGGGCATTTGTGTAAAAAGAAAAAAATAAAAATAATTGTATAAAATACATATGTATATTATACCTATACATAATACACTATGTAGTATACAAAGGAATTTATTTTTTAAAAAATAAATAAAAAATCATAAAAAAATTATTTGATAAATAATGAACATTTTTTCATTTTATACACTTTTTTATTTAAAATCATTTAATATATTTCATTGAATTTGTAAGCAATTATAAATTCTGATTTTCTGATTGGTCGGCTGGATTGTTGACCGCAGGTTAACAACGCCTTCTTCCCGGGTCAGACCCAAATCCTGCTCGCCGGAGCCCTTTCTCGATTTTTTTCATTCCAATTTTGCACTCCGTTGGCCTTGAAAACTCGGACCCAACAATCCTCGTACCTTCAACATCCTCGCGGGTCCTTGGCCCAATCCAATTCTTTCTAGGATTCGGCGCTGCACTCAGATCTTTCCAGACCCTCATCTCGCCTATAAATACTCTTCCTCCTCCATAGAGAGGTAGCTCGTACCTCGCTCCCTTCTCGACCCGAAGCCACCTCCAGTTGAGTGACAACTGCTCGGAGCACCCTTCGGAGCTCGATTTGGTGCAGTAGTGGCGACGCTCACCCTTCGTGGCCGGACCTCCATCGCGAGCAGCCTCCCTCGCCTTACGCATCGAGGTTGAGGCCATCACTCCAACGATCATCTTCGCCAGGAGCTCAGGAGCACACCCAGATCTCCAGGTATCCCTTACTTCCTTCGCAATTCATGTTCCCATATGATTTTTCAGTCCATCTCCTACGCAATTCCATCCACTCCGACCAGATGGTCAGAGCCCCGTTTTCCACATCTAGAAGCTTCGATCAATCCGCAAACATGCCCTCCATCTTGCTCCGCATCCTGATCATCCTTAGCCTTGATCTCCAGGTCGATATTAGGGCCTAGATCTCCCCTACCACTTTCGTCGGAGATCGAACGTCGCCCCCTCCACTTCTTTAGTTTTCAGCCTTAATAACCCAGACCAAAGCATAGCCCCAAGTCCTAGCTTTGCATTGCAAGTACCCTTGCGCTCTGAGGAGCCCTATTGATCTTCCAGCAGCTCGGCAGAGGTGCTCGAGCCAAAGCTCCACCATTCAGCCCATCCGACTATCCTCGAGACGATCAGACTCCCTTGCTCAACGTGGAGTGCCTTCCTGGAGGTGCTCAACCTATCGGAGGCTTGATTGGTCCTGAGGATTCACACCCTTCCTTGTTTGAAGTTCCACGATCCTCCTTCACCGTCAAATGAGGAGCCAAGCACCAGTTTGCATCATAGTCGTCCGTTGCTGCAGCCTTTGAGCCGTTGATCTGACGCCTCCAGACACATTTGCGTTGCACGTAGGCGACATTCCCTGAGGCGTCAGATCTGCCATCGCAGAGGATCAGAGGCACACATCCACACCCCCATCAGCGGCCGCCACGTGGCCCCACACGCTCCTCACGTGCCTTGAGGGTATACTTCACTTTTCCCCCTGCACTTTTCATACTTCATGTTTTAGTTTATCAAATAAAGTTGTCGTTTGAACTATTTGCACCTTAGTCCCTAAGGTTTCTAGCATTTGCAATTTAGTCCTCCATGTCTAAGAACACATGCTGGATCACGTGCACTATGGTGTTTTTGCATATTTTATCCTATAGTTTCTTTTGGTTTATATTTGAATGAAATATTTTCTGGAATTGCACTTATTCCTCCATGTGTGGATTAATTGACATGTGCGTGTTTTCTTGGGAATTTTGCACTATTACACCTGGACTTTTTTTGTGTGTGTTATTAGTTAATACTGAAACTTAGACTATTTGCAGGTCCACACAACCTGTGTGCTTTGTTTTTAATCAAATAAATCTCAAATCTACACCAAATATTTCCCAAAAATTACCAGTAGCTACTGCTAATGTGTAATATTTTTGGTAATTTTTGTGACACAATTTGACATTATTTGATATTTTCTAAAAATAAAAAACCTATAAAAAAGTGTTTGTCTATTTTAGCAAATCCATAAAAATATAAAAATACCTCTAAAATTTCTATAGAAATTCTTGTGAGTGTTTCTTGACTTTTTTTAATTTCTGTAGCATTTTGGTTCTATTATATTTTAATAAACCTTTAAAAATCACAAAAGACCAAAAATCATATAAAACCATTAAAAATTCTAGAAAAAATAATAAAAAAAGCATCTTTTCAATTTCTGTAGTTAGATATTTTCATCTATTTTAACATAAAAATGCAACCAGGGCATTTGCGACATTTAGATATTTTAAAGGTGCCATCTCATCCAGGCTGTATACTGTTTTGATACTTTATCTTTCTTTTATTTTCATAAAATAATATAAAAAATATGAAAAATCCAACAAAATACGCAAAAACACTTGCATATTTTAAAAATATAAAAATGTTTTTAGTCTGAATTTTTGAGCCTTTTTAACCTTAATAAAAATTGTTGTCGTGTGATTTCCTTCATCTTTGTATTCATGTTCATATTAGAATATATATATATATATATGTATGTATATAATTGCAAATTAAAAACCACAAAAATATGTCTTGTATTTTTCTGATTTTCGACTACTTCGTAGGCTTAGCCCGTGCTACTTGTGTTCGACGTTGGTCGCTATACCAGGTTAAATAAATAATGGAGACCGCTACATTTGGTTTTGTGATTTGATTATTTTACTGGTAGTCTTATTTTTCTTGTTGAGTCCAGCTCGGGTGGTTGAGGTCACAACGACCTTTGATATCACTTAGCCTCGATCACCTAACCGCTCATCAGCTCCCTGAAACTCCCTAGATGAATGAGTCTGAGTGTTGGAGAGCGGTGCTACCAAAGATAGTCTAAGGGGCCTCCAGCCCATCATCGTGTTGCGGGGCTAATTGCGGATGTGATCTGGTAAACAAACAAGATGAGAAGTCAAACCCCCAATTCACCTACTCAACACGAGCTGATGATCCTAAAGGATCGATCATTTATCTTGCCAGTTTTAGATTAGATGATAAATCAATCTTGCAGAGAAATTAAGCGAGTTGTTAGGAACCTGATGTTCCCAGGAGACTGGCCCAATCTTAAAGCTAGATCTTTCCCAGCCAGTTCAAGTTGCGGACCGTTTACTGGCTACCCAATCAACTTGCTCTGCTAAGGACGTCACGGTCCGCTTTACCGGTTACAGGAGAGATCCTCACTGGAGAACGACTAACCCCAAGATAAGTAGTCTAACGGAAGTTCAGGTGTGGCTCTATCCTAGGGTGTGGGTCACTCTCTCGCTCAAGCAAACCAAACAATGAGGGGGTGACTCTCCTCAAAACAAAGATTTTTAGATGAGGTGGTTTTTAGGTTAAGTTTGTATTAGCAATCCCGAATTGTATTGCTTTCACTTTTTTAGATTTTTTCTCAGAAACAGAACGCTTAACAAAATTTTCATTTTCCTTTGATTATTTTGAGTCCAAAAACAGGGGGAGGAAGTCGAAAAAGTCGTTGCACGATCAAATATAATGATGCATGCAGAGATAGAAAATGCATACCTTTCTCCATCACTCTACATGCAATATGATCCGTGCATAAATTAAATACAAAAAGTAAACTAACTATATGATGCATGAGGAAATCGGCCTTAAACGAGCAGCTTCTATGGATCGTGAAGCAGAAAAGTTAGCTAATCGGATCAAGTCTGGAGTTAGATCTTGGGAGTCACTCGGTGCCTACCACAACGGGTCCTGCTAGCGTTGTATGTGACTCCTCATGGCATGTGGTCTCAAATCCAATCAAACCAACCTTTTTTAATTTAATTTTGGTAAGGTCCAATTACGTTCTATAGGATAGATATGAAATTAGATGTTGGGCCTTAGCTATTTACATCACAATCAACAAAAAATCCTACGTCTAGGGGCCAAAACCATAAGAATGAAAAAGAGAGTTATGACAGGGAAATCAAGAAAACACAGAAAATGGCGGTGAGGTCCCCCAAGTGCACCGGCACTTGGCAAAACAGACCCCTAATAGCGTCCAAGTCCACAGAAGTCTAGTTTTAAATTATTACAATGCAAATAATTGTTCTCCACAATAAAATAAATGGCTTCTTCTCATCCATGCTCTTCCTCCTATGCAGGTTCTCTTAGCAGTTCCTCGCACAAAAATACAATAAGAGATGGTCAGAAAATAATTATAATATAGAGAGACAACTAGAATAAAACTGAAAAATGACTACAAAGCCGTGCTCCCCGGCAACAGTGCCATTTTGATGACATAAAAACTGATGGGTTAAGATGGGAAAAAATAAAACAATGGTCGCTGTTCTCAACCAATCGATTCGGTCAATGAGAAAATTTTATTTTAACCACTTAAAATATATTCAAACAATAACAAGCAAGCGGTTTCGCTATTTAATTTATCTGGTATAGCGACCAGGGTCGAACACAAGGAGCACGATTTAAAAACTATGTAGTCAAATTTCCAAGATAATTTTTTAGTGGTTTTTGAATGTTTAATTTTTTTATTTTTCAAATAAAGCGTATGGGATAAAAGACACACACCACACTCTTTTTCTATTTCTCAGAATAGTAAAAAATACTCAAAAAATTATGGAGAAAATATTTTTGTGTTTATATATTTTAAAGTCTTTTTGTATTTTTTTTAAATTTTCTGATGCTTTTGTGATTTTATAAAAATCAAACAGTAGAAACAAGATAAAACATTGAATAACCAAGAGTACTTTGCAACTTAAAAATACTTTAAGTTCCCAAATTTCCTGGAAATGTTTTTAGGCTAAACTACAGTTAAATATCTACAAAAGAGACTGGAATGACGATTTTTGGATTTTTTATAATATTTTATATTTTTTTTGAAGATTTTTTTGCAATCTTCTTGGTTTTACTAAATGATTAAGGCACAAAAATTCGTCAGAAATTAAAAGACATTAAAACACACCTACAATATTTTTTTTGTAATTTTTAGACAAATTTTCGAATTTTTATGATTTTTCTAATTTAGGACAAGCAAAAAGACACTATTTTTGAATTTCTAAATATATTAAATAACAACAAAATGTGATGAAAAAATTATAAAATAAAGAATACTACAGCTTGAGTATACACATTTTTTTTGAGAATTTTTAGAATAATAAAAAATATTTATTCAACAAGAAAAATCATGCAAATTCAAATCCTAGAATACATGTATTAAAAGTGAAAATATTGAATTTTTTTACATTAAATAATAAAAATAATAAACTTGCAGGTGAAAAAGTAAAATTTTCCAAATAGTCACGTACAAAGCGTATGTTGTGTACTGGTAGGGGTTGTTCTACAATTTTGGAATCCTTCAGGGGCGCACCCGCAATTTTCCAATTTTTTTATTTTAAAAACAGAACTATGGTTCGTCGTTTGATCTTTAAAAAGAGAGGGAGGGTGGATCAGTTGTCGTCGCTTGGGTGAGGAGGTCCGGGTGTCGTTTGCGGAGGAGCGTCACATAGTGCCGCGATGGCGCGACTGGATGGGTGCCATCGGCGAGCCGCGACGAGGGTTGGAGCACGCCGGCGTAGCGCACGACAAAGGGCACGGTGGATGACCTGTACGGAGGTGGTAGAGGAGTGAGACTTCGATCGTCGTTGGTGCCGAAGAGTAGTAACTGGGGGGTGAAGGCGGTGCCGGCTCGGTGTTGCGGCTGGATGGGGATGAAGGCGCGAGGCCGGCTTCGAGCGGGGTTGGTGTTATTACACCGCGGTTCGGTCAGGCAGAGGTCGCGGCTGCCTGCATGGCTGGAAAAGCATTGTCGGATTGTTGAGTCATGGGCGCGTAATCCACATTTCATCATCTTTATTCTATCATTTTGGCATCAAAAACCCTAACAAATGCATGTGAATACTATTAATTCTAACATCTTAGCATTCATGCATGTGCATGTAAATAGTGTATAAAATACGGTATTTAAAGCTGAAATTATAGAATAAATAAAAGAAAAGAAAAAGAATAAAATATTATAAATATTTTATGACTCGAAACCCTGAGACCTAGGCATCTCGATGAATAGGTCGACAAGGAATAAAGTCGGGGGAGATAAGGGTCTAAACACCAATAAAAATACCTTTTATTTTATTCATTCTTTATTCATTTTGGGGCTATTTTTGGTTCTACTTTTTATACCTCAAATAAAGAAACATTGTACATTAAAGTTGTAGATAATTAAGTAAATAAAAATACAAAATTGACTTCATTCAAAAATAATATACATATAAAAAGTTATGATTTGAATAAAAATCCAGAATTCCAACTTCCCAGACCTGCATCTCCCTAATAAAAACTCCAAATGCATCAACCTCACCTTTAATTGTATATAATTTAAAAATAAGCTATTTAATGGCAGTGGTTTCGCTTTTGGCGGAGCTACGTTTGAAAGTTAAGTTTCGGACCCCTATTGTATACACGTACAGATTAAAATAGTCATTTTATTATTTATTCATTATTTTTATAATTTATATTTTCATAATTTTGTAAATATTATTTATAATAAATATGTGCATTAAAATCAGAATAAAAAAATAAAAGAAACATAAAATCAAATACCTGTATATATAGAATACATATGTATAATACCTGTGTCCATACCTATAGTATTAATACCTTTATTTTATTAAATATACAAAACACTTCAGAAAAATAAAATAAAAATATTTTTAAATGTATAAAAGTATTCTATAATTTTAGAAAATAATAAACAAAATAAATAAAATTAAATTCACCAAATACAAATCAATTATTAAAATATATAGATAAAGATACCAATAAAGGGTATAAAAGGAAACTCTTATTTTTACACCTCGTAAAAATAATTAAAAATCACTATAAAATAATTCATAAAATAATAAATGTTTTTTATTAAATAACCTAAAATTAAATAAATCGTTTTCTATTTTAAATTGAATTTAGAAATCATTTTTTTCCAGGATTTTCTGCAAACTTGTTCCTCTATTATCCCTCCTACTCGCCCTATGATTATTTTGGGCATTGATCCATCGATTCGCCCGTTCTTCCTTGGTCTTCATGCCTCGACCACCATCCATTAAAAATACCCCCACTCCCTCCTTTGATCTTGGAACCGCTTTTGGCCAAGTCCCAGACCTCCAAGTCCCAACCGTGAGTCCCCGGTAACAGAGGGTTGACCCGGTTCCTTGTCGAGGTACGACATCGGCCTGAAGCGTGCTCCACCACCCCCATCTCCGGTGTCCGCCGTGAGGTACCTACCTCGGGTTTTTACCCTTGAGGTCAACATTTTTCCTTGCTTTTCTTGCTTGTTTTATTCCCCTTAGTCTTAGGAGTAGATCACCACCTTCCACTTCGCCCTTGCACCCATCCCATCGCCATCAGCGGCGAGCCTCCACCTCATGTCCCCTACGCCATTTCCACCTCCAGGAGCTCATCAGAGCTCCGCATTTTTGCTCTAACCGCTCCCCTGCAGGAAACGGCCAGAGAATCTTTGTTTGCAGGTGATTCGAGCCTCAAGAGGGAGCTCCAGGGGATGTACGTTGCCAGACATCCTCCGGCGATGTGTGGCCATTTTTGAGGACTCCCCTGGTTGCGGAACAATGCCAGGAGCGGAGAGGGGCTATCGGCGGGCTTAAAGGAGGCCGTAGGAGCATGCACAACCAGATCAAAACTCGCCTTGGGCGAGTTCATCCCCAGTTCCTCCAGCCCTATCGAGGGCCGTTAGATCGAAGGACTAGGCCCAGACTGCCCAGTAGCCGTTGGATTCAGCATGCTGACGGCCGTCAGATCGATCAGATATCTTCTAATCTTAGCCGCACAATGCGAAGGGGCATCGGGCGTCGCGAGCGTGCCACGTGTATAAGTAAAGCCATCAGCACCGTCCGATCCGCTAAGGCGCATGGGTATTTTACGATTCTTCCCCTGCCAAATTTTGTATTACGTAACTAATATTGAAACTTTCATTTGCTGTTTTGAAGTTCTATAAACTATGCACAATAGCCCCTAGGTTTTTGTGACATCACTAGCTAGCCCCTACCAGGTCACGTGTGTTGCGCACGTGACTTGGCGATTTTGCAAAGGGGCCCCGAGGCTTTGTCTTATTGATGTTTAGTACCTAAAATTTCATTGGTGGTTATAACTTTCAGGCATTTTTGCAGGCAAGCCCCTATATTTGCATTAATTGCAGATTCGTCCCTGCCAGGTCACGTGTCCAGTGCACGTGACCATGGCCATTTTGCGGCGATAACCTTGAAATTTTGAGTATTTCTTTTTAATACTTTAAGTTGTCTTTTCAATATTATATTTTGTGTAAAAATTGCACTTAGGCCCCTGACTTTCTGGATAATTATATTTATGCCCCTGCAAGCTGTGTGATTTTTATTGGTGGTTTGCATTTATTTCGTGCATCATTTTAACTCGAAAAATTACCAAAAAATAGTATAAGATCCTGTTTAGTTGTAGATTCACGCCATATTTTTGTATTGCATTTTTATTGCATTTTCATTATTATTAAAAATAAAAAACATGCATTTTCAGCACTGTTTGCATTAGAAAACCCATAAAAATTATAAAAACGTTTTGAAAAATTCCAAAAAAATCAGATTTTGCTTGTCTTATCATATTTTAGTGTCAGCCCAAAACTAATTAAAAATTTCAAAACAAAACCCTAAAATTAGATAACTCCTAAAAATTTCATAAAAATCTAAAAAATTCTAGAAAAATCATAAAAATATAAACTCAGTTTTGATAGTTTCCTTAGTTTATTGCCTTAGTTTTAAAATTAATTTGAGGAATGTTGGATACTGTTTGCTAATTTTTATCCTCATTTTAGTCTCGACCAGTAGGTTAGTTCACTATTTACTTGTAATTTCACTTTTAAAAATACCAAAAACATTCAGAAAAATCTCTAAAAATCACAAAAACATTATAAAAAATATAAAAAGACCAAAAACATTTTATTTCCTGATTTTTGAGCATTTTCCCTATGTTTATAAATACTCTATCCCTCTCTTCTTTATATTGTATATATATATATATTCTATTATAGAAAAAGAAAATATAAAAATATAAAATATAAAAAGAAAAGTTAAAATCAAAAAATTAAAAATCAAAATACAAAATTAAAAACAAAAAAATAAAATAAAAAAAATATAAAATTAAAACCCACAAAAAATTGCATATTTGTTGACACTTAATCGCATTCACATCTTTGCACTTGCTTGATCTATCCTGTGTGCTCCCCGTGTTCGACACTCTACACATACTAGCACTATACACATTTTATGTAGAGTTAATAATAAATTTTAACTCCACTTTTGCTTGTCATTGTTTGATTTGATTGTGGGTTAATTGTTGACTTTAGTTCGGATTTTTGAGTGGTCGACACATCGACTGAGTTCCTGCCTTGTGTGGAACTTAAGACCACCGATTTCCGACTAAATCGGTGCGCAGCCTGCAGGGGAGGGCCGAAGGCGAGGCATGCACTGTCGCCTCATATATGCAGCGGTGGTGTCTCACGGAGGAAAACGCGCTGGGAGTGGGCCGCAGGTCGGAATGCACCACCGCGGTTGCAGACTTGTTTCATTTTTTTAAAATTTTTTCTTTTATTTTTTAAAAACTGTAAGCAAAAAAAACTGTAAATATTTTTTTAAAATTTTTTGAACCATAATCTGTAGACTGACAGAAATCAAAATTTTTGTTTTGTTTTTTTATTATTTTTTAGATGAGCCTGCAAAATAAATGTGAGAGATAGGAGAAAAACAGTTATATGATTTATTTATTTATATATAAAATAGAAGGCATGAATGGTGTGGATCTTGTGTGGTGAGAGAAAGATCCAGATCTCTTACCACCGTGCGTGGTCGGAGGTGTGTGGTTGCGTGAGGTAGAATGTGAAAATGGAGAGGTTGTAAGATTAGATGAAAAATCGATCTCGGATTGGAATCGAGTTGTGGTGGAAAGTTTTGGGATTTTTAGGATCTACAATCAAAGCACAACTTGAATCTAAAATTTACCTAAGAAAAATGACGGAAAATAGAAAATGGATCTCACCTCGGGATCAGATATGTCGTGATGGCCTCCATGAGTGCCGACGTGTTGTCATTGGGCAGCTCAGAGGTTGGACACCCTTCTTCAACAAGATGGCTCTCAGAGATCGGGCTCCTCTCCACAAAATATTGATCAACGAATAACGAAGGAGGAGAAACCTTTAAAAAGAGGACAAAATCAAAATGGAAAGTATCTACAAATGAGGAAGGTTTTTATTGGTTAAATAAATAAATAAATTATGAAATTTGGAATTAAATAAATTAAATTAAATAATTAATTTACAAAAATTAGATTACCACCTTAATGGTGGCTATTAAATGTATGAAATCATATCTTATATACAAAGTAGGTTTTTAAATCAAATAATGAATTAAATAATTAAATCTAAGTACAAATTTAGTAATTAAATTAAATTAATTAATTTTAGATATTTTATTTTTTGGTTATTTCTATATAAGGGAATTAGTTGTATACAAATATTATGTACATATAATACAATATACACACGTACATTTAAATATTTTTTTAATTTTATTATTTACATTTTTATTTTATTTTTCATGAAAATAATATTTAAAATTATGTACATTATGTATAAAAAATAAATATGAATTAAATATACAAATATATAAGTGGTAAAACTATACTAAACACCCTAGAAAACCGACTTTTTAATTGTAACTTCAAATTATGAAATCACAACCATTTGAAAGATAATTTAATTTAGAGTATAATGTAAGTGAGTTTGGTTTAATTTGAGTTCATATGGAGACGGAATTGTATTTCAATTATCGTTTTGTGGCTTTTTCTTAGTGTGATTATTTGTAGTAATACATTATTTTGCTTTGGAACTATTTTTATTATGTACAACACTTTTTTATTTACAACTTTTGTTTACAAAAATAGATAATTTGAGGCTAATTTATGTACAAATAAAATAGTGTGAGTTTTGTAAAAACATATAGGGAAGAGTATTTACAAAAATATGTTTGGATTTTGAATGAAAGACCCTATCTCTCCCTACTTTATTCATGGTCGACCAGGTCAAGTCTTGACCTTCTCTCGAGGTTCGGGTCAGTCTACATTTATTCCATAAATTCATCCTTCATTTATCTTTTCTTTTTCTTTTCTTCTTTATTCTTTTATTTAAGTACAAAAAGTGTTAAAATGCATATTTAACAAATGCATGCAAAATGGTAATTCCATGAAATTAGTGGGTATTTTCAGGTGTTTGATTAAGGAAATGAAGCTAAAATAAAAGAATAAATGCGATGAAACGTGGATTCATCTCCCTGTTTGATCGAGCAGGACATTCCTTCAGTTTGATGATAGACCTGTCAAGAGGTCAAAGGGATTGTTGAAGGACGTAGTCGTCACAATTCATGACCTGAAATTCCCCATGAACTTCGTTGTGATGGACTTGGAGATCCCTGAATCAGTGACTGATACCCCCATCATTCCAGGACGACCATTCTTGGCCACAACCAAGGCGGTGTCCGATCATAATAGTGGGAAGGTATACTTTCGCATCAAGGGTGAGAGTATACAAATAGATATGATTGACGAGATTAGAGTACGAGATTCATCTTGCTTAGAGCAGTTCAGCTATGCAGAGTAGACGACAGAGGCCGAGCAAGACGACCACCAGGAGTGCGACTTCGTGGTCACTGACGATGAAGTATCTTGGTTCGATCCTGTTTCACGATCACTTCTCTCACCTTCAGATGCCGTAGATTCACCGCTTCTAGCAGAAGAGAGTTTGGAGAGCACACTCTTGGTCGGGGACACTTTTCAGGCTGACGATCACATTCAAGATAGCAGATAAGATTTTGTGTCATGTGATTCTGATTCAGATCCCTCAAATTCAGACATAGACTAGGCAGAGTTTTACGATTTATTACCTTGTCTGATTTCCACAGAGGCAACAACTAGGATGGAGACCGTGCCAACATCGAGTATAGACATATCAGCAGGGTTGTCTTTACCTGTTTTGCATGATCAGTGAGGGTTCTCACATTCAGATCTAGTTGCCTTCACTCAGACCTTTCAGAGGTCTGATTTGCCAGCTCCCAATTGTCCAGAACTGAAGCCTTTGCCGCAGTCACTGAAGCATAGATTCCTTGCAGGTGAGCATGAGATGTACCTAGTCATTATCTCAACAGATTTGACTGGAGAGCAATAATCTCGACTGATGGAGGTTCTTGAAAGAAACGACAAGGCAATAGGATGGACTATAGGTGATCTCTAGGGGATAAGTCCGGCCATGTGCTCCCACCATATCTATCTCGAACAGGACACCAAGCCATCGCGTGAGTTCCAACAACGCCTGAACCTGAATCTTCTAGAGGTCATCATTGAAGAAATATCAAAATGGTGGAGCGCTGATTGTATTTACCCCATATCCGACTCCAAGTGGTTTAGTCCTTTACATGTAGTGAACAAGAAGATGGGCATCACTACAGTTGTGAGTGAGTTTGGAGAGGAGATAGCTACGCGGGTATCCACTTCTTGCAGGTCTGTGTGGATTACAGATGATTGAATCAGGCCACCAAGAAGGATCATTTCTTGTTGCCTTTTATTGATCAGATTATAGAGAGGCTAGCTGGGAGTAGTCACTATTGCTTTCTTGATGGGTACTCCGGTTACAATCAGGTGGCCATAGCACCCAAGGACCAGGACAAAACAATATTCACCTGTCCATTTGGGACATGCTTTCAGACGGATGTCCTTTGATCTATGTAACGCCCCGGCAACATTGCAAAGGTGCATGTTGTCCATCTTCTCGGACATGGTGGGTGACTGTTTAGAGGTCTTCATGGATGACTTTTCATTCTACGACGATGGGTTTGATGCTTGTCTTGAATGCCTAGACTGCGTTCTCCAGCGCTGCATAGAGGTCCATCTTGTTTTATCTTGGGAGAAGAGTCAATTCCTGGTGACTCAGGGGACAATGCTTGGTCATATCATCTCCAACAAGGGCATGGAGGTTGATCTGGCAAAGGTGGATATCATCAGGAAATATAATCCACTATCCAACATGCGATAGTTACGGTCTTTACTAGGGCATGTAGGTCTCTACCGACGGTTTATTCATTACTTTAACAAGATTTTCCGATCGTTGATTGATCAGCTTATGAAAGACACTGAGTTCATTGTAGATGATAAGTGTCTTGCATCATTTGAGACTCTCAAGAGCTTAGTTGTTGAGGCTCATGTCCTTTAGCCGCTTGATTGGTCTTCTCCCATTCGAGATCATGACGGATGCCTTCGATTTTGCCATAGGGGCCATGCTGGTATAGAGGAGGGATGGAATACCATTTTCCATTCACTACGCTAGCCATACATTGGATGTCACTCAGTGGAACTATACTGTCACAGAGAAAGAGATGCTAGATGTAGTTTATGCCTTGGACAAATTCAGATAATATATTCTTGGATCCAATATGACTATATATACAGATCACACCGTCATCTGGTAACTTATGACTAAGAAGGATGCAAAGGGATATTGACTAGATGGATCCTTCTACATAAGGAATTTGATATTGAGATTAAGGATAAACCTAGAGTCAAAAATGTGGTGGTGGATCATCTCTCCCATTTGAAAAATCATGAGGAATCTGAGCAGACTGATCCCATTACAGAGACCTTTCCAGATGAGGCGATCCTTTCTATCGTCTCTCTCCCATGGTACATCGACATTGTGAACTATCTTGTTACCAAGAAAAGTTGTGCAAGGTTGGCCCAGACAACAACTTGAGACTTTCCTTGTGAAGGACAAGTCAAACCATTGGGAGGATCCCATCCTTTATCATGAAGGAGGGGATAGCGTATGGCATCGGTGCATTCCTCAGGAGGAGCACCACAGTGTCCTCACTTACTGCCACAAGCTTGAGGTAGGGGGACATAATTTTGGGAGGATAACATCACAGTAAGTGCTCCAATCTGTCCTATGGTGACCAAACCTCTTCAAGGATTCTGATGAATTTGAAGAGGTATACTGACTATCAGAGGATGGGAACTTGTGGACAACGTGACATGATGTCGATGCATCCCATTCACTTCTGTGAGGTTTTTGATGCATGGGCATTGATTTCATGGGTCCATTACCCAAGAGTCAGGGATTTGAGTACATTCTGTTTGTTGTTGATTATGTGAGCCGTTGGGTTGAGGCCATACCCGCTCGAACCGTAGATGCTAGGACTGTTTGTAGATTTTTGAGGAGGAATATCATTTCACGGTTTGAGGTACCTAGAGTGTTGATATCTGACAGAGGGTCTCACTTTATTAACAAGAAGGTAAAGGCCCTTGCTAACGAGTTCAACATAGACCATCGAGTAGCTACTCCATACCATCCTCAGATCAATGGTCTTGCTGAAGTATCAAACAGGGAGATCAAGACTATATCGCAGAAGGTAGTTCGCCCAGACCGAAAGGATTGTTCACAACTTTTGGACTTAGTCTTGTGGGCATATCGAACTTCCTTCATGACTCCTTTGGGGATGTCTCCCTTTCATCTCGTTTATGGCAAGCCATGCCATTTACCTTTTGAGATTAAGCATAAGTCACTATGGGCTGTCGCTGAGATATTATTGAATTCAGAGAGTATAGGAGGTCAAAGAAAGGCAGAATTGGCAGTTTCGGAGGAGCTTGGAGATACAACCTTTTCAAAAAACCTACAATATAAGGAGCGAGTAAAGGAATGGCATGATTCTCATATCATCCATAAGCAGTTTGAGCCAGATCAGAGAGTATAGTTGTTTGATGCCAGGCTTATATTATTTCCAGGGAAACTACAGAGCAAGTGGAATGGACCATACCTGGTCTGAAAGGTGAATGACAATGGTAGTATCGACATATAAGAGATGTCATATGAGTCCACCTTTCACGTCAATGGACATCGCCTCAAGCCATATCTAAATCATGATCCACTGATTGTTGACGTCTCCCCGATTCATTTTGCATGAGATGAGGTCTTTGAATCACATAAGTTGCATCTCATGCCTGATTATCATTGTCTTCCATCTTGTATATATTCAGATGTCCATATCATCTCATTCTTTAGTCTAAATTACAGAGTAAGTGTAAATGCTTCTAAATAGTTTGCAAAACTTCTGCATTCATGCATGCATCCAGACATTTTCAAAAATTTTGTAAATTTTCATAAAAAGATTTTTGTAAATATTTGTACACTCTTCTGAATCATAGTTGACATTTGAACTAGTCTGGAATTAAATTGGAAAATGAAGATTGGTTAAGATCTTAATCCACTAATTCTCAGAGGAACCTTATAGGATTTGGGGTTAAGACTTTTCAAGTCCATTGGTGAATCAATTATTTGAGTCCACTAGGCTATGTTCACATGCCATCTTGATGAACCTAAGTAGAACACTTAACGACGCACACATGACTCTTACAAATAATGACTTTACTTACACCAACACCTTACATATAGCTCTCTACAGATGAGGTGATGAAGGGGCAGTTTCCTTTGGCTTGGAGTAGCATACAAGGGTAGTACTTCTAGGCGGATACTATTGTCCTCCTTTAAGGAGGGAAGTGCACCTCAACTTGGTCTGGTGGTGTTGAGGTCTAAAGACATGAGTTGTGGGTTGCAATAATGCTTCAAATGAGGGATAGTCTACTGGATCAAGAAGAAAAAGTCTTTATGTATATATGTTGCACCATGTAAATATGTTGTACATATGCACATCCAAAAAAAGTGCAAAAGAAAATTCCAAAAAAATGGACAGTCCTGATTGAAAATAAAATGCCCGTCAGAGTGTATATAGTCACATAAAGTAAAGCTTATGTTACACCATCTCATCTCACGAAGCTTGCAGCGGGAGACTTAGCTACATTGGTTGGGCTCTGAGGGATACATGGCTACACTGGTCATGGTCCATTATCTTCTTTCTCTCTTCTTGAGCCGGTTGCACTTGAACTTAGAAGGGAATACCCCACTCCTCGAGGAAAGAGCTGTTAGACGTGGGTATTAGAGTTACCTTTAAGGGGGGTTGATTCTTTGTCATTTCTGAGGTGGGGAGCTACATATCACTTACACCATACAAGAAAAGATTCATGGTTATTAGAGTTTGTGTATGTAGACTTATTCTGATATGGATTATTGAGGAGTCTTGACCATAAATTGGTGGAACTTATAGGTTGTTGAGTTTTAAACTTAAGTCCATATAAGGATCCAGAAAACTAATAATCCAAAGGTCTGATTGAGCTCCATACTTCAATTTAATGAAGACAAGTTTAAAAATCAATCTTATTTCTCCTTCCTTTTCTTTTTCTTTCCTTCTTATACTTCCTTTTCAAATAAGTGTTTGCCAAGGGACTAGCAAAGGTAAAGTATGGGGGGGGGGTGATGAAACCCTGATTCTCACTCTTTATTCTTTTATTTTAGCTATTTATCTAGGCAAAGCATCATGTAAATATGCGTAAATAGAATAAGCTAGCATTATGCATGCATCTGTTACTACTACATAATTAGCTTGTATTTGTGCAAAAATAAACGAATAAAAGATAATGAAAAGGAATGAGGTATTTGGAATAAATACAGAGTGACCCAAACCCCAAGAAAAGGTCAAGCCTTGACCTGATCACTAAAGAAAATAAGTAGAGAGAGATAGGACCCATTCTGTGTTGTACATATTACCTATATATGTAGATAATTATTCTTCATAAAATAAAAATAAAATATTCTTTTTACCTCGTTGTATATATTCTTAGAAATAAATTAAAAATCAGAAAAATAAAATAAAAATAAAATCCTTTCTCACTTGTACAAAATACATGTATATATGTCTCACTCATTATTTATTCTATACTGTAAATAGATCACAAAAATAAAATAAAATTTATTGTGTACTCCTAAAAATATGTTGAAAATAAATAAAATACAAATTTTGGGATATTTATGTAAAAATAGAATAATAAATATACTTGTGCATAATACATAGGTATAATATGGTTGTATATTATACTATATACAGTATATAGATTAATTTATTTTTCATAAAAATAATTAAAAATCACAGAAAAACTCCTTGAAAAAGAATAAACAATTTTATTTTATACACTTTTATTTTGAATCCATTTATTATTTTTTATTGATTTTGTAAATATTTTATAAATCTTTTTTTTCTGGTTGGTCGGGACCGGGTGTTGATCTCCGGTTAACGCCCTCTTCCTAGACAAACCCGACCCAACTTCCCTCGCCAGAGCGATTTCTCCCATTTTTTCGATCGGTTCACGCCTCCGCTCTACCTGATTCTTTGCCCGAGCCTTCTCCTAGATCCATCACTTTCACGGATACCTAGGAAGGTGCAGATCTTCCTAGGGTTGCATGCTCTCGCCCGATCTTCTCACCCTCCTAGGAAGGCTATAAATTGTCTCCTCTGCGAGGTGCAGATCTTCGTGTTCCTCGCTCCTACTTCAACCTCTAGCCACCTCTACTTGAGTGACAGCTGCTCAGAGAGACCCTTGAAGCTTGGTTTGGTGCAATGACGATGTAGCTCAGCTACGTAGCCAGCAAACACCGTCGCATCTAGCCTCCCTGCCCGCCGTAGCGTGGTTGAGGCCACAACCCAACCTTCTAATACCTCCTGACTCAGATGAGTTTGAAGCAACCTCAAGTATCCATCTTACTCCCCCATTTCATCTGATTTCATCGATTTAACCCTTTCACATTCATCGATATTCATCTACTTTGCCCTGGTCATCGGAGCCTCATCTCAACCTCACATCCTTATCGATCGAACCCCCTACGAACGCCCACCTTTGCACAACAGCCTGATCATCCTTAGGCTCGACCTTTTGGTCAGGATTAGGATTGTGACTCCGTTCCTTCACCTTTCTCGGGAATCAAACTCCATCCACCCTCGCTTCTTTATGTTTTGCCAAGCAATAATCCTCGCCGGAGCTACGCCTCCGAGCGGTGTTCCCATTGCAGGTCTTGGATCGCACGGTGGACCCCCATTTGGCCCTCGATTGCTCAGGCGGAGCATCTACAGACGCACCTCCACCGTGACGGCCATCAGGCCATTCTCCTTCACATCGGAGCTCATCATCAGACATGGAGTACCACAACGACACTCAGACCTCTTTTGTGAGCTCATCGGCCTGGTGGATCTCCTCCAGTCACCGATCGAAGTTCACCTGGAGGCCGTTCTTCCTCCATCCTTGTTTGTCGTTGGATCCCTCTGCCTTCTGCCAGATTGCATCATAGTCGCCCGATAAAAGGCTGTTACGGTCGTTAGATTAGAGCAGCAGTGCCAGATCCAGTCGTGCGTCCACGACAGCTTCTGCACCGTTAGATCAACATATGGCAGCGATCAGAGACATACGACCACAATGTCTTCCGAGTGCGCCACGTGCCGTAGCAGGGGTACATTTCGCTTCTACCCTCACGTTTTTATTCTTTGTTTTTTAGTTCAATAAATAAATTTGTAGTGTAGATATTTTGCAGTCAGACCCTTGCACTTCTCTATATTTGCATTTTAGTCCCGTGTATATGAACTCACATGTAGTTCTACGTGCTCAGTGGTTTATTTGTATTATTTTCCCTATACTTCATGGATGTTACATTTTGAGTGGGAACTTTTTAGTATTTGCATTTATGCCCCTCTAAGCCTGTCTCACGTATATTGCGCATGTTTGTCTGGCTAATTTGAAGATCATGCCCCTTAAGTTTTAATTGTGTTATTATATGGCCTGTAACTTTTGAATAATTGTGAATAGGTCCCTGCTTGCTCTATGTATTATTTTTAATAAAATAAATACCTAATTAGCTCCAAAAATTCCATAAAATAATAGTTAGCACCTGCTAACATGTAATATTTATGGTAATTTTTGTGAATTTATTTAGTGTATTTGATATTTTCTAAAAATCAAAAACACCTAAAAAGTGTCTTGTCTACTTTATAAAATACATAAAAATTTGAAAAATTATTTGACAAATTACATAAAAATTTCTATGTGCTTATCTCTGTGTGTTTTCATTCCAGTCCTATTTTTGTTGCATTATCCATTATAAAAATCCTAAAATTACAAAAGACACAAAATCTTAAAAAATCATTAAAATTTGTAAAAAAATCAAAAACTTACATCCCAAGACATTAGGGCATTTTAGATATTTTGGTCCTCTTTGTAGTTCTTGCTATCTATTTTCGCTTAAAATTGCATCCCAAGACATTAGGGTATTTTAGATATTTTTAACTTGCAATATTGTCTTGGATGTGCACTGTTTCACTATTTTGCTTTTATTCGATTTTTATAAAATCACATAAAAACTGATAAATCCCATAAAATCACCAAAAAATCTGAATAGTTGAAAAAAATAAAAATATTTTTATTTCTGATTTTCGAGCATTTACTACCTGAATAAAAATTGAAAAGGCTTGCTTGTGTGTTCATTGCTCCTATTTTCTTGCCTGCCTTCTTTTATTGAAAAATAAAAAAAGTTGCAAAATTAAAAACCATAAAAATATGTTTTTATTAGCTGATTAGGACTACTTCGTACATTTTCGTGCTCCTTGAATTCGACCATGATCGGTATACTAGGTTAAATAAATAGCGGAGACTGCTGAAATTCTTTTGTGCTTGATTGATATGTATTTTGTGTGGTCTCTATTTTTTGTTGAGTTAAATTAGCTGATTGGGGTCACAATGACCCGTGTTTATTCTTGATACTTAATCCTAGTCGGCTAACCGTTCATCCCCTATATATATAACTATACATAACATAGTGTTATACTTTATCTGATATAAGTACTATGATATAAGCATATTTGATATATTTATTTTATGCGTATTTCATCCAACACATGAATATTTAAGCTAATATACTGATCTAGAGCAACCTCCAGATGATACAATATCTGTCGGATGCAGTGAACCTCAATCGTCAGATCAAGCCACTAGATCTAATCCAAACCATCCAAGGCTAAGTGTCATTGATCGTTGGCGAAGCAACACGTGGCAAGTGAGTGTGTATCAACCATCGGATTGCACGCAAGAGGGGTAATTTTCCCAGCACCCATCTACTTTTTTTTTATTTTGCTTTTAGTCCATAAACATCCGTCTGTAGTTCAATAAATTTTGTAATATTTGAATTAAGGCTCCCAAATTTATTTTATTTATTATTTGATCCAGTCCACATTATCTCATGTACGCATACACGTGAGGGTACGTGGAATTTCGTAGGAACCCCCTTATGGGTTTTTGTTATTAAAGAGTCCAAGAAATTTTGATTTAAGTGTAATATTTTGTGGTTAATTTGCAATCAAGCCTTGTGACTTTTTAGATATTACAAAAATACCTCTGCTAGCACGTTATCAATTGAATATTCAGAGAATTTTACTAGTATGCTCATGGACGTTCGAAATGTACTCTTGAATGAATTGTAACTTTAACTAAATTACATTTAGGTCCATGATAGTGCATGTATTTTTATTTCTTGTATTTTGATTATTAAAAAGAGTATTTTGCATCCAAAAAATGTAGGAAAATTATTGTAAATGCATCCGACTATCTTAAGTCACATATATTTTTCGTAACGAAATTTAAAATATTTTCCAATTTTTAAAAATACAAAACAATGCATTTTCTTATGTTTGTATTTAAAAATACATAAAAATTATAAAAATGTCTTGAAAAAAATCTAAAAAATAGAGTAGCTTTATTATTATATTCCGCAACCTCAACAAAAAGCACAAAAAACTACCGAAGAAAACCATAAAAAATAAAGAACTCTAAAAACCTTATTACAATTTATCAAAAAATCCAAAAATATCATTTTTTTCTAAATTTTTTCTATATCATATATTATATAATAAAAAATTTTTGGAAAATTATGAGTTATTTACCTATTTTTAAATTCCAAATGAATTTGATCTATTATTATAAGTAATTGTTTTGACATGTTTAATTAATGAAAAATACAAAAATATTATCAAAAATTACATAAAAAATATAAAAAATAGAGAAAAATATAAAAAAGATGAAATATTTTTTTATCATTGTTTACTATATATATTTTATTATTTATAAATATAATACATTATATATATGTATATATTGGACAGGACGAGAAGGCTTGATGGAGCGAGAGAGAGGTGGAGATGGAGCGAGAGAGAGAGAGAGAGAGGTGGAGATGGAGGAGCGATGCCCGCTGCCGGTGGACACCAGAGTGGCGGTGCCGGCTAGTCGAGGGGCAGGGGTGCAGCGGTGGGAGCTCACTTTCTGGGGTGCCCGAAATGCGGGGACAAACAGGAGATGAGAGACATGGTGGTTGGGTGGTGGTTCGTCATCGACATCGTGGGAGGTCGACGGTTGGGAGCGCAACTGCCTGGGTTGAGATGCGGCCGCGTCCTTTTGGAAGAGGTTGCTTCCGCTGCAGAGCGCTTGACCACTGGGCTCGTGAATGTCGGGAGCCGATTCGCTGCTTCAAGTGTCGCGACTTCGCACATAGGAACAGCTCCTGCAGGGTAGGAAATCAGATTGCACCGACCTTGAGGAAGGCGAAGTATCTGTTGGTGGGGGAAGGAGCAGGAAGGGGCGTTCTCTTTAGGGGTATGTCGGACCTGGGGCTGGTGTCAGGGGGGCGGTGCCGAGGGGATGTGATGTTGGTGATGCTGTGGAGGGTGTTGCCTCGGGGTCTCGAAGGGGAAGAAGCGGAAGCTTTGCTGGCTGCATCCACGTCGGGAAAAACTCTCATTCGGTGGAGAGCGGCATGCATTTTTGACGGTATACTTTCAGCACAACATATGTCTATGGTTAGGGTTCGAGGGATTCCGTATCTCTAGGGTAACCTGAATCAAGTGCGTGATATTCTTTCAGGGATTGCCGAGGTCGAGTGTATTGTCAATAATGGAATCGCTGCGGGCGAGGGAACTGAGCTTATCGTTCAGGTTCGAAAGATACATCCTCGGTAGCTTGGATGGTGGCGGGTGCGGTTGGAGGGGCTTAATCTCCAGGTGGAGCTCTCTATGGTCGGAGTTTGCATGTATGTCCTGAATCCTCATTGGAAGTTTAGCGATGGTGGCCCCGGCAAGGAGCGGATGCCGGGAGGAGTCAGGCCAACGGGTGCATGCGTTGAACCGGCGGCGGTGCCGGTCAACATGGAAGCGAATACGTCGCAATCTTTTCCGCATGGAATGCGATTCGGGGCCTTCATTACGAGGGAGAATCTTTCGGGATACGCAAAACGCTTCAATCCAAATAATTCAAATGGTTCATATCCCCATGCACGTCAGTTCATTTCCAAAATTGTGAGAGGTAAAATTTGAATGAATCCACTCCTTGCTCGCTTCATGGATTACAGCTGGAAGACATCAATGCAGAGGAGAAAATTACGGGGCGTATGGAAGCGGGGCATTTCCAAAATTCTGGGAAAGACTTTTTGCATGAATCGTATCCTTATCACCCACGTTGTTTGCAGTTGGAAGGAATCAATGCGGAGGTGGGAGTTATAAGGTGTGTAGAAGGGCCGTTGTTAATATCTCCGGTTGTTAATTCCCCCCAATGCGGGGTAGATATGATCCGAGAATTTCGAAATTTTGGCTCGAAAGAGTCCGTGGCGTGCCCGTCAGATGGGGAAATTGCTGCGAACATGGAGGCTCCGATCCTTCGACACGATTTGGGAAGCGGAGAGGGGGTGCAGATGAAGGTAAGATCATGTAGGTGTGGAGGATCCGGGACTGCGGGTGAAGGGAATGGCCCTCGCTCAGACCCATCTCGAGGAAGTGTGCCCTCGTTGGTATTCGTGCAACCCAACATTAGTTCACAAAACACTGAGGGCCCGTTCGGTTCGGGAATAAGCAGGAATAAGGATGGGGAATAAGGAGAATAAGGGTCTATTCTCTGTTCGGCTGGAGGACAAGAATAAGGAGAATAAGGTGAAATAAAGGTAGGTAAGGTGGGATAAAGATAGGAATAAGAGTGAAATAAGATGGAATAATGGGAAATAGTCGTACCACTGTGAACCGTGTCAGGAGGAGAATTGGCCCCTTATTCCAGGGCTTATTCTCCTACCAAACATGGCCTGAGGATGCGGAGATGCCTGCCTAGAATCTTGATGTTGGAGTTATCTCAAGTCCAGGGGAGGCGAAATGCATGCCAATGGAGGAGGTCGGGTCGCAGGCCGATGGTCCACAGTTGGGGGCATCGGCAACTTCGCTTGGGGGGTCAGGGTTGGAGTTGGAGGTGCGCTTGTTCCCTCAAGAGAAAGGTCGATCTCACCGGTCAGAGGAAGGTGGTCGAGGGGGGAGCATGGCGGAGGTGGGCTGGCAGTTGTCCTGACGGAAGGAGTGGGCGTCGATGCTTCAACAAAAGGAACCTCGTAGGGGTATACACGGGATGAAGGCAGTAAGGAGGACAGAGGTAGTCAGTGGATCGGTTGGTTGTTTGAGAGGAAAGGGGTGGCTGCGAGAAGAAGAGGGAGGAGGGCGGTGGCATCTTCAACTATGGGGAGCTTGGGGTTTCAGAATTTAACTGCAGAAGTTGTACAAACGGCATCCCCTATCGGGCGTCCAAGCTACTTAAGCTTGCTTGATAGAAGGTTTGCGAAAAGTCTGGGGGTTGTGCCTCCACTCAAGAGGAAAGGAGAAGGTGTTTAATGAAGGTTTTGTCTTGGAATGTGAGAGGTCTAGGCCGCCCCGAGAAATGGCTTGGAGTCAAGAATCTTGTTGCGGATGTGCAGGCAGATATTATGTTACTGCAAGAGATGAAAGTGTCAAGGGGAGGAGATGCATTGTGGCGAGACTTGGGGGTTGGGGATGCTTTTGAGTTTGCCGAGGTGGAGGCCCGTGGTACGGCGGGTGGGCTGCTTACTGGCTGGAAAAGGGCGGTGTTTGAATTGGCGGGAGAGCGACGCTCTCTTTTCTCGATCTCGGTACATTTGAAACGTCAAAGCGATGGGATTCCCTTAATGGTGACCAATGTGTATGGTCTTACCGGGAGGGATCGTGGCTCTCTAGCTGCCGACCTGGCCTAGGTGGAGTTGGATGTGGAGGACGACGTGTGGCTCATTGGAGGAGATCTCAACCTAACTCTTTTTCCGGAGGATCGGCCTAGGCACGTGGGAGGTCGTGAC
Source organism: Ottelia alismoides (assembly GCA_037367405.1). NCBI lineage: Eukaryota > Viridiplantae > Streptophyta > Magnoliopsida > Alismatales > Hydrocharitaceae > Ottelia > Ottelia alismoides. Next base: position 19,937 of record JAZKJV010006242.1, on the reverse strand, counting down.
CCTGGCTCTGAAGAGTTCTCGAATTTTGTTTATTCCTATGGGCTATCGATCTTGTATGCAGCGGGTTGCGCGTAGACCTGGCGCAATGTTAGATCAAGATCTCGTCTTGATAGATTTCTCCTGTCGCCCCAAGGGACGGTGTGCTTCCCTCTGTGTCGGGCATGGGCGTTACCTCGGTCTCATTTGGACCACACGCCTATTCTGGGGTCTTCTAAGGAGCAGGCAAGGACAAATTTCATTTCAGGTTTGAATGATCATGGCTTATGGAAGGTGGTTTCAAGGAAGAGGTGAAGTGGCACTGGTCCGGATGGAGACCGGAGGGGACTGCTGTTGTTCGCTTGGCAAGTAAGCTGGCTTTGTTGAAAAAATTCCTGCTGACTTATGGAAAATATGTGAAGGCAAGATGTCGATCTCAGAGGGTGGCTGCCCAGGAGGGGGTAATACGTCTGGACGGGCTGGATGACCAGAGAGGACTAGATCATGATGAGTTAGCAGAGAGAGCTCGGTTCCTCGAAGATTTACGACTGGAAGATATAAAAGAAGAGGTGGAATGGAGGCAGATATCGAGGCAAAAATGGTTGTAGGAAGGAGATGCAAATACTAATTTTTTTCATTCGGTGGCGTCGGGCAGAAGAAGGAGTAATCACATACAGGAGCTGGAGGTGGGGGGTGAGAGTGAAGGGGGACGCGCAGTTAGGTTGTGCTCTTGATGACCGAGAAATTTCCCAGTGACTAAGGTAAAGGTACTAAATGGTCGTCACGACCTCGATCACTCGGACTCGATCAATCAAGAAAAATAGACCACCAGTATCAAATAAAATCAACGAAAGATCAATAGCGGTCTTGCTATTAGTTTAACCCGGTATAGCGACCAGGGTCGAACACAAGGAGCACGAATTGGCCTTGCGGCCTACGAAGTAGTCAAAAAGAAAAGAAAATGAAATAAAAAGGGTATTTTTGGTGTTTTTTAATTCTTTTTATATTTTTTTGGATTTTTAAGATATTAAGAAAATAAAGAAAACAAGGAAACAAGACACTTCAACAATTTATTAAATGCACTAAAAATCAACAAAAAATTCAAACAAAAATATTTTTGTGGGTTTTATATTTTTTACTGTTTTTAGTGAATTTTTGGGATTTTTCTGATGTTTATTTAATTTTCTAAAAATGAAACAAGATCAGAAACTGTAGATACTGTCCAGCAGAGCTTAAGGGACTCAGATAAAATATCTAAGAGCCCCCAATAAGCCTGGAGGTATTTTTCCTGTATAGAGAAGAAAACAAGTAAAAATTGGGCACCTAAATTATTATTTTTTGGTTTTTAATTTATTTATTAAAATTTTTATAAGATTTTAAGTATTTTTCAATTTTTAGAGGTTTTAGATAATGAAAAATAGCCAAAATTGGCTAGAAAATCAAACAAGCAAAAACAAACCGTAAGTAATTTTTTTTGTAATTTTTAGCTAAGTTTTAATATTTTTTTTGTGATTTTCCAAATCAGACAGTATAGAAAATACGTGTTTTTGAATTTTTAAAAATATTAAAACAAAACAAAATTGTCCCCAAAATTTCCAGAAAATTTTACACTATGGCAGGAGCCATGTGTCCAATTTTTATTGGATTTGGAGTTGGTTTACTATTTTATTAAAATCAAAAACAAGGGCACAGTACATAGGGACCAAAACGCAAATACCAGGAGTCCTTAGGGGTCTGGTGCAAAATACCTAGGAGCTCACGTGCGTGGCGCGTGCCTGGGGCACTCAGGGACCCAAATGTGATAAAAACTAAGTCTTAGGACCTTTTGGTAACAGGTACCAAAAGTCCGAGGGCTAGTCCGCAAATAACCCACAAATTAACGCACATGCATATAAAAACAGCTCATAGGGGCATATCTGCAATTAACCAAAAGTATTCATTCATTGAGTAACATCCAGAACTATAAGGGCGTAAATGCAAAAAGCCCAGAAAACCACGTGTCGAAGCACGTGCTACACCATACACAGGGGCATAAATGCAAAGAAAATAAAGTGCAGGGGTCCACAATGCAATTGTACCAAAACTAAACAACTAGATAACGTATTTACATGACTAATGCTAAATAACAGAAAAGATAGGGCCTAAGGGTAAATTACCCTTTATTAAGTCGAGTCGCTGGATGGATGCCACGTGGAGAATCGAATAGACTGGATCGGGTGGCACTCCAACGCTAAGCTCCTCGAGCGAATCCAACGGTCTGGGGCTCGCCACGTGTAGATCCGACGGTGACGGTGCGTCACGGCTAAGCCTCGCTGGATCGACGGTGGGGATCGCCTCTCCAAAGATCTGACGGTGAAGGGACCTCCTCAGATGGACGGTCGAGATGTGAACTGGAGGTCTGAGGCTGATCGGACGGTCGGGGAAGATGCTGGAAGAACAGTTGGCCGGCGAGCTTCGCCGGCCCGACACCGCGCTGAGATCCTCCCCTGCTGCTCCTGAAGATCGGAAAAGCTCCGCCGTGAAGCTCCGCAGCTGATGGTGGCCTCCGATGACCCAACCAAACCCTGGAGGGCTCCGGCGAGGTCGGCAGAGGTAGAGCTCCTGGATCGAATGGTCCAAGCCCTCAGATGGGCTTGGATGAACCTGCAAAACAGACCAAAAGGCTCGCGGGTCGAGGGCAAACTGCCTCGACCCGGTTAGGCGGGGTGAAGGTGGTCGGAGGGTCGATATGGGAGAGCTCCGGCGAGGGTGTGGACGGAGGAGCTCGAGCCCCAGCTCCTGTGCGAGCTGGGTTGAATGGGAGTATGGAGAACGTGCGCGGGAGGAAGGCGGAGGTGACGGTGGATTCCGATGATCGAATGGAGTAGCGGGATGGTCGGAATCAGCTAGAGACGATGGCGGAGCAAATTGGGGGAACATGAAATTGGCGAAAAAGAAAAGGAACTATAGCTACCTGGGTGGACGAAGAGACTGTGGACGAGCTGGCGATGCTCTGGGTCGTGGCCTCGAGGAGCGTCTCCCTCCGAGGCTCGAGCTCTCGTTCTGGGCGGAGCACGGCGATGGTACTCACCGGATCAGTGGTATCTGGTCCCTCTCCTTGCTGCGACAGCACCTGGAGTGAGCTGTCACTCTCACTCACGCACTGGAGCTCACTGGGGGGTGGAGCGAATGGCCAAAGATAGGAATGAAGGTGGCGGAGCTAGAGCTATATATGGTGGAGGGTTCGGGAAGATGAGCGCGGGTAGGGCATTCTGAAGCGCAGATCTCGAGGTGGATACCCCGGCGAGGGTCTCGGATGTAGCAGGAAGGAATCAGACCCGGGGTTTAGGCAAGGAGGAATCGGGTTTAGGTGCTAAAATAGGGGGAAGTCGGGTCGGGCACCTAACCCGTGGGAAGTGGTCCTGGGGGGGGGGGGGGGGCAGTTGACCGGGCGGTCAACAATCCCAGGGCCAATGGGTGAAGGCCACGTGTAAAAGATTTAGAAATTCAATAAAAAATAACAAATGGCCGAATTATAGAAAAGTCAAAACATGAAATATTTTTCTTTTAATTTTTTTCTATTTTTTAGTGATTTTTAATTAATTTTTCAAAGTAAAAATAAGGTATGTACATAGTAGGGTTATATATAGGTATATACCCAATATATAGGATTTTTAATTTTGATTTTTAATTTGTTATTTTTATACAATTTTATTCCCATTTTATATTATATTTATTTATAGCATGAATTAAGGAATAAAAAGGTATTTTTATTTTATTTTTATTATTTATATACATAGGTGAAATAAATACACATGTACATTTATATACATGGTATATTTACAAAGTATTTTTGGATTTTTAATTTTGTTCTTTTTCTTTTGTTTTTGTTTTAATTTATTTTATTTATTTACACTATATAATCTAGAGTATTTACAAAACTTTTGGGAATTAATTTTATTTATTTATAGGGCTAAATAAATAGGGATGAGTGGATTATGTACACGGTGAAAGTGAAGTTTTTGTTTTCTTTTTAATTTTTCTATTTTTATCTATGTTTTTATATTTAGAAATATATACAAGTATTTACAAGCCTATTTTAGTCTATTTTTGTGAGGAAAATATTTTTATTTTATTTTCATAGCTATTTATACACATGAGCCCCTATCTCCCTCTACTTTGGCTTTTATGCGGTCAGGCCCATGCTGAGCCCTCCCTTGGGTTAGGTTGCTCAATATTTATTCTAAATATTTCCCTCCTTTTCTTTTAATCTTTATTCTTTTATTTTTGCACAAAAACATGCTAATTATATGTTTTTACACAATGCATGCTTTTGGTAATTATTTCTATTTACAACTATATACATGCATTTTCAAAGGTTTTTGTAGCTAAAATATAAGAATAAAGAGTGATGAATGAGTATTCATCACCCCCCTATACTTAACTTTGCTAGTCCCTTAGCAAACACTTATTTGAAAAAGAAGTGAAAAAGAAATAAAGAACAAGAAAAAGAGAATGTACATTTCAGCTTGATATGCCTCGTTTATATTTAGCAACTCATCATCATCATTGACATCAAAAAAATCTCTTGGTATTGTTCTCACGGGTATGATCCATCCATCATTGAAGTTGTCTGGAATATAAAAAACTTGTTCCACCTGACTGGCAAGTGCAAAAGGCTCATTTGTTTGCAATTTCCCGGATTGTTTCAATGAAATAATCCCATTTCTATCTCTTTGAAATCCTATCCCCTCGCGACCGACATCAAACCAATTGCACATAAAAAGAACACATCGACATTCATGAGTAAAACTGATCTCTATTATGTCAAGTATTTCCCCATAATAGCCGTCTAAACCTGAAGGTAAATCTGTTTTTACTATAACACCCGACATTTGCGTCGATTTCATCTCGTCGGTGGACTTTGTTCTAAATCTGTATCCATTCACAATATAACCCTTGTAAGACATAACTTGAGAATATGGTATGCATCCAAGAATGTCACGGTTAATGTTCCACCTATCATCTGTCGTTTCCCTTAAATGTCTCACACGTAAACGGAACCATTTGAGGAATTCAGATTTGTTATGTGTGTCATTAAATAATGAATTGTACTCATCAAAAAATTCGTCAATTTCTGACAACTGCATCAAGACATAGTAGTGTATGAGATCTCTATCCGCATCAGATATTATGCGGCGGATACCACTGAATATATGCCTGCCACATGAATGAAAGACCCATAATTTAGATCCATCCTCTTCCTCCACGACATCGCCTTCATCATTTCGTTCATAACGGCTGAAACGCACGCTTTCACCTTCCATATACATTTCACAGAAATTAATACACTCTTCACAAAGATAACCTTCAGCAATGCATCATTCACATAACGGCTGAAACGCACGCTTTCTTCTTTATACCTGGAAGCCTTACAATATGGACAAAGAACTAAATCCGAATTCTCTCCTCGAAAAAGCATACAGTCATTAACACAAGCATCGATCTTCTCGTATTTCAGACCAAGCGATCGGAATCGTTGCTTCGCCACTTTCCAATCCTTAGGATAATTCTCCGGATTATTTAATAACTTTCGTATTAAACCCAACACATCTGTCATCATTGCTGCAGTTGATCCGTTCCTTACTTTCATCTTAAACAGCTCTAACAAAAACTGCAAACGCGTCATTTCCACCCCAGGAGCCAATATATCTTCTGCATCTGGCAAACTGCTCGAGAACCTATCATCTAAACCAATGTCTTGTGCCTCAGGTCTTCTTAAATCGTCCATTAGTTCAAATAACTCGTGATCAACATTATTCAAGGTTTGTGTAGTCACTCCTGCATCTACGCCCATATCCTCATCCATTCGCAAATCTAAACCCTCTCCATATTCAGTCCAAATGGAGTAATGTAACCAAAATCCGTTGAGTACGAGATGGTTATACACTGCCTCTCTAACATCCCGTTTGATATTCTTGCATCTCACACACGGACAATAAATCTTTAGACCACCAAATTTCTTATTAACTCTTTCTATTTCAAATGCCCAATCCAAGAACGCAATCACTCCTCTCTTATATTCTTGAAAGTCATCGTATCTCTTATCCATCCATGATTTATCCATTTTACTGTACAATCATAATAAAATCCACCATTGTGTTATTATAGACAACAAATTTTCCACTCTAAAACATAATGAAGTGTTTCCCTTATACACAAATCATAATGGGTATATGTATTGTATACACAAATAATTATGGGCATATCTATGATATACACAAATCATTATGGGTATATGTATTGTATACACAAATCACTATCTATTGTATGAAAACCTAGGCAAATCATATCTATTGTATGAAAACCTAGGCAAATCATATCTATTGTATGGGTATATGAAAACCTAGGCATATCATCAAAACAAATCATAACTAGGAGAAAACCTAAGCAAATCATATCTATTGTATACTAAACAAATCAAGCAAACCTAGGTAATCATCAAAACAACTAAATCATATGGGGAAAAACAACTCTAACAAGATTATCAAGTAAAATAAACAAGAATAAAAGCAAAGGAGTGTTGATAGTTACCGAATATGAAGATTGACGAGGTCCGCAAGCACGGAGGAGTTGGAGGCGACGCCGGGGCGGAGCAGGCGACCGTGGGGCGGCGGGTTGCGGAGAGGAGAATGGAATGAAAACGCAGGTAGAAGGGGTTTTTTTCGATCTGACCAATGGGGACGGTCGTAATGACCGTCTCCATTGGTGACGATCGGCGACGGTTCACTAAAGACCGTCTCCTTTGAAAGGCATACGGGACGGTTCTCATTAACCGTCCCTTTTGTCCAAGGCAGAGGGGACGGTCAATAAAAACCGTCCCCTCTGGTCGACCACTTTGGTCCATTCGTCAGAGGCGACGCCAACAGAGGAATAAAGGGGACGGTCAGGACCGTCCCCAAAGCCCTTGCAGGAGGGCCGAAAACATCCAGTAGCCTGGTCTAGGCAGACGGGACGGTCAATATAACCGTCCCCTATGGTCGACCTCTTTGGTCCAATCGCTAGAAGCGACGCCAACAGAGGACCAATGGGGACGGTCAGGACCGTCCCCAATGCCCTTTCAGAAGGGTCGAAAATGTCCAGTGGCCTGCTCAAACCAGAGGGGACGGTCACCTATGACCGTCCCCTCTGGTCGACCTCTTTGGTCCAATCGCTGAGGCGACGCCAACAGAGGACTAATGGGGACAGTCATGACCGTCCCCATAGCCTTTACAGGATGGTCGATAACGTCCAGTAGCCTGGTCAAGGCAGAGGGGACGGTCACTATAACCGTCCCCTCTGGTCGACCTGTTTGGTCCAATCGCTAGAGGCGACGCCAACAGAGGAGCATTGGGGACGGTCAAGACCGTCCCCAATGCCGTTTCAGAAGGTTCGAAAACGTCCAGTGGCCTGCTCAAAACAGAAGGGATGGTCACCGATGACCGTTCCCTTTGGTCGACCTCTATGGTCCAATTGCTAGAGGCGACGCCAACAGAGGAACAATGGGGACGGTCAGGACCGTCCCCAAAGCCCTTCCAGAAGGGTCGAAAACGTCCAGTGGCATGACTCAAGGCAGAGGAGACGGTCATTAGTGACCGTCCCCATTGAGTTGTACAGTAGGGACAATAGTTGATAACATGCCTGAACACTCGGGTATAACGTACTGAAAATAGGTCGTCGCGACCCAAGCGATCAGACGATGTGTATCAAGAAAAATGAACCACTCGAAACAAATAAAATCAATAAAATCACGAGATAGCGGTCCTGCTATGTGATTAACCTGGTATAGCACCCAGGGTCGAACTCAAGGAGCACGGGTTGGCCGAGAGGCCTACGAAGTAGTAAAAATAAAGAAAATAAAGAAAGAAAATATTTTTAGTGGTTTTTAATTATTTATATATTTTTTTGGATTTTTAAGTAATTAAGACAATAAAGAAAACAAAGAAAAGCACACTTGTACAATTTATTTAAGGCACTAAAATTCAACCAAAAATTCAAACAAAAATGTTTTTATGTATTTTATGTCTTTTAGTTTTTTTGGTGAATTTTTGATAATTTTTTGATGTTTATTTTATTTTCTAAAAATCAAACAGTGGCAAAGATAAAGGGTACTGTCCAGCCGAGCAAAAATCCCTAGATAAAATATCTAAGAGCCTTAAAATGGCTTGGAGGTAATTTTCCTGTAAAGTAGATAAAACAAGGAAAATTTAGGTACCAATTTTATTGTTTTTGGATTTTTAATTTATTTACTAGAAGTTTTATGGGTTTTTGAGTGTTTTTAAGCTTTTAGTGTTTTCCAGTAATGAGAAATAGCCAAAATTGGCTAGAAAATCAAACTAAGTAAAACAAACAGCAGACAATTTTTATAGAATTTTTAAGTGAGTTTTTATATTTTTTTGTGATTTTTCAAACTAAACAGTGGCAAAAATAGATGTTTTTGAATTTTAAAAATATCAAACAAAATCAAAAATGTCCTAAAAAATCTACAAAAATTCTACACCATGACAGGAGCCATGTTTCAAATTTTCGTTAGATTTGGAGGTGGTTTGATATTTTATTCAAAAGCAAAGATAGGGCACTGTGCAAAGGGACCAAAGTGCAAATACCCAAAGTCCTGGGGGTCCTGGTGCAAAATACCCAGCAAAACACGCGGCACGCGCGTGCCTGGGGCACTCAGGGACCTAAATGTAAGAAAAATAAGTCCCGAGGACTTATTGGTAACAGGTACCAAAAGTCCAGGGGCCTTATCTGCAAATTACCCAAAAAATAGCGCACATGCTCAAATAAACCACACACAGGGGTATAAATGCAAATATCTAAAAACTTTCATTCATTTAATAACATCCAGAACTACAAGGGTCTCTACTGCAAATAACCCAAACAACTCACGTGTCGAAGCACGTGTCCACAACTGGCAGGGGTATAAATGCAAATAAACTAAAGCTCAGGGTCCACTATGTAAATTACCCTAAAACTAAACAACTGACTTAAATAATTACAGGTCTAAAACGAAATAAAATAAAGACAGGGTCCTAAGGGTAAATTACCCTTTATTAAGCGGATGTGCTGGATGCGCGCCACGTGTAGATCGGACGGCGGCTGGCAGTGGGTGCCCTGGATCGTCTCTCCTCAGATTTGACGCTGCTGATGGCTCCAGGGATGGACGGCCCAGATTAAAACTGGAGCGAGAGAGGGCGATCGACGGCGACGGAGGATCTCGAAGAACAGGTCCCCGGCGAGCTTCGTCGGGCTCGTGCGTGCGCGATGCTCCTCCTAGGAGCCTTCTGAAGGTCAGAGAAGAATCGTGGAAGGCTCCCGCGTCTGCCGGTGGGCTCCGATGATCGAGCCAAGCTCCGGGGAGCTCGGACGGGGTCGGCAGAGCTGGGTCTCCTGACTGGATGACGGAGAGCCTCAGATGGCCCTCGTTTCGACCTGTAAAGGGAACCAGAAGATTCACGGGTCGAGGGCAAACTGCCTCGACCCGGTTAGGCGAAGTGGGGGTGGCTGGTGCGTCGGGATGGCGAGCTCCGGCGAAGGGGGTAGACGGAGGAGCTCGGTCCCCAGCTCCTGTGCGAGCTGGGTTGAGTGAGTGGGTGGAGAAGGTGCGTCGGACGAAGGCGAACGTGAGGGTCGATTCCGATGATCGAGATGGGCGAGGGAGTGGTCGGAATCAGGGAAATACGACGGCGGCGCAAATTGGGCGAAAATGGAAATTAAAGGAAACGGCGGAGCTAAGTGGCTACCTGGGTGAACGGAGAGATTGGGGAGGAGATGGGGATGCTCCTGGTCGTCGCCTCGAGGGTCGTCTCTGCCCGAGGCTCGGAGCTCGCGCTGGTGGCGGAGCTGCGGCGGCTACGTCGCCGGATCGATGGATTCACCTCCTCTCCTCGCTGCAACAGGTCGGGGATGCGAGCTGTCACCTCACACACTCTCTGGAGCTCACTGGAGAACGAAGCAAATGGCCAAAGATAGAGAAAATGGGTGGCGGAGCTCGCTTATGTACGCTGGAGGGGTCCGGCTAAGACTGGGTCGGGTAGGTCGATGAGGAGCGCGGATCCCAAAGTGTGTGCCCGGCGAGGATGTCGGATGTAGGAGGATCAAAACGGAGTCGGGGTTTGATGAAATGGTGATCGGGTTGAGCGGGCAAAAATTTGAGAAATCGGGTCCGGAGCTCAGACCCGTGGGAAGTGGTCCTGGGGGGGTAGTTGACCAGGCGGTCAACATCCCTAGGACTCAATGAGAATGGGCCACGTGGCTGAATATTGAAGTGACAAATGAGGGTAGCTAGGGCCCGATTCAACCAAAACTCAAAACATGAAATATTTTTCTTTTATTTTTTTCTATTTTTTGGTGATTTTTAATAATTTTTTCGAAATAAAAATAAGCTATATACATAGTATGTACTATCTATAGGTATATGTACAATATATAGGGTTTTGATTTTTGATTTTTAATTATTATTTTTATACAATTTTATCCTTATTTTATATTTTATTTATTTATAGAATAAAATAAGGAATAGAAGGGTGTTTTTATTTTATTTTTATTATTTATTTACATAGGTAAAATAAATATATATATACATCTATATACAAGGTATATGTACAATGTATTTTTGTATTTTTAATTTTTCTATTTTTATTTTGTTTTTGTTTTAATTGTTTTTATTTTATTTATTTACAATATATAACATAGTTCATTTACAAAAATTATAAAAGTTGATTTTATATATTTACAAGGCTAACTAAATACAGAGATGTGGTTTATGTATATGATGAAAGGTGTATTTTTGATCTTTTTTTTTATTTTTAACTTTTTCTTTTGATTTTATACTTATAGATATATACAAGTATTTACAAGCATATTTCAAGCTATTTTTGGTGAGGAAAATATCTTTATTTTATAAATATTTACACTCATGAGCCCCTATCTCCCTCTACTTTGGCTTTTATGCGGTCAGGCCCATGCTGAGCCCTCCCTTGGGTTAGGTTGCTCAATATTTATTCTAAATATTTCCCTCTTTTTCTTCTTAATCTTTATTCTTTTATTTTTGCACAAAAACATGCTAATTATAGGTTTTTACACAATGCATGCTTTTGGTAATTATTCCTATTTACACATATCTACATGCATTTGCATAGGTTTTTGTAGCTAAAATATAAGAATAAAGAGTGATGAATGGGTATTCATCACCCCCCTATACTTAATTTTGCTAGTCCCTTAGCAAACACTTATTTGAAAAAGAAGTGAAAAAGAAAGAAAGAAAGAAAAAAGAGGATGTACATGGATCAAGGTTGATTATTAAACTTGCCTTCATTAAATTGGGGTATGGAGCTCGATCAGATCTTTGGATTATTAATGTATCGGAACCTTATTTAGACTTAAGCTTAAAACTCAACAGCCTCTAAGTTCCACTAATCTATAACCAAGACTCCTCAATGCTCCAGATCAGAACAAGTCATCAATCACAAACCCTGAAGACCATGAATCTTTTCTTGTCCTGTGAAAGTGAGGTCTAAGCTCTCCACCTCAGAAATGGCAACTTGACAACCCTCCCCAACAAGGTAACTCTATGACCTCAATCTGGCCACTCTTTCCTCGAGGAGCGGGGTATTCCCTTCTAAGTTCAAGTTCAACCGGCTCAAGAAGAGGAGGAAGAAGAGAATGGGTCAAGGCCAGTGTAGCCAAGTATCCTTGGGAGCTTGACCAGTGTAGCCAAGTCTCCCTGTTGCAAGCTACAACATGTGGAACATGAAACCAAGCCTTGCTTATTGTACTCTATATACATACTCCGGTGGGATTATCATTTTCTATCAGACGCACCACTTTTTTGGAGTTATTTTCTTTTTGCACTTTTTTTGTTTCAAGTGCATCTATACAACATATACATGTGCAGCATATATACAAGGAGTTTTTCCTCTTGAGCCAGTAGACTATCCCTCTTTTGAAGCTTTATTGCAACCCACAACTCCCGTCGTTAGACCTCATGGCAACCAGACCAAGTTGAGACGCACTTCCTTCACTAAAAGAAGAAGAGAGGTTCCGCCTAGAAGTACTACCCTCATATGCTACCCCAAGTCAAGGAAGACTGCCTCCTCACCACCTCATCCGTAGAGAGCTCGGTGCATAGTGCTGGTGTCCAAGTAAAGCCATAATCTATATGAGTCATGTGTTGTTGTTAAGTGCTCTACTTAGGCTCATTGAGATGACATGTGATCATAGCCTAATGGACTCAAAGAATTAAGTCACCATGGACCTGAAAAGCCTTAAACCTAAGCCCTATAAGGTTCCTCTTAGAAATTAGGTGGATTAAGATCTTAATCAAGCTCCATTTCTCAATTTGATTCTAGGATAGTTTAAATGTCAACTATCATCCAGAAAAACTATATACATATGTACAAAAAGATGCTTATTTACACAAATTTTACAATCATGCAAAATTTTTGAAAAATGTTTTGAAATCATGAATGGATGATGCATGAAGTGCAAGTTTTGCAAAAAGATATTTACACACATTTACACAAGATTTTTGCAAACTTTTGATTTTCAAAACATTTTGGAAAAATTTTGTACTATATACATAATTTTGATACAAAAAATATTTAGACAAGCTTTACACAAAAGATTTTTGAAATCATTTTTACAAAAATAATTTGTACACTAGCTATTTATGTGCAAATAAAAGAAGATTATGTACATGAAAATTTTTTAATTTTTGTGATTTTTAGCCATTTTATTTATTAACACACTCACACAAAGTACGAGTTATGGCTAAAGTATATATGAAATATATACACACCCCCCTATACTTAGCTCGAACGATGTCCTCAGAGTCAAGAGCGATGAAGAAGACATAACTCGTGCTAGGTATAGAGAAGTGAAAAGGAAGGCTATATACAAAGAACACGAAGAAAATAGAAGGTCAAGAGGATCTCGAGTCTTCCCCCTATACTTAGGATCAAATAATCCTAAGTATAGCAGGCTGTATACTAAGGGAAAACCGAGTGGAGAATGTACAGGGTCTACCCCCCTATACTTAGGGTGAAATATCCCTAAGTGTAGGCAGCAAAACAGAGGTAGGCAGAAACAAAAGAAATACCCATAAGGTCTTACATCCCCCCTATACTTAGGGTAAAGTGCACCCTAAGTATAGCATAATCACAAGATGAAGAAAGGGATGTAGGACTAAAGAATGTAGTGATATGGACATCTGGATCTATACAAGGCGGAAGATCAGTGAAACTCAGGCGTGAGATGCATTAGATGTGAGTCAAAGATCACATCTCACGCAAAATGAATAGGGGAAAGATCAGCGACCCACGGCTCATGATCTAGAAATGGCTTGAGCCGCTGGCCGTTCACTCGAAAGGTACTCTCAGAAGACAACTCAGATATGTCAATGCTACCGTTGTCGTGTACCTTTCTGACCAAGTAAGGTCCCTTCCATTTGCTCTGTAGCTTCCCTGGAAACAATCGTAGCTCGCATCAAACAGCCATACTCTCTGTCCAATCTCAAAATGCTTGTGGCTGATGTGAGAATCATGCCACTCCTTCACTTCTCCCTTATAATGTAGGCTGTTTCAGAATGCTGTATCTCTAAGCTCCTCCAGGGCAGCTAACTCTGCCCTCCTCTGGTCTCCCATACCATCTGGATCCATAAGATATCTGTGACTGCCCAAAGTGACTTGTGCCTCAGCTCAACAGGTAAATGGCATGGCTTGCCATATACGAGGCGAAAGGGAGATGTGCCCAATGGTGTCTTGAAAGACGTCCTATATGCCCACAAGACCGAGTCCAAAAGCTGTGACCAATCCTTGCGGTTAGGGCGGACGACTTTCTGCAATATAGTCTTGATCTCCCTATTCGACACCTCGGCTAGACCATTCGTCTGTGGATGGTAAGGTGTAGCAACACGATGATCTATGCCAAACTCGCTAGCAAGTGCCTTCACCAGGTCGTTGATGAAGTGAGATCCCCCATCAGAAATCAGAACTCGTGGAACCCCGAACCGCGTGATGATGTGCTTCCTCAAAAATCTGCAAACTGTCCTCGCATCAGCGGCTCGGGCGGGGATAGCCCCCAACCAACCTAACATAATCAACGGCCAACAGAATGTACTCAAATCCTGACTCTTAGGGAATGGACCCATGAAATCGATGCCCCATGCGTCAAAAAACCTCACAGAAGTGAATGGGCTGCATCGGCATCATATCACGCTGTCCACAAGTGCCCATCCTCTGACAGTCAGTACACCTCTTCACGAACTCATCTGAGTCCTTGAAGAGGGTAGGCCACCACAAGCCGGATTGGAGCACTTTCTGTGCCGTTCTCCTCCCAGAATGATGTCCTCCTGCCTCAAGCTTGTGGTAGTAAGTGAGGACGCTATGGTGTTCCTCCTGAGGAATACACCGATGCCAGACGCTATCCCTCCTTCGTGGTAAAGGATGGGATCCTCCCAATGGTAGGACTTGGCCTTCGCAAGGAAGGTCTCAAGCCTCTGCATGGGCCAATCTTGTGGGACTTTCCCAGCAACGAGAAAGTTCACAATATCGGCGTACCACGGGAGTGAGGCGATAGCAAGAATCGCCTCATCTGGGAAGGTATCTCGAATAGGGTTAATCTGCTCAGTCTCCTCAGGCTGCTCTAAACGGGAGAGATGATCCGCCACCACATTCTTGACTCCAGGCTTATCCTTGATCTCAATGTCGAACTCCTGGAGTAGAAGGATCCATCTAGTCAATCTGGCCTTGGCATCCTTCTTTGCCATGAGGTACCTGATGGCGGTGTGATCTGTGTACAAAGTCACTCTAGATCCGATGATATACGATCTGAACTTATCTAGGGAGAATACTATGGCTAGCATCTCCTTCTCTATGATCGTGTAATTCCACTGGGCGGAATCCAATGTGCGGCTAGCGTAGTGAATGGAAAATGGAACTCCATCCCTCCTTTGTCCCAGCACTGCCCCTACGGCATAATCGGAGGCATCCGTCATGATCTCGAATGGGAGAGACCAATAAGGCGGCTGGAGGACAGGAGCCTCAATGACACACTGCTGGAGAGTTGGACAGGACGAAAGACACTTGTCATCGACAAGGAACTCGGTGTCTTTCGTCAAGAGGTCAATCAACGGCCGGGCAATCCTGCTAAAATCCTGAATAAATCTCCTGTAAAATCCAACGTGCCCCAGAAATGACCGAAGCTGCCTAAAATTGGAAGGCGGTGCGAGTTTTCTAATGACATCCACCTTGGCCGGATCAACCTCCATGCCCCTGTTGGAGATGATGTGGCCAAGCACCGTCCCTTGAGTCACCATGAAGTGACTCTTCTCCCAAGATAAAACCAAATGATACTCGATACATCGCTGGAGTACTCGGTCTAGGCAGTCAAGACAGGAGCCGAATCCGTCGCCGTAGACCAAGAAATCGTCCATGAAGACCTCCAAACACTCCCCTACCATGTCCGAAAAGATCGACAACATGCACCTCTGAAAAGTCGCAGGGGCATTGCATAGCCCAAATGGCATGCGTCGAAAAGCATATGTGCCGAAGGGACAGGTAAAGGTGGTCTTCTCCTGATCCTCAGGAGCGATGGACACTTGGTTGTAGCCCGAGTACCCATCCAGGAAGCAATAATGGCTCTTCCCTGCAAGTCTCTCAATGATCTGGTCAATAAAAGGCAGGGGGAAATGGTCCTTCTTGGTGGCCTGGTTGAGTCTCCTGTAGTCAACACAGACCCTTCAAGAGGTGGGTACTCGTGTAGCAATCTCCTCTCCCGACTCACTGATCACAGTCGTGATGCCCGTCTTCTTGGGCACCACATGCAAGGGGCTGACCCACTTGGAGTCGGAAATGGGATAAATAAAATCTGCACTCCACCATTTTGATATTTCCTTCATCACGACCTCTCTCAGGTTGGGGTTCAGTCGCCGCTGGAACTCACGCGACGGCTTCGCCCCCTCCTCGAGATAAATATGGTGGGAGCACACTGATGGACTAATCCCATGGAGATCTGCTACGCTCCATCCGATCGCCTTGCGGTTCTTTTCAAGAACCCCCATCAAACGAGATTCCTGCTCTCCAGTCAGATCGGCGGAGATGATGACTGGGTACATCTCTGGCTCGCCCGCAAGGAATCGATACTTCAGCGAAGTAGGGAGCGACTTCAGCTCTGGAATGCTGGGTGCTGGCAAATCTGGCTGCGGAAGGAAATGAGTGAATGCTGCTAAGTCTGCCAAATCTGCCTGGGAGAAAGAAAGCGCACTCTCACAAACTGGATCTGGAGAAGGCTGCTCAACTGTGCTGTCTCTGATCTGCTCTGCATCTACCTCCTCCTCATCTGTAGGCTCAGGGGGACTCAGGTCTGGCATCTGATCATAGCAATCTGCCCAATCAGACTCTGAATCCGAGGGATCTGCATCAAATACGGTGGCATTAGTACCACCATCACCCAAGGTGGCCTCAGCACCACCATCACTGATAGTCATGTCGCGATCAAGGACCGGCTCTGCTGCCTCTGTAGTATCCTGAACAAGGGCTGTGCTCTCCAGACTCTCCTCTGCTATCATCTCGGCATCAGCTGTATCTGAAAATGAGAGGATGGCCTGTGCTGCAGGATCTGCCCATGCTGCCTCGTCGTCTGTGATCACAAAATCACAGTCCTGGTGGATATCCGACTCTGCGTCTGTTAGCTGCTCTGAATCGGTACTAGCCTCTGAGCGTGCTCTCTCTAGCTCTGTAGTCCTCGACCGTCTCTATTTGTATACTCTCGCCCTCGACGCGAAAGTACACCTTCCCGCTATCATGATCAGTCACCGCCTTGGCTGTGGCCAAGAACGGACGACCGAGGATGATGGGGGTATCGGTCACTGACTCAGGGATCTCCATGTCCAACATTACGAAGTCCACGGGGAAAATCAGGCCCTGAATCGTGACGATAACGTCTCGCAACAACCCCTTCGGCCTCTTGACAGATCGATCAGCAAACTGAAGGACTGTTCTGCTCTGTCGAAGAGTGCCCAACTCGAAGCGGTCGAGAAGGGCTGCCGGAAGAAGGTTGATCGACGATCCGCTATCTAGTAGAGTACGGTCGAACCTCTGCTCACTAATCAGGCATCTGACATACGGGGCCCCTGAATCTGGCCTCTTGGCTGGCAGACGGTTCTGGATCGCAAAACACATGGCTTTCGTCAACACATGTATCTCTGAAGGGTGGTTCCTCCTCCTCCTCCTCCTGACTGTGGTCCTGTCTCTCAAAGATCGCTGGAGAAGGGGGATGTGCTGCAAAGCCTCCTGGAGGGTCAGCTGGATGTGGAATCGGTCTATCATGCTCTGGCTGAACTCCTCAAGCTCTCTCTTTTTTGGATCTTTTTCTTTTTTCTTCCCCTTCCCCATCTGAAGGGCTCTAGGGAAGGGGATCACAGGGTCCTTCACAGAAGAAGGACTAGGAAAAGGCCTAGACGGCTTGACGGCCGGATCCACACATACATCAAGCACCACAGTGGGACCAGAAGAAACTAACCTTTTCCTTTATTCACAACAGTGTTCTGAGGTACATGAACTGAAGGAAAGACAACATCTCTATCACGACAAACACCGGTGGCCTCAGTACCACCATGGGCTGACTCTGCTGCTGCTGTTGCTGGACGTCTCGCGGCATCAGTACCACGGGATGGATCGACTAAACGGGTGGCGTCAATACCACCTCCTCGAACTGGTGAAGCGGCGGCCTCAGTACCGCCGGTGGAATCAGCATCCTTGGTGGCATCAGTACCACCATCGTCATCTGGAGCGGCCTCAGTACCACTCTCCTCCTCCTCATGTGGCGCCCCGGAAGTATCCTCGTGGTGTAGCTCAGACGAGGCGCCGCCGCCTGCTGGTGTCCTACCGCTCCTAAGTGTAACAAAATCAGCATCAAATAGATCCGAAGATGTATCATCAAATGGGTCACTAGGAGTGGCATGCTCAGTAGAAACTACCTGCTCAGACTTCCTCTTGAGGTTGTTCGGGTTCGGCTCGATCTGTGCAGGAATGGCGGCCTTCCCTCTCACCAGGTCCCGCATCTCTTGGCGGAACTCGTCCATCTCCCGTCTAAATGTGGCCTGCTGATCCGTGAGGAGCGGGCGACGTCATCCAAGGCGGGGCTCTCATGGGAGCCCGACGGATAGCCTCTCTGGTGCTGAGGCTGCTGGAACTGCTGGTGGTGCTGCTGAGAGGGGTATGAAGAGGGATGCTGCTGGTATGCTGGGTGAGCCTGCTGCTCACATCTCCACGACTGTCCCTGCTGCTGATAGGGACGAGGAACGAAGGATGATGGCTGGTGTGACTGGTAAGCTGGGGGCTGCTGCTCTGACTGGTGATCTCTTTGCTGGGAGTACTGCCCTCCCTGACCGGCTGGCTGCTGCTGGGGCTGGGTACCTCCATTCCCCACCTGAATCCGGGATGGTCTCGTCGGATCCCAGGCTGGGGGCGGTCATACCAAATCCCGTTGACATCCATCAACGACTCTGCATCGTAGGGGGCTGGCGGGAGTACTGCCAGAGGCTGGTCCGGCTGGTAGACCACCATATGCATGTCTGGAGATGGTGGGGACTGGTAGGTGGGCTGCGGCTGCTGGTACGGCTCCGCCTGTACAAGATGAACCTGTCTAGGCTACTGTAGGGAGCTGGAGCGCTGGGACCAGCTGCTGCTGCCGCCGGAGTCGCCTCGCGACTGAAGACGGGGCTGTGAAGCCGTCTGTGCCTCCTGGAGACACATGAGCTGGGTCTTCATGTCGCTCAGAGTCTGTGCCATCTGATCCATCTGAGTGAGGCTCTGGCACTGCTTCTTCTCAATCAGCTCCATGCGATCCAACTTCTCACTGATGATCCCCATGTCCGCAGCGGACGACTCTGCCTGTGCTGCTGTGACTGCGGACGAACTAGATGGACCTGCATCGACCCGTGCTATCTGCTGGTACTGCACGGGTCCTGGCTGCTGCTGGGGTATCCCCTGAGTGTACAACCGGGTCTGGGACATCACCATATAATTCTCAGCCATCTCCTCGAAGATGTCCCAGACCTGGTCGTGGTCCTTGGCGAAATAGGACCCGCCACAAGAAGCATTCACCAGACCCTGAAGCTCTGGTGTCAACCCGCTGAAGAAGCTCTGCACAAGGTTCGGCTTCGTGATGTCGTGGTGCGGGCATCTGTCCGTGAGCTCTCTAAACCTCTCCCATGCCTCGTGAAACTGCTCATTGGGGAGCATGGAGAAGTTGCTGATCAGGGCCCTCGCTGCATTCGTCCGCCCGAGTGGATAGTACTTGTTCAAGTACTCGGTGCGGAGCTGCTCCCAGGTGTAGACGAACTTCCCCAGATGCTTCAGCCAGGTGGCTGCTCTGTCTGCTAGTGAGAAGGGGAAGGAAATCATCCGAATCGTATCCTGGTCCACATGGCGGTCGTGGACAGTACTGCAAATCATCAAGAACTCCTAGAGGTGGAGATGGGGCTCCTCGGTAGCAAGCCCGTGAAAACGGGGAAGCATCTGCAGGGTGTTCGGGGGGAACTTGAAGTCCCTCATGATAGCAGGTACCACCACCCAATGGTGCATCAGTGTAGATCCGGGGTTGTGCAACTCCCGCATCGGTCTCGGTGGTCCTCCTGCCGCTGCGGCTGCTGCGGCTCGTGCCTCTGCATCTGGCCGTCTACGCTCTGATCTCTCTCTGCTCTGAGGCGCTCCAACTCTCTCCTCATCTCAATCATGAATGCTCCCTGATCGCGTAACTGCTGCTGAACTGTCTCTAATGAGGCGATCAAGGTGGAGTTGATCGCTCCCTGATCCATCACGACGTGCTCTGTACGGGAACGATCCTCGGAACTGCCGGCCATGACGTCTGCTGCAAAATCAAATGAGCCCAACTCAGGTGATGTCAAATCAATCAATCTCTCCTCGGCTCGTGTCTCTCAA